>JADEYB020000014.1:811238-886891 GCA_015832495.2 Alces alces | reverse complement strand
TCCCCCTCCCCTCCCCTCCGCCTCCCCCTCCCCCTCCCCTCCCCCTCCTCTCTCTGGCTCCTGGCAGCCCCCCGCCTTGCCTGGAGGGGAGTCTACTTGCAGAGTCCAGCATCTGAGCGCCCTCCTGCACCCCCCTCCCCGCGCTGGGTGGCTCTGGGGCCCTGTCTGTGTCCCCGGATGGGCTCATCACGTCTCAGGCTCTCGGGGGGACTGGGCACCCAGCCAGGCTCTGCCGCCAGTCCCGTGGCTTCCTCTGCACGGGGCTTGGGTGCAGGCTGCCCAGTTTACTTTGGAGCCTCACACCTTCCTCCTTCCTTCCTTCCCATTCAAACCCCATTTGCAGCGTGCCCAGCACAGCTCAGAACTGTGCCAGGCGCAGAGAAGCAGAGAGAGTCTGTGTGTCCTCAGCAAGGCTGCGGGGGTGGGGAGGACGTGCGCGTGTGGATGAAGCGAGGCACACAACACTGGGTCGGGGGGGTGTCTGCGTACAAGTGACAGGCCGCCTCGTGTCCCCACAGCTCCGCCAGCGCAGGGGCAGGGCCGGGAGCTGTGGCTTCAGCGCCCAAACGGCAGCCTTAGGTCTGGGGTCCCCCGTCCACGCGGCTCTCCTCTCTGGGGTCAGCTGTCCCCTGGGGCCGGCTCCCCTGGGCCCGGAGGCTCGGCTGGGGTCCCCCGTCCACGCGGCTCTCCTCTCTGGGGTCAGCTGTCCCCTGGGGCCGGCCCCCCTGGGCCCGGAGGCTCGGCTGGGGTCCCCCGTCCACGCGGCTCTCCTCTCTGGGGTCAGCTGTCCTCTGGGCCCGGCTCCCCTGGGCCCGGAGGCTCGGCTGGGGTCTCGCGGACACTCACTGAGGCCCTGACCACAGTGCCCCGCTTGCCTCCGACTGGGTGGCAGCCTCAGAGGCCCTGCAAGCCAGCAGCCTGGGTGGCCGCGAGCTCCCGGGACCCCGCCGGACCCCCTAACGGCCATCTCTTGTCTCGCAGGGCACTGGTGTTCGTGTCCCACGGAGCTGGCGAGCACTGCGGCCGTTACGACGAGCTGGCGCAGATGCTGGTGGGGCTGGGCCTGCTGGTCTTCGCCCACGACCACGGTGAGTACCGGCCCGCTCCGGGGCCCCAGTCTGCCTCACCCCACCCTGCTCCCTCCTCGGGCACTCCGCTCTGCTTCCCGCCCTGAGACCGGGGAAAGGCGTTCTCCATGGGCTGTTTCTAACTGAAAAACAGGTAGTTCTGTAAGCAAAACAAGTGTCTGGCCTGCAGTTTCTGTTACGGCCGGGACTGATTGGAAGTCTCCGCTGAAAAGCCCCAGACTCAGGAAACATTTGTACGCGAACTCGTCCCAGGCCACGCCACCCTCTCTCATGTCTGTTAAGCGCCGTCCGTGAGAAACGGGCCTTGGTTTCCCCCCGAGGGACGGCGGGCGATGCTGCCCTCGGTGCAAGCCGGTTCACGGCCTGCGGGGGCCTCCAGGCGTGTCCAGGGCACTTCAGACCAGGGGGACAGTCAGGGTCTCGAGGGCCGTGCAGGCCTGAGAAACCCCCCCCACGGGGCTCTTTCACACGCACACACAGCTGCACGCACACCCGTACACGCGCACGTCCGCAGGCCAAGTCTTTAATTCTTTCTTAGTAATGAAATTCACAGCAACCATCAAAGCGCAGCGTCTGTTGCCTGAGTCTGTCTGTAGCTCCTTTGCTGGCCGGGCGGTGTTCTCCGTGTCTGGGACGGCCCCCAGCCAAGATCTTTCTTTGCCTCAGGTGTTACGATGGAAGCGTCCTCGTGACTGAACGTGGTGATTTCCGCACTGCTCCAAAGTAGAAATCTGTCATTGTGGCCCAGATGCAGAAAACTTGCTTCTGTTCCGTCCGGTGTGGAAATAATGAGCTGCAGAGGGGATGGGGGGCAGTGCCGGGCCTGGGGGTCCTGGTGACCAGGGGAAGCGTCGGGCGGTCTGTGTATAAGGAGCTGCAGTTTGGTTTGTTGTGGTTCAGTCGTGTCTGACTCTTTGTGACCCCATGGACTGCAGCACACCAGGCCTTCCTGTCCTTTTCTGTCTCCTGGAGTTTGCTCAAACTCAGGTCCATCGAGTCGGTGACGCCATCCAACCATCTCATCCTCTGTCGTCCCCTTCTCCTCCAGTCTTCAATCTCTCCCAGCATCAGGGTCTTTTCAGCTCTTCGCATCAGGTGGCCAAAGTATTGGAGTTTCAGCTTCAGCATCGGTCCTTCCAATGAACATTCAGGTTCAGTTTCCTTTGGGAGGGACCGGTTGGATCTCCTTTTGAGTTGCGGTGCTGGAGAAGACTCTTGAGAGTCCCTTGGATGGTGACTTGGTTACCAAGAGCCCTTTTCCAGCCAGATGCATGCGAGCGCCCTGGTCCTTAGAACTGAGATTATTAACCACGGCCTTGCTCACTGTGGTCGCCGTGTGGTCTTGTGCTTTGCAGACATTCCCAGTGATCTCTGTGAGGCTGTTTGAGAGGTAACATTCAAGGATTAGCCTGAATTTCACGGCGGGACTGTCATTATTTACTCTGGTACTTTCCACATTGTTAGGCCCGTGGTGGGAATGACTTTCTTTCTATCACATTTTTCTCCGGTAACCTTTGTAACAAGGAGCTGAACAACACGGGGGCGTTCTGAAAGCAAAGAGTGTTTGTGTCAAACAAACATGAAACACCTCCAGGAATTTCAAGATAGTCTGGTTTTATCCTGGTGTCAACCACCCTCTATCAGCTGCCCTTGGCCAGACTCGTAGGAGTGGGCAACTCTCTCATACCTTGTTTGTGTGTCTGATCCTGGAATGTTGAAAAACAATTGGAAGGGTTTTTTGGTTTTTTTTTTTTAGAGTAAAGAGAAGAAAGAAATAACCTGCCTTTTGATGTCACCATGTGACATCTAAAACTGAGGCCTGACTCTCAGTGACTTCTAAATATAGCTTGGTGACGGATGCTGGCGCTCACCTCGCTTGATTGAGAGGTTTCTTGCAGTGACTTGTGGGCGATCGCTCTGGCAAGTACCTGATGGCGGTACTTTTACTCAAGACGTGAGCTGCGTGCCATCCTCGTCTGGTGCTGAGAGTGGCCGAGGCACCCTCTGCGGGAGAAGCGGGTGCAGGGGGCCTTGAGAGTGGCCGAGGCTCCCTTCGTGGGAGAAGCAGGGTGCAGGGGGGTCCTGTGCTGGCTGAGGAAGTGGGTGCTGGTGGTTAGCGCCCGGAGAAATAAGTTCTCGTGGAGAGGCAGGGGCGGGGGTCCTGGAGGGGTGGAGCCCAGGCCTCGGGTGCCTGCTTTCTCTCCCCACGCTGCCGCCCCGTTCACACCAGGCGTGACCCCGTGGGGAGGGGCTTCGTTCTTCCCGCTTAGCTGTTAGATATAAGCAGGCCTCTGTGGGGAGAGTGTCAGAGTGTTGATGAGGCCAGGAGCAGGGGTGCTGTGTCCTTGGGTTCCCTTTCCGGCCGCAGAGGCCCCAGGGGAGATTGGCTGAAGGATAGACAGACCTACCAAGGGTCGTTTCAAGGCTCTTTCCTGTGACGCAATCCATAGAAACACGGCTTTCTGCGAATCCTATGCTGACCCGATTTTAGGTTAAGTCTCGTTGCTCAGCTGAGCTCTGGGGTTTCCTTGTTCAGACGGAAACCTGGAGACATGGGCTGGATGGTCTGGCCGCGTCTTCCCACGCCCGGTGGCCTGCGGACACAGTTGCTCAGCTAGCATCTCACTTAACTGTTTTGTTTGACCTTAGAATTTTACAGGCGACCTCATGGACACAGAGGACTTTGCCAGAAATGAGCACTTTATCCCTGCTGTTCATTAAGTGCCAGCTGCGTGCCGGGCTCTGGCTGGGGCCCTTGTCACGCACTATCTCCAAGCCTCGTAACACTTGAGTCCATGCCGATTCAGAGGTGAGGGTCGGAGGCCCTCCTCATCCACAGGGCGCACGTACCGGCGTCAGACCCCTGATCTTGGTAGATTATTTCAAACGAGGGGTTGTTTTTCTCCCAGGACAAGCAGAGCCTGAGGTGGGTTCAGGACACCGCCGGGCTGTGGGGCCCGAGGCTGCATCTGCAGCTTTGCTCAGCTGTTCTTAGCACGTGGCTTTCATGCCGACGGGTGCCGGCTCCAGCCTGCGGTCTCGCAGGAAGGAGATGCAGAAAGCGGTGGAGAGACCGGGCTGGGCTCCTGCCGGGAAAGCAGACCTGTCTCAGCGCTCCCGCCGAGTTTGACCACACTGCGTGCAGGGTTGGCACCAGTTGACTGCGTCCAGCGGTGGGGGCAGGACGTCCAGCTTGTTCGCTGCGTGTTTGCTGATCCCGAGCAAACCAGGCTCTGTTAGCAGGGAGGACACAGCGTGGAACTCCAAGCACCCTCTCCTCTGCTGGCCACACCCCAGGCTCATTATTTAAGGGAGCTTTTCTCAACCATTTCCACCTTGTGTATTTTCTGAGCCATGTTTAGCTCACCATGAGACCTCTCGCTCACCCGTCCCCGTTGGCTTTCCGAAGCTCCGGTGTGGAGCTGATGTCAGGGTCATCAGCACACTGTGTTCTGATGCGGCGAATGTTCGCGATCAGGTGGACGTGCCTGATCGTACGTTGGCCCTGGGTCAGGTGCTGTGCGAGGGGGCACGTGTGGACACGGGCCCTGCCCGCTGTATGCAGCCCCCGTGAAGAGCCGCCTTCTCAGGGTTCTCACTATCCCTGGAGGAAACTCTCCCTTCTGCTGATGGCAGCAAGCTCCCGGCAGGTGGAGACGGTCGTCCCGCCCTTGGTCCCAGCCTCCTCCTTGCTGAGCAGAGTGCGGAGGCATCACCAGGGTTTGTGGAATGAAAGGAGGAGTGTATGGCCCAGAGTGGATAAGAGCAGAGACGCTGTGAACGTCAGCAAACGCCCGCGTGCGAGTGTCCGTGTCCGCAGGGTGGGGAGGACCCCGCGGCCGGGCCAGGACTCTGGGCTCTGGCGGCCGAGGCTGGGGCAGAGGACCCCCGAGGCCCGTAACTCAGGTGCTGCAGGTGGGCTCGGCCTCTTGCAAGTACACAGCCTCCCAGCGCCAGGGGCCAGCGGGATGCTGGGTTTTCTGGGATGAGTAGGAGCCTGAGGGGAGAGCAAGGGTGTGGGCATAGCGCCAGTCGCTGAGAGTCGTGGTTCGCACTGGGGTCCCCCCAAAACACCGGGGAGTCTTTGCCAGGGTCCCTCGTTCCACGGAGACTGATCTGTTGGGTGTGGCCAGGCGTGTCGGGACCCTTGAGCCCCCCGGGTGAGTCTGATGAGCAGCTGTGGTTTGAGAACTGCTGTTTCAGGAAGCCTGTGTGAGTGAAACCCAGATACCAGGCTCATGGGCTCACGTCCTTGCGGGGGAGTCCCGGCCTGGACCCTGGGGTCATGTCAGGAGCAGAGGGGGAGCAAGACCCTGGCCTGCAACGCTCTGGGCTCCAAGATGAGACGCCGTGGACCTTGGGGTTCAGGAAGGGACCCTCAGCAGAGGGCGACCACCCCGGGAGATGGGGTCCAGGGCACGGCCGGTGGGGGAGCGGAGGGGACTGGTGGGGGCTCTGGGGGGTCAGAGGAGGTGGAAGGACAGGGCGGGAGTTTCTGTGCTGTTCCAAATACAGCGCTGAGAAACCTGGGCTCCTGTTCACTCCGTCCCCGGTCACCAGCTGCTCTTGGTGACTCACTGGAAAGCCCTCAGAGCAGGAGCGGGACGCCCGGGGGGCGGGTGGGGTGCCAGGGGCGGGCGGCCCCCGATCCTCCTGCTGCAGGTGGGATGCCCGCCCGTCTCCAGGACCCCAAGGCTCCCGGCCCTTCCCGTGGGCAGCACCCCAACTCTGCACCCAGTGCGTCCCAGATTCCACCTGGGGCGGGACCCGGGCTGCCCCGTCTTTAGTGACAAAGGAGAAAAGAACCGTTCTTCACTAATCAGCAGTGAATTCATTATCTGCAGATATTTAGGGAAAGTGTTCAAGGCAGTTGGTCTGCGTTTCTTTTTAAAGAACTCAGCCGGGGTGGGGGCGTCTCAGAAGAGGAAGTCCTGGGGGAGGTTCTGCCTGGCCCCCTGGGGGGGGCCCTGCCCAGGCAGAAGCCCAGCTTTTGGGAAATTCAGAGGGAAACCAGTGCGGGTGTGGCCTCCATGCGGGGAGAGTTTTGAGTCATGGTCCCTCGCGGGGTCAGTTCTGTACTTCTGTCAGCTGCAGTCATGAGTTTGGTTTGCAGCGTTTGACTCGTGTTCATTTTTCGTGCCTTACTTAGTAAATGTGAAAGTGAGATTGATACCGCGACAGTCGCGGCGGAGGGGTGAACCCGCTGCCGGCCTGTCGGGGGAGGGGCCCAGCCGCCTCCACGTGGCGTCTGGGCCTCGCGGTCCCTCCTGCTCCGTCCGCAGTCACGGCGCACGTCCCTGCCCTGCCAGCTCGGATGCAAAGTCTCTACCCTGAGTCTCTTTGGTTACTTGCCTCTTGCCTGCATAAAACCAAACCTCTGTGAGTCTCTCTTTGAGGTGAAAGTCACTCGGTCGTGTCCGACTCTTTGCGACCCCATGGACCGCAGCACGCCAGGCCTCCCTGTCCATCACCAACTCCCGGAGTCCACCCAAACCCATGTCCATTGAGTCAGTGATGCCATCCAGCCATCTCATCCTCTGTCGTCCCCTTCTCCTCCTGCCCTCAGTCTTTCCCAGCATCAGGGTCTTTTCAAATGAGTCAGCTCTTTGCATCAGGTGGCCAAAGTATTGGAGTTTCAGCTTCAGCATCAGTCCTTCCAATGAACACCCAGGACTGATCTCCTTTAGGATGGACTGGTTGGATCTCCTTGCAGTCCAAGGGACTCTCAAGAGTCTTCTCCAACAGCACAGTTCAAAAGCATCAATCCTGTCTTTACCCACTGCTGGTTCCATCTCTGAAGATGTTTAGACAGTGATCACTGGGGAATGTGGCCTCATCTACTCATGTATAGAAGCAGGAGACGAACGCGGGTGGAGACGCAAGCTGGAAGCCTTTTTGAGGGTTGGAAGCATGTTCCGGTCTGAGTCCTGAGCAGGGCTCCGTGGGAGGGGCTGTGACAGCTGCACGGAACACTCTGGAAGCCCAGTCTTTCCTCGTCTCAGGGCGGGAGCTGCCTGATAACCTGCCACCCAGTTACCTTTCAAAAGGAGCTTCCCCTGAGGGACTGTGTGTTCACTGGAAACCACTTGCATGACCCGAGATGGAAATACCGGAGACTTTCTGATAAGGAGGAAACAGACCTCACTGCTTGTCTCTGGAAGAAGCAGTTTCCGGGGTGTTCAGGTGAGTCACTTGGAAGAGGAAAAAGCCGAGTTGCCTGCAGGTGATGCTGTGTTGGGAAGGAAGAGCGGGTGACCCGGGGAGGGAGGTCCTCAGCCTCCGGATGCTCTGCGCACAGGCCAGGAACTGGGAAAACAGGGACCTGATTATAATGTGCACATAACGGAAGTCACGTCTGACCTGGCGTCTGGAAGACCGGCCTCAAGGCAGTTCACGTCACACCTTGGTCGCCGGGCCACCCTCTGAGCAGTTTGATTTTTTTAAGGGCTGGGCTGGGCTCGTTGCTGTGGCCACGTGGGTTTTCTGTAGTTGAGCGGGGGCTGCTCTCTAGCCGTGGTCCGCCAGCTCCTCATTTGGGGGCTTCTCTGGTGTGGAACATGGGCCTCAGCGGTTGTGGCATGCAGACTCTCGCGCCTGGCCTTAGTAGCTGTGGTTCACAGCCTTGGTTGCCCCGTGGCACGTGGGATCTTCCCGGACCAGGGATCGAACCCGTGTCCTCTGCCTTGGCAGGTGGGTTCTTAACCCCTGGACCACCAGGGAGGCCCCCAGACACCGTCTGCCTTGGAGCAGGCTGCAGCCAGCTTGTTGTTCAGCCGCCCAGTCGTGTCCTCCATGCCCCTGGCTTCGGTCACATTTAGTGTGAGTTATTTTTTCCCATCTGCAAATACTGAGCCTTCTCCTGAAGATGTTCGAGCTGGGTGGATCGGCCCAGTCAGAGTTCGTGACCCAGCAGACTCCTCCTGTGCACGTGAGACCAGGGCCCTGGAGCGGCTGGGGCGAGAGATGGGGCCTGGAGGGAGCGCCCGGGCCCAGGCTCCAGCCCCTCGTCTCAGCAGCAGATGGTGCCCCCTTCCTCGTGAGCTGGGGCTGCAGAGGGTGGTGCCTGGCACAGGGGGCCCGTGATTGCCACCCCAGGGCATTGAGGGCCCGTGGGTCTCAGGGCTGCTGGGCAGGAGTTCCTCCCCGCCGGCTCACAGTTGAAGCTGAAGGTGGGGTCGTAGCCACTGGGCTTTGGGTCCCCAACAAAGCTGCAGCCGCAGTGGATCCATCTCCCCGTTTCCGGGTTCAGGGACTCATCCTGATCCACAGGTTGGCCCTGAGACCCCAGGTTCCCAGGACTGGGTCCCCCACACATCCCCGCCCGCTGACCTATTAGTAAATTAACAGTAGAAATAGTTCTGGCTACAGGCAGCCGGGAAAGGAGCTGCTGAAAGAAATTTGCAAGCTCAGGGGGCCAGGTTGGCGGCTTTGCAGCTCTTTCCGGGGCATGGGCCCACAGCGGGGGAGCGGGGGAGGAAGCCCGGGGGAGGGGTATCGCCTCCGCCCCCAGAGATGCAGCCTTTCTGAAGTGCAAGCTCAAGTGGCATGTGACCGGCCGCCTGCCGCCAGGAGCTAAAAATAACTGGTTGTGATGCTTCCAGGGCTGGGGCGGGAGGAGGAGAGGGGGACAGCTGGTACCCCCCTGCACCCCGGGAAAGGACCCCCGTGTGGCAGCCAGAAGGCCTCACGGGCCTCTGGGGCGATTCTCAAGTGTGCGTGTCACCAGCCTGCAATGATAAACTCTCAGCTGCACACGCCTGCCCCTGCCCGGGGGCTCTGTGGCCTTTGCTTGGTTTCACTCTGCACGTTGCTTCCACGGTTGGAAGAAGGGTCCCTGCTTCATCCCACAGCCAAACAGGCAGGGCCTCCCTTGAGTGCTATCCCATGGGTGGCGAGAGGAAACAGTCAGAGGCCGCTGGGGACCTCAGGGGAGACTCAGGTCAAGAGCATCTTGTGATCAAGCCCCGGGGACCTCGTGCGATCAGGGCCTGCCTGGACATTCAGGGAGGAGGCCCTGTCTAGGAGGGCAGGCGAGTCCACGCAGGAGAGCTGGGCTCCCCGAGGCTGCGCCAGAGAAGTGAGTCTGCAGGACGCGCGGGGGTGGGGGGCGAAGGTGGCCGGGGGGCCGCGCCCGAGCTTGGCCCTGGATGGGCTGTGTACTGCGCCTCTCGGGGCCTCTGTGTCCTCATCTGCAAAAAATGAGCCCAGCAAGGCCTGCAGCGCGGGCCAGACCCATGCAGACCAAGCGTGCCACTGGGCATGAAGGTCAGGGTGCAGTCTGTGCCCCGGCCACACCAGGGAGCGGCTTCCCTGGGACCTGCATGGACTCCTGCCCCGGTTCTGGAAGCACAGGGTGGGCAGCAGGGGCCCCGCCTGCTGGAGACAGACGCCCCCATCCTCTCGCCCCTCCCCGATCCAAGCCAGCCCACTGACCCAGCGCCCCAAACGAGACACAGGGTCGGGGAGGAAGGGCGTTGCCTGGGGAGTCCCAGGAAGCAGGCAGGCTGGTCATCGCCTGACTCGGGACGCCCCCCGCCCGCTGCAGGCCGCCCTCAGTGTGGTCAGCCTCAGACGTGCCCCCAGCTCTAAGCACTCAGGCCAGCAGTGGCCGCCGACCCAGGCTTCCTGACCCTTGCCCAGAGCATTGCACCGAGCAGGGTCTCCGAATGTCTGCTGAATTCCGAGGCACCTGATGAAAAACCACAGTTTCTGTGGTGAATCATGTACATGTGTACAAATTTGGACTGGAAAGTCGACTCAGGCTTTCCTGCCGGGGGAGAATCCGTCATCTCCACGCTAGTAATGTTTTCCACGGACCACTCCTTGTTGACTGCTTGCAGCAGGGTGGTGACAACATTCAGCATGCCTGCAAGCTGGCCGCCCAAGACTGCCCGGCCCCGTGGGACGGACAGGGCTGGGTCAGGCCCCCGTGCTCTTGCCCTTGCCCAGGTCTTGACTTCTGGAGAACAGCTTTGGGGTAGGGGAGCAGGCTCTGTCCGACCGGCCGTGCTTGCAAGCACCCCTGCTTGGAGCGCGGCCCCCACCCTGGGGGGCCCTGGGGTTTCTGCACTGCCCGGCAGAAGCGCCCGAGGGGAGTCCGCCCCTCCCAGGGGTCTGCTGGGAGAGGCTTGCCTCCCGCAGTGGCACCAGGCTCCCCCGGGGACCAGCAGTGTCAGAGTCAGTCCTGGGAGCAGAAACACGGTCCTCCCACCCCCGAGTCCTCAGACAGCGTCGCTGCGTCTCCATCCCCTGAGCGCCACAGGGTGGGGGGCCGGGGGGGTTGTCAGTGGCGGCGTGGGCCCAGCCAGGGTGAGCTCTGTGCGATGCCCTTGGACGGAGGCAGAGGGGCCCGGCTCAGGGCCTGGCCCGTGTTTCTGGCAGTGTGGCTGGGCTGAGTCAGTTTAACCTGCCGGAACCTCAGTCTTCCCATCTGAGCAATGGGCCTGTCTGAGCGATGGCCCGAGAGGTCCCCTAGAAACCGTCCATCATCGCGCCGGCGCAGGCTCTGAGCAGTAAGTGGGTGGCGCCTCCCCTCCGCTCCGCTCCGCGGGGAGGCCCTGACAGCCCTCTCCACCGTGCTCCCCTCCTTCAGCCCAGAAAGCCAGCTGGGCAGAGCCGGGCAGGGGCCGTCAGTGTGGGGGCGAGGGGACCAGCTCCCCCTCCCTCCCTGAGTTCCCGGAGTCCTGGAGAGGGGCCGGATCATTCTGCCACCATAATAGTAATTATTTCTTTTCCTGGCTATTGTGCAGATGTCACCAGATCGGAAAAATCGCTTAGAGGGTTTATTCGGTGGAAACTCTTTTACCAAAAAAAAATAAAAGAGGAATCATGTGCGCTGCTTCATCTCAAGGTCAAGGGACAGTCCAGGGTCCCTGAGAGGGGCTGAGGGCCAGGCTGCTCAGGGGCCAGTCAGGCCCCCTCCTCGTGCCCAGGCTCGAAGCGTTTGGTAAAGCGCTTGGCACCCTGTGAACTGAAGTCTGCAAGCAGGAGCAGGCGCCCTAAGACGTGTGGACAGGCCCGTGCTGAGACTTCTAAGTGACCCAGGTGGACACAGACGTCCCTCTCGAGCTCGAGACCTAAAGGGGGTCAGCTGGCCTTCCCTGGACACGCGGTGTGCGGGGCGCGACGCTGAGGCTCTGTCTCACGTCCGCGTGGGCACAGGTTTGGACGCTCTCCAGACGTGGGCTGCTCTCGGGGGCGGGATGGCAGCGTCGGGACCCCTGACCCCAGGTGCTTCCCCTGCAGCTGGTGCGTCTGCCCCACTCCCAAGAGTCGGCTTTCCCTTTCAGCGGTGGCTTGTCACTGTCCTGGGGAAACCGCTGGCTTCCCCATAAAATGCGTCCGACTCCAAGGCCCCCTTCGAAGAGCGAGCGAGAAGAGAAACTCGAAAGTGCTGTCTCCGCTCTCCTGGCGCCAGCGGCTGATCCGCTGAGAGCAGCGCCGGGGCTGGGATTGGGGGTCACCGTGTGCAGGGGACCTCGGCCGTTGCCTCCTCACGCCTGGGCCTCCCTCCCTCTTCGGTTCGTCGATTCGTTCGCTGGTTCATCCCAGCACTGCCACTCGGGGTTCACACCAGCTCCGCCCGTCAGACCCCACGTGGGAACGAGTGACTTCACAGCGTGTAACGGGGAGGGAGAGAAACTTGGCTGGGGTGGGCGGTGGGGCTGGGGGTCTGGCCTCACCCAGGTGGTGACAGCTGAGCAGAGGCCAGGAGGGGAAGGTGCGGCCGCCAGGGCGGGGGCCACGACAGAGCGGTGCGGGAGGTGACACAGCTAGCAAGGGCCTCCTCGGGCCCGGGGGCCCCGGGCCTCTTGTCTGGTGTTGTCGCCGAGTCGTGTCCAGCTCTACAACGCCACAGACTGCGGCGCGCCAGGCTCCCCTGTCCTCTGCTATCTCCTGGCATCAAGTCGGTGATGCCATCCAACCGTCTCATGCTCTGTCGCCCCCTTCTCCTCCTGCCTTCAGTCTTTCTCAGCATCAGGGTCTTTTCCAAGGAGTCAGCTCTTCGCATCAACTGGCCAAAGTATTGGAGCTTCAGCTTCAGTACTGAAGGAGTGGGACGTTGCTAGATCACTGGCAGCAGAGGATGAGATGGTTGGATGGCATCACTGACTCAAGGAACATGAGTCTGAGCAAAGTCGGGGAGACAGTGAAGGACAAGGAGGCCTGGCGTGCTGCAGTCCACGGGGTGGCAAAGAGCTGGACGTGACTCAGCAAGCGTGACCGTCCACCCTGGGATGGGGGCTCTACGGTGTCATCAGGAAACCAGCTTGCTTCTGTTCTGCCCGAGAGGCGAGCGCCCAGCCTTAAGTGTCCCTCATGGTCCACGATGGCGGCTAGAGTTCCAGCCATCACATTTATGTTTCAGATTTTGGAAATGTTGCCTGCCTTCCCTCTCTCTAATTTCACCTATCGATTTCCTCTTACATCTTAATGCCTAGAACTTAGCCAGGGGCTTCCCTGGTGGCTCAGCTGGTAAAGAATCCACCTGCAGTGCGGGAGACCTGGGTTTGATCCCTGGGTCGGGAAGATCCCCTGGAGGAGGGAAAGGCTACCCACTCCACCATTCTGGCCTGGAGAAACGCACGGACTGTGTAGTCCGTGGGGTCACAAAGAGTCGGACACGATTGAGCGACTTTCACGTCACAGAACTTAGTCATGTTGCCACACCCACTGCTAAGCTGCTAGAGAGGCTGGGGATAAGAGCTGATCTGAATAAAATTGGGGTTGGAAGAAAGTGAAAGTGCTAGTCACTAGTCATGTCCAACTCTTTGTGACCCCGTGGACGGTGGCCCACCAGGCTCCTATGCCCATGGAGATTCTTCAGGCCAGAATTCTGCAGTGGGTGGCCTTTCCCTTCTCCAGGAATTAGGTCACTACCCTGAAAGGAGAGAGTGGGTACTGGGCAGGTGAGTAGCAGTCTGTGCCAGCCCCTCTCTGTTTCCGGGAAGGGACTGGTTTTCCATTAACAGCAGTGAAAGTAAATGCCTGATAGAGACGTTGATATAAGGTGCGAGTCCCTCTGTAAAGAAGTAATCAGGTAAATATTAACTCAGTTGGTTCATGGGCAGGGTACGATCCTGTATCCTGGGGGCAGTGCCAGCGATGCAGCTGGGTGACCCTGCCTCCCGTGGAGGGGTCTGGGGTCACAGGAGGCTTGCGGGGGGGCCTTGCTCTGGAAATAGTGACGCTTGCCCCACAAGTCTGCCAGCGCCCAGCCGCACAGAGTCAGCGCCGGCTGGCGGCCGCCGTCCTGACCGAGCGCCGTGTCCCGTGTTCCCACGCACGTGCGCCCCGTGCCGCCTTCTCGCGTTGGCACCTGCCCTTCACTTGTCCTCTGACCCACGCCTGGCCGCCGTGTGCCTTCGTGTGGGCGGGGGGCTGAGACGCGGGGCGGGAAGGGGTCTGTGGGCGGGGGGCCAGGACAGCGCCCTGTGCACTCGCGTACGTCCACCCCCAGCTTTGCTCAGCGGCCATCCCCCTGTCGCAGAGAACAGAGCACGGCTCACGTGAGCCCACCACTGACTCTGGGCTTTCCCCGCGCCCGGGTCACGGTGGCTTGTGGGAAGTGAAATTGTCTGAATTCAGGTTTTACCTTCTGCTTTTCTCGCTGAGGTTGAGCAATGTGGGGGCAGCCCCCCAGGCATGGCTGGGGCCTGGCCAGGGTCTGATGGCAGAGGCTGGGGGTGCCAGGGGGCGCTCGCAAACACCCAGCACCCTGGCAGACATCGTGTTCCTGCTGCACAGGCGTTCCCACAGGCTCTGGTGAGTTCTGGGACAGAAAGCGAGAGTCGTCGGGGATGTTCTGGTTTAAAGGGCTCGTGACATGTGAACACAAGTGCAGATCTCACGCGTGAAAGTCTCCGGACAAGCCTGCCCAGAAAACCCCTTCCTTTTCCACAGTCCCTCCCTTTGGTCTCCCCCAAGGCCGAGGAGGACTTGGGGAATGAGGGCGACACTGCCCCGGACCCCCTCCCCTCCCAGGCACCACTCAGGAAGCCCCTCCCCAGGCCCGCAGGGTGAACCCACTGGGGCGAAGCCCCTAGGGTGGCAGAGTGCAGCCAGCCAGCTGTGACCGGGTGCTGCGGTCTCCTCTCTGGGGCCAGGTCGCTGGGGGGTGGCCGGGGTTTGGGGGTGACAGGGGGAAGCCCGGGTGATGTGTGTGCAGAGCGGAGACCCCAGGGTGGGTGCGCCGTGTTTCTAAGTAGCCTTCCCTCCCCCCAGCACGCGATTTGAGAATGCTTGCCTAATGGCTGAGGGCGCTGGGGCAGAAGTGAAGTGTTTCTTGTAATCTTGGTACGTGTCTGTTTGGAGCTTTCTTATGCTCTTTTTTATTCTTCCTTATCTTGCCTTTTATGGCTGTGAGGGTGCCGGCAGGACTGACTCCCTAAACCGCACAGCCTGTCTCCCTGAGTCTGGGCGCCTCTCCTTCTAGGGGGTCCCAGGAGCTCAGTGGGAACCAGGCGGGGCTGTGTGCGGCCCCGGGGTCGGAGGTCACTGCCGGGCCGAGTTCCTGGGGGGAAGTGCAGGACGAGGAAGCGCAGAGAAGTGGGGTGAAGCCGGGGCACGGGGGAGGGGCAAGTGCGCCCCCGCTTCTACCCCAGCGGCCAAAATGGCCACAAGCAGAGCTCTAGCCTGTGGGGCACGGGGCCTGCGGACCGAGGAGGCCGGTGCCAAGTGCATAGCTGGGCAGAGCCCCAGAGGCTGCGAGGCGGTTGCGATGGGAATGCCATCTCTGGGAGGACAGGGCCTGGCGGGTGCTGGCTGGTCCAGGCTGTTCTGGGCTGGCGCCCCAGCCTCTGGGCGCCCCTAGAGGCCGCCCCATCCTGCAGGACAGGGTGCTGGGGCCCTGCTGGGGTGGAGCCCTGCACGCTGCCCTGTGTTGTCAGAGGCGCCAGAGCCACCTCTTGTTGCCGAAGGAACGTTCCTGCCCTGGACCACACGCGGCCCTTCTTGCTGTTGGCACCTCCAGCAAGGAGGGCGGTGGTCGGAGAGCTGACGGTGTTTGCCCAGGCTCCCGGGCGAGTGGCGAGGCGAGATCCCAGATCCAGCGGCGTCTGACGCCGGTTCACCAAACTGCAGGCGCTGAGCCCGGCCGCTGACCTGGTTGGGTCACACAGCCTGAGAATCCAGGGAATTTGGCTGGAAAGAGGGATCCATTCCAGCTGGGAAGGCCTTGAGCCCCGGGCCTTCGTGTGGACTCAGGCTTGACCCCCCAGGATCCCTCACCACCCCCCTCCCCGGGGCAGGAAGAAGGTGTGGAAGCAAGTCTACCTTCCCCGGGCTGGGCTTGCCGCTCAGGAGGGGCTCCCTGCCACTTCACGATCCTGCTTCTGTTTCGCGTGTCTTTTTGTCTTTTCGGATCTCCCTGGGTTCCTTTTGCACTTACTTCTGTGAAGAGCGTGTCTTCCATTTTTGTACTGATTCTTTTCCTGCTCGTGAGAATCTGATGTTTATTTTGTTATGCAAGAGTAGGGGACCTCTTTTTCTTTTTTTTTAAAATACAAGGCCTTTGACTCAGAAAAATCAATCAGGGGTGCAAGAGCAAGTAAATGGAAGGAGATTTTTTTTGTTCTTGGATAAAAATAGCAGCTTCAGCGTGCGTGGTTTTTAGATTAAGACAAGAAAGGTAAAACTGTTTGACAGTCCCGTGTTCTGCAGGCTTCTGGCTGTGGGGGGAGGGAAGAGGGAGCCCGAGACGGGTGTGCAAACCTGCTCTAGTGAAGAGGCAGGAACAGCCTTGGCGTCCTCCCGGAGGGGTGACTGGTCCAGACCTAGGCACATGCAGACCCCCTGAAAGGAAGGAGAGAGACTGTAATTCTAGGTTTGGACAAGCTGCCAGGGCATATTGTTAAGGGAAACCAATAGAACCCTATTTATGGAAAGAAAGAGCCAAACAGACTGATCTGGAAGTAGAGACCTGCGTGCGACGGTAGAGAAAGGTCTGGCAAGTCCCCCCGCGCCAGTGACAGGATGAGCAGGGATGAGGCTTTGCTCACGTTGTCTGCTGTTGTTCAGTCGTGTCCGACTCTGCGCCCCCATGGACTGCAGCACGCCAGGCCTCCCTGTCCTTCAGTGTCTCCTGGAGCTTGCTCAGACTCATGTCCATCGAGTCGGTGATGCCGCCCAACCACCTCAGCCTCTGTCTCCCCTTCTTACCTGCCCTCGGTCGTTCCAGCATCAGAGGCTTTTCCAGCGAGTCGGCACCGTTGCTCACATGCTTTGTGATTTACAGTAAATACCTTGAGAAGTGAGTCAGAAGCAGGCCTGCTGACCTGGTACCATCTGTGGCTGTTGGTGTGGGGCCTGGCGCGCCCTGGGGGTGGGCTGGGATGCCCAGACGTCCACCTCAGGAGAACAAGGCCCCGGCCAGGGCCCCGCCGTGTCTGAGGGCAGGTACAGACTGAGCCAAGGCTCCCCACCCGGGCCAGCGTGACAGCGGCGTCAGCCACTCAGCTGTCGTGGTGACTCAACGCCTGCCGTTCGTCTGGCTGGTGGCCCCTGAGTCTGGGCAGCAGGCGTCAGGCTGGGGAGGCGTCCACCGCTCTCTGGCCAGCAGGGTTTCTGAAGCTGCGAGACCTCCGAAGCCTGGGCGCAGACCTGGCCAGGTGTCACCTGGGCCGCGTTCGGTCAAAGTAAGTCGTGAGCCGGGGTCCAGTCCGGAGCAGGGTTGGGTCCCGCCAGGAGGAGCGGAGGGCTGCTTCTGGGGGCTGGGGGTGGGGTGCAGCCGTTTCCCCGCCGGCCCAGAAGGGACCAGGGCAAGCCCACAGGTGTGTTTCCGAGAAGCAAAGACGGCAGAATGAAATGAAAAGCGCCTCGTGGCGCGGTTTCTGATAATTGCTTTTTCTGTCTCAGTGGCGCTCAGGGGATTGTGTTGATGGCCCTGAGCAGGCCTCAGCCGCCTCGCGGCTCCATTAAGGGTCCTTCAGCCCGGCTGTCATCCCCTCCTCACCCCCCACTGGCTCCTCGTCTCCAAGCCCGCGACACCTCGCCCCCCGCTTTCACGCCCGAACGCGCCAGCTCCAATTACAGGCGCTTCTCGGGAGCAGATACGACTGCAGGCTGATTGCAGAGCTGCTGGCTTTATTTTCAGGCTTTATGTATCTGTACTGATGGACGAGTGTGATTTTTCAAAAAATGATAAAACAGCCTTAACTTTTCCCCCTCCCCAATGACAAAATACCAGTTCACTGTAGACATTTTGAAACATACAGAAGGACAAAAACCCAAAACTAACCTTAATCTGATTGCCTCAAGAGAGACCCCTTTCGTGGCATGTTCTTTCAGCTGCACGCACGTGTGCATTGCGTGTGGAGTGTCCCTGTGTGTGGCGTTACATCTGTGTGGTACTGTGTGTGCTGGGATGTGTGTGTGTGTGATATGTGTGTGGTATTACCTGTGTGTGTCTATATATATACATGATTGTGTATGTGTGTATATGGTATTGTGTGCATATATGTGATTATGTGTGTGATTATGTGTGTATATGATTGTGTGTGCATGTGTGTGGTGTTACATGTATGTGTGGTGTTCGAGTGTGTGTAGTGTATGTGCGGTATTACATGTGTTTGTGTAGTATTACGTGTGTGTGTGTATATGATTGTACGTGTATGAGGTATTGTGTGTATATGCCTGTGTATGTGTGTATATATAAATGTATGTGTGTATGTGATTGTATGTGTATGTACGTGTGTATGTGATTGTATGTGTATGTACGTGTGTCATGGTATGTGTGTATGTCTGTGTGCATATGATTGTGCGTCTCTGTGAACATGTGTGTGGTTTTATGTGTGTGTGCATGTGTGTTGTATGTGTATGTGTGTGGTATTGTGTGTATGTACATGTGTTGTATTGTGTGTGTATGACTGTGTATCTGTGTGTATGTGTGAGCAGTATTGTGTGTGTGTATGATTGTATGTGTGTATACATGTGTGTGGTATTACATGTATGCGTGGTATTTGAGTGTGTGTGGTGTGCGTGTGTTATGTGGGTGTGATGTGTGTGTTATATTACGTGTGTGTGTAGTATTATGTGTGTGTGTGTGTATATATGATTGTGTGTGTATGTAGATGTAGACATGGGGTGTGTGTGTGATTGTATGTGTATGTGTGAGTGGTATTCTGTATGTATGTCTGTGTATATATGACTGTGTGTGTACAGGTGTGTGGTATTGTGTGTGTGTCTGTGTATATGTGACTGTGTGTCTGTGTGTGTCTATGTGTGTGTCTGTGTATATATGACTGTGTGTGTATGTAGATGTAGACATGGTGTGTGTGTGTGTGTGTGTGTGTGTGTGTGATTGTATGTGTGTGTACGTGTGAGTGGTATTCTGTATGTATGTCTGTGTATATGTGACCGTGTGTCTGTGTGTGTCTACGTGTGTGTCTCTGTATATGTGACCGTGTGTCTTTGTGTGTCTGTGTGTGTTCGTGTGTGTATGTGTGTGGTATTCTCTGTGTGTGTCTCTGTGTGTGTCTCTGTGTATATGTGACCGTGTGTCTGTGTGTGTCTACATGTGTGTCTCTGTATATGTGACCGTGTGTCTGTGTATGTCTGTGTGTGTTCGTGTGTGTATGTGTGTGGTATTCTGTGTGTGTGTCTGTGTATATGTGACCGTGTGTCTGTGTGTGTCTACGTGTGTGTGTGGAGATAACTGAGCCCGGAGTGGACAGCGGTCCCCGACGCGTCCCTGGGGCCTGCTCTCTGCCCTCGGCCTTGGGGAAGGGGCCGCCCACGGGCCCAGAGAGGGCGAGCGTCCTGCTCGGGGCCGCCCAGCAGGCCGGGGCAGGCCGGGGCCTGGACTCCTAGCCCGGGCCCAGCGCACCGTGCTGGCCCCCTGGTCTCGGAGGCCTTCTCTCTGGCAAAGCCCTGAGGGCCCCTCTCGCTCGGGCTGGACTCGAGACTGCGCCCTCAGTTCCCGTGGGCCTGCCGGTTGACCTGGGGGGAGCCCCTCGTTAGCGACCCTGACCTCCGGCTCCCCGCAGCCCCCGCTTCCCTGAGGTGCGGCTGGGACCTGCTCACACCCCGAGGTCACTCGCTCCTGGGGTGTGAGGTTTGCAGGTGCCCCTCAGGTTTGCAGACCCCTCCCGGGAAAAGTGAAGAGGCAGGGCGGGGGCAGGCACGTGTGCCCCCCAGGCCCGCAGACCCGGCGGGTGGTGTGCAGACCCCTGGGCTGGAAGAGGCCCGGGGCTCGAGTGCATGCGGTCTGGGAGCCTGAGGGTTGCTCAGCGAGGAGTGTGGGGCTGGGGTGCAACTCCCCGGCAGGGCTGAGCGGGCAGGGAGGGGCAGGCGGGTGGTCCCACCAGCTGCACAGGTGAGGGGCGCCGTGGGGGAGAGGGTGGACCCTTGCTGGGACCCACGCATCCCTGGATGGCCCTTCTGTTCCTGGAATCACCACCGTGAGGTTGAAACACGAGGCACGGAAGAAGAGCAAGCAACGTTTGCTGCCGGACGACACGACTGCCCCTTGGACCCGCCTCCTCGTTTAATCATCCAGCAGCACCTGCTGGAGCCGGGCCGGTTTTCACCGAGGGGACAGTGAGGACCACAGCCGTGAGGCGGGTCCACGGCCAAGCTCACGGCCAGACACAGCCGGTTCAAACCCTGACCTGGCGCCGACATTCGTGTCCTTCCTCCAGAAACTCTGCCAGTCGAGGGCTCACAGAGCCGAGGAGAACATGCGTCAGAATCGCCGTCTCATCCACTGTCTAACAAGAGTGAAGACGACCCTAAGGTCACGGAGACGGTGTTTAAAAATGCAGTGTCTGTGAAACCGGGTCAGGTCGGGCCCCTGCCTGGTCTGAACTATTGCCCGTCCCTTGGACCTTCCATGAAGTCTTGTTTTGACATTAAACCCTTTCCTGAAGTTTCATGCCCTGGGACTGCTGACCTGGCGGAGTTTGCCTCCAGCGCTGCTGGGAATCGGCCGGGCATCCTGTTTCTTTGTCAAGAAAGGAACGTTTATCTCTTGATCTCATCGCATCCTGGAGTTTCTGCCGCCGACGCCTCTCCCGCCCTGCCACTGCTGCCTGTGAACTGCAGGCTCTTTCTCTCTGTGTGTGTGTTCAGCCTCCGTCAAGATCTGGGGGAAAGGTCTGGCCTTTCTGGGTGACTCTGGCTCACCGGCATCACCCAGAGCCCCGCCCGCTCGTGAGATGGAAAGGGAACATGACCCCAAGCAGGGGTGGCTGATCCCAGGAGGACCCAGCCCCGTCCAGCCACCCTACCGCTGATGCAAAAGGGAGATCGTCTCGCTAGATGCCGAGAACCGTAGTTATGACACTTTTTGTCATGCTGTTTCCTCTTATTTATGCAGTGGAGAGGAGGATGTTTTCAAATAAACCTTCTAAATATGAAATCCCGAGAATGCATTATTTCTAAAATGCTACACCGTTAACCGCCTCTTAGCTGGTTACATTATAAAGCATGTTGTTGTAACAGCTCAAAAAAAAAAAATTTTCCGAGCCGAGATGTGTTTCCATAGCCCATATGCTGAATCCTGGCATCCTTATACCTTTTTTCAAGCTGTTGTCAATTAGGAGAGAAATTAATTTCTGTCTCGACGTCCTCCTGCCTTCGAGCCTGCGTGTGGATGCTGCGGGAACCCCCTTTCTCCTGCCGTCCAGGGGCGCTCGTGCGGCGAGCACTGTGGGGCGAAAGCGCGTCGCTCCAAGTGTCCATGATGGAAGCCTGGACCATCCGCAAACGGAAGAGGAAAAAAGCGGCTTTTGTTGAGGGAAACAAGCTGTGTTCCAGGCCAGCAGGCTGCAGTCTCGGCTTCTCTGCCGTCTGCACGCTTTCTAGAGAAGGTGAGAGACGGGAGCGGAACCTCCCGATCGCACAGTGCTCACACCCTGTCTGGCCGGGGATGGGCGCCCGCCAGCAGGGCAGCACCCGGTTCTGTCCGGCCCATTGTGCTCGCTGCGGTCCCTCTGCCCTGGGCCTCTCACAGTCCTCTGTCCCACGCTGTCTGCTCTGAAACTAAGAAGGGCGTTTCTAGCATTTGTGTGGTGTGTCGGCTGTGATGACCGGCACCTCTTAGCTTAAGGCTGCAATTCTTCTCCTTTTAAATCGTCTTTGGTCTCCTGTCCTTACCCTTCAGCGTAAAACACTGTTGCTTGTGGGGTTTCTGCTGTCAGATGTCTCGGGAGTGCAGAAAACAAGCCAGACCTTCGTTCGAAATGAAGGGCTTTGAAAGAAAGTGTTAGTCGCTCAGTCATGTCTGACTCTTTGTGACCCGCATAGACAGTAGCCCACCAGGCTCCTCTGTCCATGGGATTCTCCAGGCAAGAATACTGGCGTGGGTGGCCATTTCCTTTTTCAGGGGATCTTTTCCACCCAGGGATTGAACCTGGGTCTCCTGCGTTGGCAGGCGGATTCTTCCCTGGGGAAGATCCCCTGAAAATGGACTTTGAAACCGTGATGCTGAATTCTGAACAGCCGGTCACATTGCAGGCTGAAGTCGGGAGCATCTATGGAGAAACTGGCTTCCTCTTTCCCTCAGAGCAAGAGGGGGAGATGGGAAGCAGGAGGCGCAGAACGGTCTGGGGGAAACCTGCCGGCCCTGAGATGTGAGCTTTTCCGTCATGTCTTCTTTCGAGCTTTCGCAGAAGTCCTCCCAGCAGTCAGGACTCCCAGCTTGCTCAGCCTCAGTTACCTTGCGAACCATTGTTCGGGTCAGACATGTATTCTGTGGCTGTCTCCCTACCAAAGGCAGACAAATCAGTTGCCCTAGAGAAATGAGAGAAAAACATTTGATGGCACGTTCTCCAGCCCCAAACAGTATCTTTCTATAGGGTTTTTACCTGGAAGCAAAGTACCAAAATGGGAAGTACATGGGTTTGTGATACCTCCTGAAATAAAGACAGAGCTGTAACTCGCTGGGCTGACAAGGATGTGATGAAATCCACATTTCCGTGCTTGGCTGGGGACCACGGAAATTCTCGAGTTGGAGAGCATTGTCGAGTCTATAAATGAGGGCTCCCCAAAATAGTCATATCTTTCAATCTAGAAATCCCGATTTGGCAAGTTTATCCTAACAATTCTGTAAGCATCTGTGAAAAGTTGTTCATCTCAGTGCTATTTAGAATAGCAAAGATTGTCGACCACCTCTGTGCCCTGACATTGAGAGCCATGGAAGTTCTGATTCGATCCCCTGATAGTGTATCACGCAGTGTTAAGTTACAAATTACATGTCAGTGTGGGGGAAATAATTCATGTATTCCAGGTGTTAAGTGAAAAGTCACTTCCCCCTCAAAGCCGCAGAGCCTAGCCAAGACTGGACCCTAGCAGGGAACTGGGACGTGTTTGTCCAGTTGAAATGGTCCGCCTCTGCCCTCTTCCTGCAGCGGCCCCTGAGAGGACGCTTGTCGGCTGCAGGACTCTGCCCAGCTCCATCCTGACACATACGCCTGGATGGGAGATGAGGGTGTTGACTGAGCAAGGGGCCTGGTCACACTCCCCGACCGCCCTGGCCAGGGGACGCTTGTGGCCACCTCCCCGGACCTTCTGCCCCTCCGCGAGGCCCCCGGGGTCCCCGCGTCAGTCTCCGCCAGCAGAGAACAGTCACTGCTGAGCGGGTGGCTTGTCTTGTCTGGGAGAACGTGGGCTGGCCCAGAGGAGCCAGGAAGCCTGCTGAGACGGCAGCACAGACAGGACGGGGCCCCCGGGCGTCTCCTGGAAGGAGACGCGTGGCTGTGTGTGTCCTCAAGGACACCAGGGGCGCCAGTGAAGGCGTCCCTCAGAACCTGAGCCCTTTTCTTCCAAGGATGCGTGTGTCCTGGAGGGCGTCGCAGGGCAGCTGGCACCGCTCCCTTTGGCCATCACAGAGGTGAGGCCAGACCTGCACTGTATTTGCTTCTGCTTGGTGAGGGCAGGGCTGGTTTGTTGCGTTTTCATTTAAAAAAATGTTTTAAGTAATTAGAATTCATTTGTTTGGCTGCACCAGGCCTTGGTTGCAGCATGCGGGACCTAGTGAGTCCCCGACCAGGGACTGAGCCCGGGCGGCCCGCGCTGGGAACACGGGCTCCCAGCCTCTGGACCACCAAGGAAGTTCCTGTTGCTTTAAAAAAGGTTTTTTTTGTCATCTCCACAACTAATATTTGCTGTCCACTTTGCGCTCAGCCAGCCTGCGCACTGGACGTGGGTGGTCTTGGTCCATCTTGCCCACAGTCCGGGGACGGCACAGCCGCTCTGTGGGGCCCCGGGGAGTCGGGACCCTGCAGGAGGCTCTCCTCTGGGGCCTCGGGTTCCGTTCGGGACGCCCGATCCCGAGCTGCCCCTGGGCCCACACCCGCCTCCGCTGACAGCTCCCTGGCTTTCCCCAGGTAACCCGCCGTGCCCACATGCAGCAAGGGCGCGGGGCTGTGCTGTTTAAGTCAGATTTTAAATTCAGGCCAGCGGGTCCCGGTGTTTTGTTCATTCCACACGGCGCCGCCCCAGAGCTTGTTTTCAACACCGCCTCCTGGAACTTTGCGTGCTAGGGCGGGTTTTTGTGTCATTTTCACCTTGGTGCATTTACATCCTTGCCTCCCAGCTGTGGCCGCCACCCGCTCTGTGGCCATCCTGCCCCCACGGCATCGGGGGGCTTGGCTCCCTCGTCAGGGTTCCTGCCTCCACCACCTGCCTGGTCCCCCCGGGACCGAGCTCGGTCCTCTGCTGGGAACCGAGCCGCACGGCCCCCAGAGGGCCCGTCTCTGACCCCTCACACGGGCCCACGGTCAGGGCCAGCTGGACGCCTGCCTCCGGCAGGTGGCTTCTGCCCAAGGCCTCCCCTGCGTCGGGCGTTGCTCTGACCACACGGGCGCGGGGAAGACCCTGAGGCCAGATTGCAGCCTCTGCCCCCGCCCCGCTTCCTGGCATTGTAGCTGAGTTTGGACTTGCAGGAGCGTTGGTTCAGCACCCAGTGTGGGAGGGCATCCCCCCGGGCCCTGCCTCGGCCTCAGCGTGCAGAGCTGGCCCCAGTCCAGGGCAAAGGAGCCATTTTTCGTGTGCGTTTGACCTGCAGTCACTTCCGTTGATTCCCTGTGGTTGAGAAACGCTGACTACCTCCTGCCTTTTCCGAAAGGAGGTCCTGACTGAAGCTGGTATTAGTTGCTGACGTCTCCAAAGCTTTGAGAGGCCCACTTCCTACACATTAACTGCCCAGCGCCTCCCATCTTGGAGAGAGGGATCTGGGCTTTTCTTTCTTGTAAATTGATTTCACTGCTCCGGGTCTCAATTGCAGCTCGTGGGTTCTAGGTCCATCCCTAGGTGACCAGGGATGGAACTTGAGCTCCCTGCACTGGGAGTGCGGAATCTTAGCCACCGGACCACCAGGGAAGGCCTTGTTCTCTTTTCTAAGGCAGGTCACTCCCCGTGGCCGATCTCCTTTGCCTTTTATTTATTTGTTTATTTGCTTCCGGCTGTGCTGGGTCTTCATTGTGGTGCGTGGGCTCCTCACGCAGGGACCTCTCCTATTAGAGTACAAGCTCTATAGCACAGGCTTAGTGGCTATGGTTGCATGGGCTTGGCTGGGCTTCCCTGCTAGCCCAGATGGTAAAGAATCTGCCTGCAATGCAGAAGATCTGGGTTCAGCCCCTGAGTCAGGAAGACCCCCTGGAGGAGGGCATGGCTACCTACTGTAGTATTCTTACCTGGAGAATCCCATGGGCAGAGGAGCCTGGCGGGCTACAGTGCATGGGGCTGCAGAGAATCGGACAAGACTGAGTGAACGTGCTGGCACCAAGGCAGCCCCCTCTTTTGCTTTTTAAAAGCACGCGTTTGTTAGCGTTTCAGGAGAGGTTGGACTTGGGCTGCCCGGGTTCCACATTTTCCCGTGGATTACAGAAGCTCCACACAACTGTCAGGTACCACGTGGGAGCTTCCATCCTCCAGTGGGGACCCAGCACAGCAGCTTACTGTTTTGAAGAAAAAAGGGTCTGTTAGATGTTAGACTTATTTTCAGTTAGAAAGAAAGCCATGGTTATGCAGAGGATGCTGGCAAGGAGAAATACAGATTAAACATGCAGAAAGATCTCTGAGGGGAAGATCATGAACACCAAGACAACTTGGGGGTTTTTTCCCCGAGATTGTACGTGAAGAGGACGCGGAGGCCAGTGTGGGTGGAGACCCACCGTGTGTTGGGCGTGTGTCCGGGTTCACGGATCCTCACCAGCTTCATGAGGTGGCGAGGTGACATCCCCAGTTTTACAGATGGACTGGTGGCCAGTGCTGAACGGGCATCTGAAAATTTGTGTTTCATTTCCTTGCTTGTTTCTTTTTTAATGCAAATGTTTTTTTCTTTTTGATTTTCGCTCTGCTGGGTCTTACCTGCCACATGCAGGATCTGGGTGGCCGCATGTGTGATCTAGTGCCCTGACTGGGGACTGAACCCAGGCCCCCCTGCACTGGCCAAACTCGAACACCTTCCTTGCCCGTTTCAGTTTGTATTTCACTTCTAAGTTTCATCCATGTCGCCGTTCACAGGCTCAGTTGTGTCCGACTCTTTGCGACCCCGTGGACTGCAGCACACCAGGCCTCCCTGTCCATCACCAACTCCCAGAGCTTGCTCAAACTCATGTCCATTGAGCTGCTAATGCCATCCAGCCATCTCATCCTCTGTCGTCCCCTTCTCCTCCTGCCTTCAGTCTTTCCCAGCATCAGGGTCTTTTCCAGTGAGTCAGCTCTTCACATCAGGTGGTCAAAGTATTGGAGCTTCAGCTTCAGCATCAGTCCATCCAATGAACACCCAGGACTGATCTCCTATAGGATGCGCTGATTGGATCTCCTTGCAGTCCAAGGGACTCTCAAGAGTCTTCTCCAAGACCACCAGTGGATGTTCAAAAGCATCTATTCTTCGGCACTCAGCTTTCTTTATGGTCCAACTCTCACATCCATACATGAGCACTGGAAAAACCATAGCCTTGACTAGATGGACCTTTGTCGGCAAAGTGATATCTCTGCTTTTTAATGTGCTGCCAGGTTGGTCGTAGCTTTTCTTCCAAGGAGCGAGCGTCTCTTAATTTCGTGGCTGCAGTCTGCCAGCAGCATGCAGTTGCTACCTGTGAGTTTCCGTCTTCATTATCCCCCTGCTGTCGGATGACCCCTTTGCGGCATTGAGCCCATTCCCCAGCTGTGACAGTAGGCTTCGGGGAACAGTGTTGTCCCGTCTCCTGCTGCCGCCCAGGGCTTTCTCCTGGGTGTATGACCGCCTGGGGATGGACCCGCGGGCTGCAAAGGATGGAATTTCAAACCTGTGAGATGCAGGCTGTCTTCCAAAGTGGCAGTCCGGTGACGCAGATGGGCTAGTGACCCCCTTTAGATTCGGACCCGGGGCTCTGTTGGGTGCCCTCTCTGCCCCTCACCGGCCGGGTTCACTGGCGCTCTACCGAGTGGCTGCACGCCCCCTCTGGGTCCGTGTCGCCGTGACCCCCACGCGAGGCTCCTCCCGTCCAGTCCTGTGGTTCTCGAGGCCAGAGGGGCCTTTGACCATCTGTCTCGCTGCTGAGCCATATGTCCTGCAAGAGGCCCACGCCTGTCTCCTGCTGGCCTCCGGTGGGCCGGCCAGGAACGCGGGCCTGCAGCCTTGCTGGGGTGGACGGGAGTCCGTCCTCTTCCTGGCTGGATGTTCCCAGGGCCTGGGTCCATCCAGAAGATTCCATCTGTGTGGAGCGTCTGGAGGAGAAGAGGCGAGCACCGGGGAGAGATCAGCTTGTCCAGACCCTCCAGTGCAGCGTGTGGTCAGCCGTCAGGGTCCTGGTGCAGACCCTCAGCAGAGATGTGTGTGGTGCGTCCCCTGTGAGGGAGAATGGTGAAGCTGGGAGCCCGTGCGCTGATGCCCAGTGGAGACATCTCGTCCCTCGGGCTTGCCCTGCTGGCCTGCGTTCAGTGGCCTGTGTTTTCAATCACAGGCGCATCTAGCCCTGATGGTAATGATAGGAATGTCCGAGGTCTATTTGGGGGCAGAAGGGAGGACCCAGAGGCACCGAGCCGGTCGGTCCCTGCCGTGTGGCAGGCGGCCTCTGGGGCTGTGCGTCCCCGGGTCAGCCCTGCCCGAGGACAGCAGAAGCGTGAGATTTGGGGTCTGAACCCAGAGCTCAAGTCCGTGGCCAGCCTCTAACTCATCGGGGGTGAGCTCCCACCAGTCTGTCTGCGGGTCAGTTTTCTCAGCCAGAAAATGGGGGAGGATTCATAGGGAACTCGCAGAGTGGTGAGGGTCGTGTGAAATGAACCCTGGGAACAGGGCTGTGCGGATTCCAGCCCACCGCGTCAGCGCCGGGCCTCGTCATGACTGGTTTTTATGCTTCGTCTCTCCGCTTACTCAAGGCTGCGTTTCCCCAGCTCTTCCGTCTGTAGGAGAAAAGCTCCCTGAGAAGAGGGGAGTCGGACGCTCGTTTCCTCCGGTCCCAGGGCTAGCGGGAGCCCCGCCTTTCTGGACGGGTCCTCGGTCTTTAGCACATGGTGCCCCCAGATCACTTGGAGGGAGGAGTGTTCTGCATGAGACGGAGACTGGGGTCACTGAGACACCCCCGAAGGCTCAGGGGTTCACCGAACGTGGGTGCAATGCTGCTGTGCTCTACGGGGACGGGGCCAGGATCCGGGTTCGATCACAGACGCACGAAAATGACCTCCAGGAGGCAGAGTTTATTATACGCAAAGATCCCCAGAAGCAGGAGCAGGACCACTCGGGGCCACTCAGCGAGGCACCGGGGCTGGACCGCCGGCAGGGGCAGGCAGGGGGGAGTGGACAGGAGGCTTTGTTGCAGTTTCTTCGAGAAGGAACGGTGAGGTGGGGTGAGGATGGGCTGGTTTGGGTACAGTCAGTGGGCTGAGGGGTCTGGGGCTGCCCCTGGTGGCCTGGTCCGTGGGCCTGGGTGACAGGACCGTGAGTGGCCCGGGGAGGTGGGCTCTGGACTGGTTGGTTTGCGTGTGACAGGCCAGCTCACGAGTCAGTTCTTTCCCGTGTCCAGAAATTTGCTAACCTTGGGAGCAGCAGTCCTTCCAGGGTCAGCTTCAACCAGATGGTAAGGCGTCAAAATACAGAGGATTTAACAAAAACATAGAACATAGCAGAATCAGGTTAAACAAAGCCAAAAATATGCTGGATCAAGGCCTGTGGTGAGGTTCTTTCTCTTAGAACATATGAGGAAGGGAGTGTTAATTGCAAACACAGCCCTGCCGCTCCACCGCTGTGGTAGGAATGGAAATGCCTCATCAGATGCACTTGCCGCAGTGATGTGTGGCCGTCGTGGGACAAGAGGCTGCAGTTCATTTCAGCAGGTGTAAGGCCTGGGCGTCCTCGGGTCACGGGGAAGGGGCGGTGCTGGGGGAGAGGGGACCCCTAATCAGCGCACCTGAGACAGAGGCCTGGCGTGTGTGGCATGCGCGGGGGCAACCCGCAGCTGTGTGGCGGGGACAGATTCCGGGAGCGCCGGGACTGCACGTGGGTCTCGCGGCTCCCTCCCGGCCTGAGGAGCCGGGCGGGGTGGGCGCACGGCGCCATGCTTCAGCGCGGGGCTGGCCTGTGCGTAGGCCGACCAGCAGGACGGCGCAGAAACCCAGAGACGGGCCAGACGCACACGGGAAAGGAAGCTTCCTGTGAAGGACGCCACCACTCCGTGCCGGGGTGACGGGCGGCTTCGTGAAAGCTGCTGAGACAGTGCACGTCTGCAGTTTGGAGCCTGATTGAGGCGGTTGGACGGCACTGGGAATGTGCGAAATGCCCCCGAGTTGGGTCACTTGACAGTGGCCACTGGTCGGTGGTGTGAGCGTCACCTCGGTTTTAAGAAGGAAAGAAGTCCCAGGCCAGGGAGCCGGGTCTCACACCACGTACCCCGACAAGCTGCGGCTGGGTCAGGATGCGTGCGTGGAAAGCGAAGCCGGGTCCGGGGACGACGGTGGCCAGCTGCCCAGCTCTACGAATGCGCCTGCCGGCCCTGAGCGGTGCGCTCACCGGGCTGCTGCGAACCTTAGACTGTGTGTGTGTTACCCCTGCCAAGGAACGGAGCCAGAGAAAGTGCTGAGCTCCTGATACCCCAGGAGCAGAGAAGGCCTTTATAACCGAGAATCGAAATTCAGAAGCCATAAAAAGAAAAGATGGACGATTTTCTCAAAAATCTTCCATAGCGAAACGTGACGTCATGTTGAAGGACAGATGACTACCTCGTGTATACAGAGCTCCTAAATATCAAGAAACGCGAAACCTCGATAGAAAAAGACAAACAGCAAAGGCAGGAGTTCTCAGTTTACCGGGAAAGAAACACAAGTCCCCCTTAAAATATGAGATGTTTGACTGGCATGTTCTCCTCCATCTTACGGGCAAGAATCCAAACACAGAATGACATGCTTTGCTGGGAGGCTGGTAGATTCAACCCCGCACGCCCCCCGTGGGCGAGTGGACCATGTCAACCTGCGACAGACGAGGAGCGCTCCGTCTGCGTGCCGTCTGAAGTCATCTCCAGACTCTGTTAAAACTGAGAAAACCTGGCATAGAATAGGCTGGATCTGTAGCATGCTACCTTTTATGTAAAAGGAAAAAAAGGGGGGAAGTATGGATAGATAGATAGATATTTTCTTACTTTTGCAAAAAGAAATGCTTTGGAGGGAAGACAGAAAATATAAGGTGATCAGCCGGGGGGAACAGGAGCAGAAGTGAGACGTCACTGAATGGCTCTGTTTTTATTTTTCTAACTCTTGTACCAGGTAAATGTTTACATAATCAGAGAAGAGAATTAAACTGGAAGATGAAACAGCAAAATTTATAGTTGTAAACAACAGATTTATTTTGAAATTAATCTAATCGTGTATCGATTAGTGACACAGGCACACAATACTTTGGACTTTGAACGTGATGCTCTGTCACATCGTTACTGAACTATATTCTCAGGTCCGGGGAGTGGGCTGGGGATTATTGTTTGGTGGGTACGTTGGGTGGCTTGGATAGCAAACTACTGTAGACTGAGCGACATTAAGGGTAGGAATTTATTTCCTGAACGTTCTGGAGGCTGGGAATCCGAGATGAAGCTGTCAACCAGCTGGTTCCTCCCAAGGCCTGTCTCCCAGGCGTGCAGACAGCTGGTTCCTCCCTGCCTCCCCTCTTGCCATCCCCCTGCATGTCCATGCCTAACTCTCTTCTTACAAGGACACCAGGCGGACGGGGTGCTGTTAGCTCAGTCGTGCCCGACTCTGTGGCCCCATGGGCTGCAGCCCACCAAGCTCCTCGGTCCATGGGATTTTCCAGGCAAGGATACTGGAGTGGGTTGCTGTTGGTTGGGGGCAACGGTCTTGAAAGACCGTGTCTGCAAATCTAGCCCCCTCCTGCGCTGTGGGTGTGGGGTGTCAGCGTGTGAATTGGGGGTGGGGGTCCAGCCCACGGCAGGCGGCACGTGGTTTCCGCTTGGGGTGATGGAAAGGTGCTGGGGGGACGCGGCGACGGCTGCACGGCCGTGCGGAACGTGTGCTACAGCGCCGTGAGGATGGCACGTTTCACCTCCGTTAGAAGGAAAAACGCGCTGGGTCTGCTGCTGAGAAGGTGACGGGAGGGCTCTCCGGACTGCATGGTCAGAGGCGTCAGAGGCGGGTGGGCTGGGCAGCGGTGGGCAGACACACGCGAGGGACAGAGCAGAGAACAGGGGCTGTGGTCTGGCCTCACGGAGGGTTTCCGAATCAGGGTCTGGGCGGCCCAGCTTCCAGCCACTGCAAGCCGCCCTTTTCTGTCCGTGGCTGGGGGGCTCGGTCACAGCCCCCCCAGGCAGAGGCAGCCGAGGGGCTTCGGGCAGGCGTGCTCAATGTGCATCCTTGGGCCCTCTCTTCTGCACTTTGCAAACGCTCACATCACCCAGTTTCCATGGCAACCGGCATCCCTCAGAGAGGGGAGCGTGGAGGGACCCTCAGAAAGGACTCGGGGAAAGGAACAGCTCGGGTCCGGGTGGAGGGTAACACCCAGGAGGGAGGCAGCGTGGCCTGGTTCTGCTACCGCCTCGCGGAGAGCGTTTCTGGTGCCCCTAGGCTGGTGCGCATCTGTCCCCTCCTCGTCCCCAGAAGGTGGCAGGGAGGGGATGAGACGTGGCCTTCACCCGCTAACACACTGACGCTCCAACACACGGCCTGAGGCTTGAGGAGCTGGGGGCACCCAGGCCTCCCGGGTCCCGCTCTGGTGGAACCCAGACGCCGTGTGTCTGTCCTGCTTTCTTCCTGAGAAGTGGCCAGCGGGAACGCCTCCTGGCTTCATGAACAGTCACTTCCTGGCCGTGTGATTTGGGCACGTTCCTTAACCTGCCTGTGTTTCCATTTCATAATCTGTAAAACGGGTTTGGGGGCGGTAGAGAATTTGCACACTCAAGAGCGCGCTTGGGAGGGTTGGGGGGGGCTCCTCCCTGGAGAGTGGTGGTCGTTCCTTGAGGAGGCCGCCGGGCTTGGCGGGGGACGCTGCCTCTGCTGACTGGTTCTGTGCCACGCTTCCCTTCCAGTCGGCCACGGGCAGAGCGAGGGTGAGAGGATGGTGGTGTCCGACTTCCACGTCTTTGTCAGGGACGTGCTACAGCACGTGGACGCCGTGCAGAAGGACCATCCGGGGCTGCCCATCTTCCTTCTGGGCCACTCCATGGTGAGTAGACCACGGAGGGGCCCCCGGGTCCACCGTCCCCAGCATCCCCCCGGGTGGGGATGGAGGGGGGTCGCCCTCTGCACACGCTGCGCATGGGGCTCCCGGGAAGTTTGTGCTCAGGAAACAAGCTGGGGTTGGCGTCCCGGAGGCGGCCCCAGAGGAGGGCTGCCCCACCCGTTCCTTCCCGTCAGGGCCCAGGGTCACCTCTGCTCCCCCTTTTCGGGGTGGGGCCCCTCAGTTCGCCATCAGGGAAGCACAGTGCTTCCTGCCGGTTTCAGAGTCACGCGGCTCTCAGTAGGACAGGGGTCCCCAGGCACGCAGTCCTTAAAGGTCACTCCTAATCGTTTTTGCCTTTTAAATACACAGACTCCTCTCAGAATCTTTAAATCATCTGTGATCTTTAAATCGAGTCTCCTCAAACTGGCAGCACTCAGCGCAGACCTGCCTTTAGGCGCCCAGCCACGCGGGCCGGCAGAGGACTTTGAGCTGCTGGGCTCTGCGCCCTGGGCACCTTCCCCCGCTCCCCGCCCGGCCTGGCCCTCGCGAGCGTGGAGTTCACCCCCTGGTTCAGATCCCCTCCAGTCACTAGCCAAGGCCACCCGCCTTCAGCACCTCCCATGTCCACTAAGTATTTTTCTTGGAACCTCGATTCCTGGGCCCTTTAACTGAACCAGGAAAAAAAAAACCAAAAAGTGTAACAATCTCTTATTATCCTCAGATTTTTTTTTAATCTCATATTAAGCCTGACAGACTGGATGAGTTGGGGGTCTGCCAGCTTTTGACTTGAAATGAAATAGAAATGTGTCATTTTGGCACTTAAGGCCCTCAGGCAGGACCCTTATTTACATCCCCTGAAACATCTGTGCTTGGAAAACCCTGGGGGAACACGTGTAATAGAGTAATCATGGGTGCAGTTAACCCAGCGTTTGAGGGCGCCTCTTCCAAGGTAGGGGCTCTGGGCCTGGGAGATCCACGCCGGAGCCCACGCCCACCACACGCCCCCGCTTCCCGCAGGGTGGCGCGATCTCCATCCTCACGGCCGCGGAGAGGCCGGGCCACTTCTCCGGCATGGTCCTCATCTCCCCACTGGTCGTCGCCAATCCAGACTCGGCGACGCTTCTCAAGGTAAGCGGACCGCCTGTTCCGTGAGCCCCGGAAAGCCTCCCTGGCCCTGAGCAGACGCTCGCAGCTTGCGTCCGGGGCAAAGGGGCTTCTCCCACTGTCCTGACAAGGTTTGGATGCAGTGAGCATTGTTGTGGCCGGAATTCAGTCAGTTCTCAAGTCACGTGTGGTTTTCTCCCAAACAAAGAAAAAAAAAAACCTGGCTTCCTGCCCGTGCACGTTTCTCGGCGGACGTTCAGAGGAGGAGGGGTCTCGCAGCTGTCCACGGCTGAGCGCGCGGCTCTGACCCACGTGGCTCCTTGGGGCGTTTTTCTGGCCGTGATGGTCCTCCTGGTGCTCCCAGTGGGTTGGGCTGGGCTTTGCCCCCTGAGGAAGCAGGGCCTGGGCGCAGCCGGATCTTGGACGTGGGATCCTGACCTGATCTGGGCCCAGGTATCAGAGACTTGAGACCCGGTGAGGGTGGCAGGCCAGCCCCGCGTCTCCCCAAGCATTGGTCAGTCTCTCCCTGACACGGGGGTCAGGGGGCAGCTGCCACCCCCCGAGCCAGTGCTCAGGACTCTCAGAGGAGCAGGAGGAGGCAGTGAGGGGGGGCATCCCCGCAGGACACGGCGCAGCCCTGCCTCGCGGCCCGTGACGGGGCAGAGGGGCCCCTGCCCCGAGGCCTCGGTGGGCCCCTGGGGACCCAGCACCGGGGTGTTTCCTGCAGCCCAGGGCCACAGCCATGATCCCGGCCCTGCAGGTGGGCGTCCAGTGGAAACAGAGTCTCAGCAATTTGAAATGGGGCTGGACCGAGCCAAGGAGAAACCGGGGCCGCTCTGAGGGCTCAGCCAGAGAGCACCTCTTTACTCGAGTCTCCCAAGAGGAGACACAGCTAGCTCCTCTGAGTTTTACTCCCGTCTAAGGAAATCGCCCCCAACTTGTTGAAATCAACTCCAGTGGATTTCAGTGCCTGGCAGAGGCAGGCCTGCCTAGAGGATGGGTTCGCTCACAGACTCCCAGGCGAGGCTCCGGGGGGGTCAGTCTCCCGGCCCCCTCCCCTCCTGGTCGTGATCACGTAACGTGCGGCTGGACCATCCGAGGGCTCTGGTCAGACAAGAGAGTGAGCTGGACCGGGGTTCCGGGCGGAGCTCCCACGACACTCCTCAGGCTCCAGTCGTGACTTGTTTGGGTGGTGTGTGCCAGGCTCATGCGTGAATCGTGCCCTCAGCTCCCGCCCTCACCCCAGGGACAGGGAGGTTGCTGGCTGCAGTTACGCGCGGGACCCTGGGGCTTAGAAAGGACCTTCGGCTGCCCAGGTCCACCCCCTGCCCCCCAGGGCTGTCCACTCCCCCGCAAGGGCGTCTCTCCAGATGGGACGGTGCATGATTTCTGCAGTGACGTGCCTGCCGCCAAGGCCCCGAGAAGAGCCCAGGACCCTGGGGGTTTCAGAAGAAGGGCACAGAGGCGGTGGGTGGGGGGCAGCCGGGCCCCGAGCAGGAGGCCACCCGGTGCCCCCTCCAGTCTCGGGCAAGGCCTGCGGCATGACCTCTCCCAGCCGGTGGTGACAGATGTCCTCGTGGGCAGGGGAATGCGGGTCCTGGCTGTTAGGCAGGATTCACGAGAGTCCCCGCGGACCCCGGGCCCGGGGCGCCCCCTCCGGTCTGGGAGGCCTGTCACTGCCCTGGGGGGTCGGGCAGTCCTGACCACAGAGTCTGCGTCGCGTCCGCCGTGCGGGAGCCCGGGGCCACTCTCTGGCCTCGTCTCGCCTGGGCAGCTTCGGAAGGAAGCCTCAGACTCGGGGGGCTCTGGGTGACGCCTGGACACAGAGCGTCCTGCAGGGGCGGCGTGGGGGCAGGGGTGCGTGCGGCTCGCTGTGGTCAGGTGAAACCTGGCTGGTCCTTGGGTTTCCAGTGGCTCGATCTTCAGGACCCCAGAGACAGATTCCTGGAGACCCCCCTTCTGGCCGAGGTGGACGGGGCGGGGGGCCTTCCCTGGGCCTTGAGGCTGCCTGGTGCACCACGCAGAGCTGGGTTCTGGTCCGTGATTCCTGTCCCAGAGCGCGGCTCCTGGGCAGGTCAGAGGTGTGTTCACGGCGGCCAGGTCCCCACGGGTTTCCCCGGCGACTCAGATGGTAAAGAACCCGCCTGCCATGCAGGGGACATGGCTTCAGTCCCTGGCTCGGGAAGTTCCCCTGGGGAAGGGCACAGCTGCCCACTCGGGTATTCTTGCCTGGGGCCACAGTCCATGGGGTCACAGAGTCAGACGCGACGGAGCCACTGACTTCTTTGCTCTTTCGTTGTCCCGATGGAGAGCCTTCACAAAGCGGCCTGGCGCCCCGGGGCTCGGAGCGCCGGCGGGCACGTGGAGGGTGGCTGCCCCCCGCCCGCAGCCCTGGCACAGCTGGTTCCTGCCCCACTTCCAGCCGGCTGGGGCATGTGCAGCCGGGGGATGGTTCGGGGAGGACCCCGTCGGCGCTCAGATCCAGGTGGAGGCGGGAGTTTATAGACACCAAGCCTGGACCCCAGGACAGGTGTCCGGGTCAGCGCAGCCGCCCCGGGGACACGGCGTCCCTACGCCCCGATTGCTGCGGCACCCTGACCCCCCGGGGCGACACGTGGGCGGAGCTGCGGGCCGACCGGTTCTTTCTCCGGGAAAACCTGGCGTCACCCTGAATGTCTGCCCCGAGTGAGGGCTAGGGTGGTCCTCCAGGTGGCCCTGTCTGCCCTTGGCCGGAGGCTGTCCCCTGGGTCCCGGGTGGAGATGTGGGAGCGGCCCCGTGCTCCTAGACGCCCTCCCGGAGGCGCCAGGCCAGGCGGGGCCGGCGCCAGGGCCAGACACGCCTGGGTGACTTCCCCTCTGTCACCGCCCTGTGCGTGGGTCACGGACGGGAGACGAGGCCACGGTCTCACTCAAGGTCACTGAGCGCTGTGGCTCGGCCAGTGGGCGTGGCAGGATGTCCTTTCCCCCCGAAACCACCGGGGGTCAGCTTCCCATCTGGGTGTTGCTCTTCTGCTTTTAGTCCCCGGAGTCTGGAAGGCCCTGGAGCAGGGGGCTGGAAAGAACATGGGAGGGACCCCGGGAGGGCCGGTCATCAAGCTCAGATACAGTTAGACTGGAAGCTGGGGCGTGGCTGGCTCGTGACCTGGCCCCCCGAACTCGGCCGCCGCGTGCACCAGAGGCCTTGGTCCCACCCTAAGGCACACAGGCTTCCTGCTGTCCGCCTGGGGGTCGCTCACTGCCCGCCGCCCCCAGGAATCCTCCGGGCTGTCCCAGCTATGCCGTCCTGCGCCCAGGCCACCCCGCTGCACTGCTGTGGAAGCAAGCAGTTGTGTATCGCCTTCCTCGTGTTAAACCTTTCAGCTGCAGAGGCTTCAGAGTGGTCTCCCGGAGCCGTCAGAACCTTGGAAATCAATAATGGCGCTGTGCAGGCCCCTGGCACTTAAAGGGGAGGGCCTGCCGTTAACCTAGGGGTGCCCCAGGGGCGGGCCAGGGACACTCGCTCACTCACGTGCTCGTGGGCGTGGACCTGGTCCTCTTCGAGGCTGAGATTGTTGGGGTTCCCCCTGCTTCCTGGAGTCCCCACTCAGTGACACGGGGTTTGCTCGTCCCCCCCGGGCGCACAGGGGGCCCCTCTGGGGGCCGTTAGGGTGCTTCCTGGAGGATTCGGGTGTCAGGACGCCTCCCAGCAGCCCTTCAAGATTCACTGTGTTGTCCGCACTTTTTTGTTGTTATTCAGTTGCTCAGTCGTGTCCGCCTCTGCAACCCCATGGACTGCAGCACGCCAGGCCTCCCTGTCCATCACCAACTCCCAGAGCTTGCTCAAACTCTTGTCCATCGAGTCAGTGATGCCATCCAACCATCTCATCCTCTTGTCATCCCCTTCTCCTCCTGCCTTCAATCTTTCTCAGCATCAGGGTCTTTCCCAGTGAGTCAGCTCTTCACATCAGGTGGCCAAAGTATTGGAGTTTCAGCTTCAGCATCAGTCCTTCCAGTGAATAATCAGGACTGATTTCCTTCAGGATGGACTGACTGGTTGGATCTCCTTGGGGTCCAAGAGACTCTCAGGAGTCTTCTCCAGCACCACAGTTCAAAAGCATCAGTGCTTTGGGGTTCAGCTTTCTTTATGGTCCAACTCTCACATCCATACGTGACTGGAAAAGCCATAGTTTTGACTAGACAGATCTTTTCAGCAAAGTGATGTGTCTGGTTTCTAATATGCTGTCTAGGTTGGTCATAACTTTCCTTCCAAACAGAAACTGAGGACCACAGACTCTCTGGGTTCCGAACCAGAGGTCAGATGCAAGCCTGCCCAGCTCCGAGTCTCCGGCGCCTCCTCCTCCAGGGCTGGGGTCCTTGGGCCGTGAGCGCTGAGGCGCCCTGAGGGTTCTGCAGCTGCAGGGGCCTGCCTTAGCCTGCTGGCCTCACGATGAGGGTGGGGGTCTCCTCCCGGGGCCGTGCCCGGGCCACCCCGTCCTGAGCGGGATCCGGGGCTCTCTCCACGCGCCCGCAGGAGCCTCCAAAAAGTTTGGGAGAAGTGTTGCAGTTGACAGTAAGAAACATTGTATCCTGGATGCCAACTTCTCTATGGGTGAGCCACTGCCCCGCCCCTCCTCCCGGTGGCCGTGGGCTCTCTCGGTGGACGGTGCTGGGGCAGAGGACAGCGGCAATCAGCAGTGACCGGGACAAACTGATCCTCCCCGCCTGGGGTCTGCGGGCTCTCTCCAGCCCCCCGCCTCCCTCCTCGCCTTGGACCTTGGGGCCCCTCCTCAGCCCCAGCTTCCTTGATCACAAGTCAGCCACTCTCTCTGTTCTTCCTAATGAAAAGGCTAAAGAGAGAAGCCAACCCTTAAAACGCGTGTGCTGGGTGGCAGTTCCGAGCTTCTCCCCCCTGAGACGGCGTTTCCCCTTCTCTGGTTTTGTGGGGAGCAGGCCAAGAGGCACCCAGGTGTTTTTTTTTTTTTTAGCTGTGACCTTACTACCATCAGAGTTTCATCTCTGCCCAATTGAGCCTTGTTAGAAGCGTGGCCGGAACACACTCCACTGGTTTAGAAGAGCTCGGTCTGGGTGGCGCCCGCCTCTCTCACCCTGGGCTCCCTGGAAAGGGCAGCGTGCGGGCCAGGTGTGGCCCTGTCCCTGTCCTGCCCGTGGGGGTCGGGGACACGGCCCCACGTGGAGCCGTGCTGCTGACTGTCAGGAAGGGAGGGGCCCGATGGGGGGGCTGCCCGGTGTAGCAGCCAGGTGGGTGGAACAGGGCTTGGGGGAGACCTCGGGGCTCCTGGGGAGACCAGGCGCTCCAGGCGGCAGTCCTCGCCAGGACTCGGCCGGGTGTCCCGGGAGGGAGAGTGAAGGGGCAGCTGAACTGAAAAGGCCGTGCTGGACGAGGCAGTGAGATGTGCCGGGGTGGCAGCTGGCCTGGTCCCCTCGCACGCAGCTCCCGGGGGCCCAGGTGTGACAGGGACACGTGCAGAGTCAGCCCGCAGCCCCCGCGTCCTGGGGGGCTGTGGCGGGTCGTCAGGAAGAGCAGGAAGCCTCGGAGCAGCTCAGCAGACTCTGGGCCTCACGTTATGTTTCCCGCATGACGCCCTCGGGCCACCGCTGGCGTGGGCGTGTCCCGAAAGCCCACCCCCCGTGGGGCGGCCCTGGTGAAGGCGGGGTGCCCGGGGTGCCCCCTCTCTCTCTGCCCGGGGCACTTTACCTCCGTGTTTCTGCCTCATTCACACACTCTGGCCTGTGGAAGCACAGATCTCAGCTCCTGGGGTCAGGTCCGCAGAGGAGCCCCGAATCCAGGAACCCATAGGCCGTCCTGTCTGCTCAGAAGCAGCCAGTCCCTTCCCTCCTGGAATTCGAGCCCTCCACGGCTTGTACTCGTCCCTGGGGCCGGCCCACCCCCAGCTTGACTCCTGACCCTGCTGTATGGGTCCTATTCAGCCCATGACGCTTCGATGGGTGCAGGTGGCTGGAGGCCTGACGCGGGGCTCCAGGCTAGATTGTGGGTGTTCGGGGCCGGGTGGGCAAACGTCCGGCACGTGGAGGCTGCCAGTCCACATGCGTGAGGCCTGGGCCCGAGCCCAGGGTGCTATGAGGTCAGAGGTCGCCCCTGTGGGTCCCTGGCCATCTGGGGCCCAGCTGTGCGCAATGTCTTGAGGCTCCTGATGGTCAAGGAAGGAGAGCTTTCAGGGAGCAGTGCTGGGGGGACAGCAGGTGAGCTCAAGCCTCTCGGTCACCGGGAACTGGGGGCGGCCGCACCCAGGCCTCTGTCCACCCCGTCCAGCCGGCTGCGGGCAGTGGCGCTGAGCCTGTGTCGTCTCTTAAATGAGGGTCAGCCCTCCCCTCAGGGCGTTTGTGTCAAGATCAGAAGACGGAGAGCCCCCCGAGACTGTGCCGGCATCCCACGACCACTGGGTCCCAAGGGGCACCCCCGTCGGCCCTGTGACGGCCGCACAGACCTGGGACTCGCCGCCCCCTGCCTTCCGAGTGAGTCTAATCTCAGCATTTCGCAGCTCGCCTTGGAAATAGCGTCTTGCTCGCTGGGCGTCTGCAGAAACGGAAACGGCCCCCGCCCCCCCAGCAGACGCGCGCGAGCCGGTTGACACGTCTCCTGGATAAGCGGCAGCTCTGGGGGAGTGGGCGCGGGGGCGGCCTGGGCCTCAGTTCGGATCATGTTGGGGCAGCCTGTATTAAGCGCCTACTGTATGGAGGCGCCTTGGCACACAGCGACCCTGAGGGCAGCTGAGGGACAGGCGGCGGTGTGCAGCCCCTCTCCGCCCCGCATCCGCTCGGCCTGGTGGTGGTTCCTGCCCCGAGACAATCAGCGGTGCCTTCTGATCAGGGTGCGTCCTGCCTCAGCTCGGGTGCCTGGGTGCTTCTGCTCCTACAGGGAATTCGAGATTACCGCCGGTGTGGTCCGGGGAGGTGGCTTTACACATCGGGAGCAGCAAGGACGCAGACGGCCCCTGCTGTCCCGCCCGGCCGCCCCCACCCAGCCCGAAGCCAGACCCAGGAGGCCATCTGGGCGGGGCAGGCAGGGGCCCTTGGGTGCCCGTCCCGGGATCGGGCCCGGCTGACGCCCCGTCGGGGTGTCCTTCTCCTTGGTGGACCGTAGGCAGCCCACGGGGTGGCCGGGCGAGGGTCCCACGGCACTAACTGCAGCCTTGCCTCGTGTCCAGGTCTTCGCTGCTAAAGTTCTCAACCTCGTCCTGCCGAACATGTCCCTGGGCCGGATCGACTCCAGCATGCTCTCAAGGAATAAGACGGAGGTGAGTCTTTCTGAGGAACCGGGGGCGGCTGGGGCTGGTCGGGGGAGCCGGCCACGGCCCAGGCCTGGGGGAGTCGTGTGTTGGCCTCGCTGCGGCTGTCTGCCGCCGTTCTGCTGAGGCTCTGCCCGGTGGCGGGGACGTGGAGGGGTGTAAGGCGCCGTCTGGCTTCGGGGTCTGGTGGGAGGGGCGGGCGGTGGTTCTCCGAGCTGTGCCCATGTGTGGGAGCACCTGCATGTGTGAGCCAGCCGGGTGTCATTGGCTTGTGAGTGACTGCAACCAGTTCAGAATGACTTCAGCAGTCAGAGGGCTTTGTTGGTGAATGTAACAGATGGCTTCAGCCACGGCTGGGGCCAGGGGCTCAGCGTCTTAGTGGCCACCGTCTCTCTCTGCCCCCACCTCGTGTGTCCCCTGGTTTGGCATTATTCCCACCCAGACTTTCCCCGAGTGGAGGCGAAGCTGGCTTCCAGCAGCTTTACGTGAGCAGCCAGTGGAGCGGCGGCACGTCCCTCCAACAGCGGCCCTGAAACCGTGTACCTCAGACGGGCTCGATCCCACGTGGCTGGGACTCAAACCCAGCCGAAACCCACGGCGCCTGGTTTCAGGACCTCACGAAGCACGCCGCAGACAGAGTGTGGGCCTCGCAGAGGGCGAGTGGGGCCTGGAAACGTGGCGTGGTTGTTTATAGGCTGGGTCGTTCCACGTGCTGATGAGCGGGAGGCTCAGTCCAGCTGTTTTGGGAAGGGGCGGGGGTTTCGCCCCCCGTTGGCCTATCAACACTGGAGCTGTCATGGCGCCTCTGGACGTGTTGTTTCCCTTGTTGGCTGAGGACTGAGGTCGAGGCTTGTCTGCCGTCTTGCTTCCATTCGATTCTGATCGTTTTCTGTTGTGTCCTTGGGCTATGTCACTTTTTCAGAAGTTGTGCCGCGTCCCGGGGCTGGTTCTTACCCCTGGACAGTCGATTATTTGTCCCGGATAGGGGGCGTCATCACCCTGCCCAAGCTCGTGGCCCGAGAGCGGAGGAGGACAGCTTGCTGTGGGGCAGGAGGGGGTGTGCGGCCAGGCTGGAGGGCGCACCAGGGGGTTTCGGCCAGGCCGGCGCCCGGGTCCACGGGCCGGCCAGCGCCCAGGTCCATAGGTCCCTATGGAAGCCAGGGTGGTCCGTGACGGTGCTGGTCAGGGCACCATGCCCCCGCTCCTCCGGTGAAGGGCCAGCACCTCCTCCCCAGCCTGCGAGGATGGGCCCTCGTGCTCCGGGCCAGGCGGCTGGCTTGTCCTCACCCACACAGCAGCCTGTGTCGCAAGGGCAGACAGGCTTCCCAGGGGCCGGGGCCTGCCTGGGGTCACCTGCCTGAGAGCTCTCTCTGGGGGGTAGGACCCCACAGGCTCACGGCTGGTGAACAGGCAGCGCCCTGGACACCGGGAGTGTAACGCCAATCATCTCCTGCCTCGGTTTCCCATCTTTTGTCAGGACTTAGAGCCGGGGAGTCCTTGGCTGCCGGACAGCCCTGGCTTCCTTGGGGTCTGGCATCATGACAGAATTTGGCCTCCTGGCCCTCTGAGCTACTAAGTTGGATAGGAGTCACCCCAGACGTGTAGGCAGGGATGTTCAGGCCACGGCTCCAGCTCCCCAGCCTCGAGAACCACTGTTGCTGAGTCTCCCTTGTGTGGGACTCGGGAGGGAGGCAGTCCGCCCAGTCGTCCACACCCCGTTTGAATTAGAATTTAATTTTAAAAGCAGTACCTCCCAAACCCCCATCTTGGAGCCACATTTGACCCATCAGGGTTGAGAATATTTGAGTAAAGAAAGATGTTCATTCCAAGAGGCAGACCTGTGTGGTGAGAACCACAGCATTAGAGCCAGTCCTGGCAGGAGCGGGGCTGACATGAACCCCATTTCACAGATGAGGAAACTGAGGCTCGGAGGGTAAATAGCCTGTCCAGGGTTGCAAGCCAGTCGGGGCAGATTCCAAAGCCCATGCTTGGCGCGTCCTTCCAGCTGGGATTGACGAGCGTACTTCCTGGTCCACATGGCCCGCGTGGCGGGCGGGGGTGCTGGGGACCATAGCTCCGTGTGCAGGGTCACTGCGAGGTGAGGCCTGTGGGCAGAGCCTCCAACTGCCGCAGCCAAAGGATGACTCGGTTTCAAATGTGCAGTTTCCAGTAAAACCTCCGATTTCTGCAGCAGCCTCTCCATGCGGTTCATGGCCTTCTCAAGGCACGAACGCTAAAGTGGCTTGCCATTCCCTTCTCCAGTGGATGCTTTGTCAGAACTCTCCACCATGACCCGTCCGTCTTGGGTGCCCTACACGGCATGGCTCATAGTTTCATTGAGTTAGACAAGGCTGTGGTCCCGTGATCAGTTTGGTTAGTTTTCTGTGACTGTGGTTTTCGTTGTCTGCCCTCTGATGGAGAAGGATGAGGCCTGTGCAGGCTTCCCCATGGGAGGGACTGGCTGTGGGGGATTCTGGTTCTTGCTCTGATGGGTGGGTCCTTGCTCAATAAATCTTTAATCCAGCTGTCCGCTGACAGGTGGGGCTGTGCTCCCACCCTGTCATTTGGCCCAAGGCGGCCCAGTCCTGGAGTCCACGGGCCCTGATCTCCTGCAGGAGGACTTCTGCGAACACATCGCTCCTCCAGGACTACTGCTGCCAGCGACCCTGACCCCGCGGCAGCCACTGCCGACCCACGCCTCTGCCAGAGAGCCCCACAAGCAAGTCTGGCTCCCTGTGTTCTGGGGTCACTGCTCCTTCCTCCTGGGTTCTGGTACGCACAGAGAGAGTTCCAGAAAAACATCCACTTTTGCTTCATTGACTATACTAAAGCCTTGGACTGTGTCGATCACAGTTAACTGTGGATAATCCTTCAAGAGATGGGAATAGCAGACCACCTTACCTGCCTCCCAAGAAACCAGTGTGCCGATCAAGAAGCAACAGTTAGAACTGGACATGGGACAGCAGACTGGTTGAAAATTGATACAGGAGTGCGTAAGGCTAGATAGTGTCACCCTGATTATTTAACTTCTATGCAGAGTACATCATGTGAAATGCTGGGCTGGACGAAGCACAAGCTGGAATTACTGGGAGAAATACCAATAACCTCAAATATGCAGATGATACCACCCTTTTGGCAGAAAGCGAAGAGGAATTAAAGAGCCTCTTGATGAAACTGAATGAGGAAAGTGAAAAATCTGGCTTAAAACTCAACATTCAAAAAATGAAGATCATGGCATCCGGTTCCATCACTTCATGGCAAATAGATGAGGAAACAGTGGAAACAGTGACAGACTTTATTTTCTTGGGCTCCAAAATCACTGTGGACGGTGACCGCAGCCATGAAATTAAAAGACACTTGCTCCTTGGAAGAAAAGCTATGACAAACCTAGACAGCATATTAAAAAGCAGAGACATTGCTTTACCAACCAAGGTCCATCTAGTCAAAGCTATGGTTTTCCAGTTGTCATGTATGGATGTGAGAGTTGGACTGTAAAGAAAGCTGAGCACAGAATTGATGCTTTTGACCTGTGGTGTTGGAGAAGACTCTTGAGAGTCCCATGGACTGCAAGGAGATCCAACCAGTCCATCCTAAAGGAAATCAACCCTGAATATTCATTGGATGGACTGATGCTGAAGCTGAAGCTCTAATACTTTGGCCACCTGATGTGAAGAGCTGACTCATTGGAAAAGACCCTGATGCTGAGGAAGATTGAAGGCAGGAGGAGAAGGGGACGACAGAGGATGAGATGGTTGGATGGCATCACCGACTCAATGGACGTGAGTTTGAGCAAGCTCTGGGAGTTGGTCGTGGACAGGGAGGCCTGGTGTGCTGCGGTCCTTGGGGTTGCAAAGAGTCGGACACGACAGAGCGAGTGAAGAGCAGCAACTGCCGCGGCTGTGCTGAGACGGCGTGGGCTCGGGGAGGCGGGGGGACCGAGTCCCTTGGAGAGCTTAGAGTGGAAACTTCCCGGTTCTCTCACTACCTGTAAGTGCGCAATCAAAGGAGGAGGAGAAAGATCACGAGATGATTCCAAACACTCTTAGTTTGGAAGGAGATTTCAGAGCTTCTGTCTCCTTTGTGAAATCTGTCCCCGAAGGCCCTACACCAAACGGAAGGGTCTGGGTGAAGGCCTCGAGGTCAGGCTTCCCTTCGCGGCCCATCGCTGCGTCCCCATCCACGGTCACACAGCGTCACGTGTCCACGGGGGCACTCTCCAGAAACACTGCTCAGTTTCCCCGCCGGGCAGACTCGGAGCCTGGGCTCCGGTTGGATTAAGCAGGGAGCAGAGAGGATTAGCCCCTGCTGGCGGGCGCTGGGAGCTGCCCTTTCCACATTCTGCCGAGCTTTAAAAATAGCAGCGCCAAGAGGCGGGCAAGGGGAAACGGGCGAAGCAGACAGCTCGAGGACCCAGAGTCGGCTCCTAAGGCTCGCCTTCCATGGGGACGTCTCCCCTGGAGCCCGGCAGCCGTGAGGCCCGAGGACCAGCACTGATGGCCGGTCGGGCTTGCTGAAGCGGGACGCGGGGAGCGGCTGCAGGCTGGCGCAGATGCGGGCTCCGTGGGGGGCTCCCATTTCTGGGGTTCGCTGCGGCAGCCAGGGCGGGCGGCGTGACACCCCAACCTGACAGCCTGGGGCCCGCAGACGCACACACACCCCCAGCGTGGTCTCAGCACCGCCTGCTGCGTGGGGTCTTCTCACCCTGCGTCTTGCCACAGCTCCCAAACGTCCGTCTCGTGAAACTTGGGCCCAGAGAGGGCAAGTCCCTTCCCCAGGGACTCGCAGCTGTTCCATAAGGATTTGAACCTATGTTTTTTCTCCAATTATTTTTATTAGTTGGAGGCTAATTACAATATTGTAGTGGTTTTTGCCATACATTGACATGAATCAGCCATGGATTCACATGTATTCCGCATCCTGAACCTATGTCGGGCTTCGTGGTGAAGAATCCAGCTGCTGGTACAGCAGACGCAGGTTCGATCCCTGGGTCTGGAAGGTCCCTGGTGGAGAAGGAGATGGCAACCCAACCCCTCTACTCCTGCCTGGGAAACCCCACGGACAGAGGAGCCTGGCGGGCTACAGTCCATGGGGTCGCAGAGTCAGACACGACTGGGCGACTAAATCATGCTCCCCTCCAAGCTCCTGGAACTAAAGTCCTGGAAACAGAGCAGCCGCCCCTCAGCCATTTTGTGTTTGCCCCACCAACACATGGAGCGTCCCACCCTTGACGACGGGTCCCTGAGAACGCCGTGAGTCCCTCCCGCTCGGAAAAGCCCTGGGTGTTCTACACAGTTACCTGGCCAAGGCTGCCGGCGGGGAGGCGAGCAGGAGGGGCCATGGGGAGCTCCCGGCGCCCACAGACCTGCGCCTGCTGACGGCAGGAGCCCCGCAGCCCCGCTCTGGTCTTCCGCCGGGAGCACCCCCAGTCCTGCACCGAGGTGGTCTGCCTTCCAGAACCCAGTCTGTGTTCTCTGTCGCTGCACCAGGATGCCCTCCAAGCGCCTCCTGGCTGGTTCACATGCACGCTGGCCAGCCGTATGGCGAGTTCCGGGCACCTGGGGGGCTGAGGAGGGGCCGGCCCTGCTCCCGCCCATGTCTGCGGGGGGCTCCGCTCCAGACCGCCACCCCACCTGACGTTTCTGTGTGCCTGCGTTGCGGGTCGGGCCCCCGCTCCCGTGGTCTTCATGACTCCTGCCCACACGGCCAGGGGGCCGCCTGCCCACGTCCTGGGAGGCTTGGCCGCCCTGAGGTGATGTACTCATCGTAACCAGGGCTGCAGACAGGCCCGGCCTCCCCCGCCGCCCCTCCAGACCCGGCTGTCACTTCCCTGCGGGCCGGTCCTGCTCCGCTCCCATGCACAGCTTATCCCCACAGAAGACTTGTCTGTTTCCAGCAGCCGGAGATCTACCGGTGCCTTACAAATAAGCCTCGAGCCGTGGGAGCCTCTCTTGGCATGGACCTCTGTGCAGGGGCGGCCACGGGGGCCTGGCTCAGCTGGTGCCCCGTGTAGAGGTCTGCTCATCACCCCTCCTGCCCCCGTGTTCCCTGCTCCCTGCCCCCTGCACCCCGCAACTCTGGCGGGAACATCTCTGAGCCCCAGAGAGGCCGGTCCCTAAGGTCAGCGGCTGCAGAACAGCCAGGGCCTCGGGGCTTCCCTGACAGCTCAGCTGGTAAAGAATCCGCCTGTAACACAGGAGATCCTGGTTCCACTCCTGGGTCGGGAAGATCCGCTGGAGAAGGGCTAGGCTGCCCACTCCAGTATTCTGACCTGGAGAATTCCATGGACTGTATGGCCCATGGGGTTGCAAAGAGTGGGACACGACTGAGCAACCTTCACTTTCTGAGAAGTCAGGCAGGGCCCACGTGCCTCTGCCCCATGTCCCCTCCGCAGGACCACAGGCTTACGGCAGCCAGGACACCTGTGTGCGCGGGTCAGGCTGACCCCTCAGAGACCCCCGTGTTGCTGCTTCGTAGCCCCCCGTCGAGGCCTGACCACTCTGATGGTCACTGGAAGAGGGTCACGGAAACATGGTCGCCCAGGGAGGCCTCTCTGGGGTTTTGGGTGGATGCCAGCTGCTCAGGTGCTGTGGGCCTGGCCTTGGTGGGGAGGTCCCCGTCCACCTCCTGCCTAGGATGCAGGGCACCGGACCTTTGGTGGGTTTAGGTCTTAAGATGTCAGAAAGCAGAGGCTGCCGGGATTGGGCGGGCTAGTTACCTGAGGGGGGGGGGTTGGTCCTCTGAGCCTGTTGCCCTGTGTGGGGGCGGGGGGGTCTGCCCTGCCCTCCTGGCCGCCCCCTCCGCCTGCCTGGTGGTGGCTGGCCCCAGGGCCTGCCCTCCCCTGACACCCAGGTCTTGACCCGTCAGTGTGTACACAGGGCCGGTCGGCGTGTACACAGGGCCGGTCGGCGTGTACACAGGGCCGGTCGGCATGTACACAGGGCCGGTCGGCGTGTACACAGGGTCGGTCGGTGTGTACACAGGGCGGGGCGGTGTGTACACAGGGCCGGTCAGCCTGTACACAGGGCCAATCGGCATGTACACAGAGCCTCCGTGCCCCAGGCATGGGAAAGGGGCCTGGGGCAGGAAGTCATTTAGGCTCTCAGAGCAATTAACCCAGAGCTGCATCCCCGAGGGGTTTGGCGGCCAGTCGGTGGGCAGGCACCAAGCCCCTCAGGCAGGATGCAGTCTGGTGGGCTCCCGCCCTGGGTGCTGGACACACCTCGCTTCCTGTTGACCAGACACGGCCGTGTGACCACGCCGGGCAGCCCAGGCAGCTGGGGGCACCCGAGAAATTCCTGTGGGCACCTGCTCGTCTCCGCTGCAGCAAGCAGGCCCCTTGCTGTCCCCTCGGAGGCGAGCAGAGAGACAAGGGTGGGGCAGGCCGGGGCGCCCCCCAGGGCTGGCTCAGATCCCGAGCTGCAGGCAGAGCCAGTGTCAGAGGGGGTCCTGGAAGGCGGATGGCTCAGGAGGGTGGACCCGGCTGCCTGGCGTGTCCGGCAGAGGGGTGGCTGTGGCCTTGGGTCACAGGGCAGTGACCGGCCGCTCAGGATGCCCAGTCCCTCCCCGGGCCCCCGTCCCCGCACTGACCAACCCCCAGTGAAATCATCGACGCCAGCCTACGACATGCTTCCGGGCAGGGGCGCAGACAGGCTGAGCCCGTCTGGGGGCCCCGGACGTGGACGGGAGGGCCCAGGGCCAGCCGGCAGGAAGCTGAGGTGCTCGGGAACGTGCGGGGGGTGGGGGGTGGCTCCCTGGGGTCTGACAGACGCCCCTCTCCCTGCAGGTGGACATCTACAACGCGGACCCCCTGGTCTGCCGGGCAGGGCTCAAAGTCTGCTTCGGCGTCCAGCTGCTCAGCGCGGTGTCGCGGGTGGAGCGGGCGCTGCCCAAGCTGACGCTGCCCTTCCTGCTGCTGCAAGGCTCCGCCGACCGCCTCTGCGACAGCAGGGGCGCCTACCTGCTCATGGAATCGGCCAAGAGCCAGGACAAGACGCTCAAGGTGGGCAGCTGCCGCCGCCCTGGGCCAGGGAGGGCGGGGGGCCGGCCCTCGGGAGGCACGTCCCGGGCGCCGGTGAGGCATCAGCTGGTCGTTCACTCCCCGGGGAGCGTCTGCGTGTCGGGCACAGCAGGACGGAAAGGTGTCGTTTCCGGTGGGGAAGCCCCCCGAGTGTCTTCCCTCGAGACCAGGAAGCTGGCCAGCTGGAGGGATGGGGGGAGAGGGGACCCACGGGCCGTGTCCACAGTGAGTGGCGGCCGAGCCTGAAGGTGGCTCTGGGCGGTCGGCGGGACAGACAAGCCTCAGGACACGTGCGTGCGTGGCTCCCACCCCTGACGGCCTCCCTGTGGGCACGGCCGCGTGGATGCCTGGTCTGGGGCCGCCTGCTGGGTCACAGGTACACAGGCGGTCCCCATGGTGCTGCACCTGCCGCGGGGCCCGGGGTTGCAGCTCGGCTCCGCCCTGAGTCCTCTGCCCACCTGTCCCCTCCCCAGCTCTGTTCCAAGGGTCAGCCCTGGCCAGCCCGTGGGCAGAGGGGGACTCAGATGACCCTGGGACAGGGGTGGGCTGGAAGGAGACGGTACCTGGGGGAGGCGGCCCTGGGGACCGCGAGTGCCATTCTGATGCGCCTGAAACTGGGACAGAGGACTGAAAGCAGGGGCTCAGAGAGGTCTGCACCCCGTGTTCACGGCGGCCCTGAGATGGACGCGGGCCTGGTGTCCAGAGGGCTGACGGATAAGCCCAGTGGGGTCCATCCCAACAGCGGAACGTTACTCAGCCTTGGAAAGCGGGGGCGGGGGGCTCTGATACCCTCCTGCTGCCGTGTGCGTGGACGCACCTTGAGGAGGGCTGTGCTCAGTGAAACTAGCGGCTCACAAGAGCGCAAGGCGTGTGCGACCGCCCCCCAGGGAACGAGCAGGGCTGCCACAGTCATTGCAGTAGCAAGCGGAGGCACCTCGCTGCGGCCCCAGGGTTGGGTGCTCTCTGCCGGGGCCCTGTTGCAGAACTAAGGTCTCATAAGCCGTGCAGCTTGGCCAGAAAAAACAAAGTAGCATGTTGTTGCCAGGGGGCAGGAAGCAGGGCACGGAGCGGGCGTGTAGCGGGGCCAGGGTTCCAGCTGTCAGAAGGAGCGCGCTGTAGCGCCTCCTAAGACGCCGAGCACCCCCGACCGTACACGCGGCGATGGTTAAGGAGGTCAGTTTTCTGTCACGTGATTTTACTGCAGTGAACGAAAGAAATCTGGAGATGCCTGTTAGAAACTGCCGGGAATGGCAAGGGGGCAGGTGGGTACACACATGAAGAGTCTGGAGGGAGGTCGGGCTGGAGATGTAGATTCTGAGCCGTCCACACTCGGGTCGTTCCCACAGCCTGGGGCCTGGACAGGGCTCCAGGGGGCCGTGGAGGGAGGAGGCCAGAGCCCCCCTACCCTGCGGCCACACCAGCCTGCAGCTCAGGGGGGCTGTGTGCTGCCAGGACCACCACATGGGTGGGCGGAATGCGGTCAGAAGGCTGGGGTCCCGCGGGGAGAGGAGCGCAGACAGGGTGGGGTGGCGGGGGGCGGTACGGTGTTTAAGGAAAGGGCCTGCGATCATGGAGGGGCGTCCATCTGCAGACTGCCCGCTGACCAGGCCTGGGCCCAGAGCAGAGGTCCTCTCTGGAGGCCTCGTCACCCGCTGTGGTCCTGACTGCCCGTCTCTCCTGGTTGCAGATTTACGAAGGTGCCTACCACATCCTCCACAAAGAGCTTCCTGAGGTGACCAACTCCGTCTTCCGGGAGATAAACACGTGGGTCTCGCAAAGGACAGCGGTGGCAGGAATGGGGTGCCCACCCTGAGCCCCCTGGCCGGCTGCGGGGCCCACGTCGGGAAGCAGGCAGAGGAAGGGCAGGGGCTGGCTTCTCAGACGTGGCTAACACACGCGCACACCCACACCCACACACACACCCCACAGACTGGAGGAATCCCTAGCACAACTGACTCAGACAGTCTTGTCGTCGGTCAGGCTGTCCACCGCTGGATCTGCCTTAAACGGTGGACACTTTATGCAAAAACTTGAGGTCACGGCACTTTCCAGAGAACGTGCTGGAAGGCCTGAGGCCACAGGGAGCCCTGCCCCGCCTCTCCCACCCTGCGGGATCCCAGGACCACCCCCTCCACCCCAGCAATAACTGGAGGGCGCCCTCCCACTGCCCTGCCTGTGCCCCTCTGGCCGTGGGACGCGGGGCGGCGTCCACTGCCCAGGGCTGACTGGCGTGCCTGCGGGTCCACACTGACCTGCGTCAGCTCTGTGAGCCCCATGGGCCGGGGCCTGGGCGTGGGAAGGGGACCCCCGCCCCGCCCCTCCCGGGTGCGTGGGGCGGCCGCAGCTCCCTGAGGGCTCACCCGCCGCTCAGGCTCCGAGGGTCGCTGTGCTGGACGTCTGTTCAGAGGCGGAGGCCGTGGGCGGGAAGCAGGGGTCTTGACGGCGCGGCGTCGGAGGTACTTCCGGTGGCCGGAGCCGATCCCAGGGGGTGCCCCGCCCGAGGCCCCAGCAGAAGGACGGCCGGGCCCCCGCAGCAGCCCTTTACTGGTGCCCCGCCCGCGTCCCCCCCGCCCCCGCCCGGCCCTCGGCCCTCCCTGCTCTGGCCGGCGCTGTAATCGGGGACCCCACCGCCCAGGGGGTCCTTTCGCTGTCCGTGTGAGCGTGGTGGGGGCGCTGAGCCCCGGGAAGGGAAGGCGCGGCCCCCGGACTTGGGGCGGGTGGGGTTTGCCCCAGTCCTCCAGTGGCGGGAGCTGCTGCCCGCTGCACCCCGCTCTTCTGGGGCGGCCCAACGCCTCCATTCCAGGGCCCCCCACCGCATGCTGAGCCAGAGCATGCCCCCCAGCAAAGTAGCTGCGTGGGCTTGCGGAGAGGGGACCGGCCGGGTCCCCATGGAGAGCGGCTTCATCGCCCTGTTTTCCTCTGGAGGACGAAAAACACCTAGAAAATGCCCGGAGGGCTCCGCCCGCTGTCTTCCTGGGCTGAGGAGCTGCAGAGACGCCAGCACCAGCCCACACCTGGCCACCGCCGCACCTCGTGCGGAAGCATGGCACCACGGCAGGCACTTCCCAAGCCGAATGCCGGGCGGGCACGTGGTCTGACCCGGAGTCTTTTGCCGCGTGGACTTATTTTCTCTGAAAGCTTTCAGAGATGCACATTCAGCCTCCTTCAGCGATCTGGTAAAAGAATCACCCATATTTGAAAGACATTCCTCGGATCCGGGACTGTTTTCCTCACCGGGGTGGGCTGGGCTCGCCCTCCATGGTCAGGGTGTGGGCAGCCGTGTGTGGGCCCCATCCTGGCAGCGCCCAGCCAGTCCTGCGTTGGAGTCGCCCACCATGCTGAACCCGGAGCCTGGGCGGTGCAGGGGAGCCGGGCGTACACAGGCGGCAAAGCCGCAGGGGCCTGGCCCTAGGCGGGAGGAGCATTGAGGCCAGGGAGGGGCGGGCGGACGCGCTGCTTGGACCCGCGGCCGAGCCTGTGTGGACCCGTCACGCAGGCCTCCTGGGCCACGGGAGGTGGTTCTGTGCGGATGGGCTTTCCAGAAGATGCTGCCTGAGGCCACCGGGGGTCCCGGCCCCCTGGGCCCACTCTTGGTGGGGACGGGGTGCTGACCCCCGTGTCCCCTTGGCCCTGGTGCTCGAATCTCCCCCGCAGGCCCCTGTCCCCCCTCGCCGACCGCTAACACCTGCCCTTAGGACCACAGCGACTTCTCCACGTGGTTTCCTGGTTTGCTGTCACCCCCACGGCTCAGCCACCTCCCTTCATGTCCGCAGTCAGCGGGGCCCCATGTATTGGGTAAAGTTAGTGCAGGGCCGACGCGCACCACAGCTAACACTAATAAACCACAGTTTCTGACGCTGTCGTCTGTCTGTCTGTCTGATTGATTCTGGCACGCCCTGCAGAGATGGGGGGCCTCCCGGCTGACCACGCTCTGTGGGCCCCCGCCTTCTGACAGGTTAGGAATGTGCCCTGGTCCCCCGACCTGGGGCTTCCCTGCCCACCCCAGCTCCCCCGCGGCGGGGGCAGCAACCCCCGCCTGCACCCCGCCCCCCGAGCCCGTCGGCTCCCAAGCGTGTTCCGCAGACGGTCTCGCTCCAGCCCGAGGCCCATCCCCGCCCGCCTCCTGTCCAGGGTGAGTGTCCACGGCCCACCTTCGGGGGCCTCGCAGAGCCCTGTGCCCTCTGGAACCGAGCTGCGGGAACTGGGTCTTCATCAGAATGGCCTGGCCCCTGGGTCCAGGGCCAGTACTGCTAAGGGACGGAGAGAGGCGCAGTCTGGGCCGGAACCCGGCGCTGGGGTCATGGGTGCAGGCCCACTTCACGGCGGACACCTGCGCCCCCACCCAAGGCCACCCCCCAAGGGCCCTCGGGTTTAACACACTGCTGCTGCTGTCCTGAAAATCTCAACCGCCCTGCGCGTCTTTCTGCCCCGAGTTCCGGGTCACCCTGCAGTCACCGCTCTGAACTCCTGCGGCGGGCCGCCTGGCCCGCATCACTCAGGTCTGCTCCTGGGGTCTGTCCTGCTCCTGTCTGGGGCGTACTCCTCCGCCGGCTCCTCCTGTCCACGTTGCCGTTCGTTTTCCATTTCTCGACCTGGGCGAGGTGGGAGCGTCCTGGGTGTCCCCTCTCCCTGGGCGCTGACGGAGGCCCTGGCAGGCAGGTGGGGGACCCGGCCCTGCCGTGTGTGGATGCTGCTGGCGAGCGGGGTCTGGTCAGGCGGTGGCCGCTTCCAGAATCCTAGGGCCCCCGGCTGGTGCCGGCTCATTGGGGGCAGAGTCAGGCCCAGGAGACTCTGGGCCTCGCCCACCCGCTGGTGGGGAAGCCAGGCCTGGGGTGGTGATGCTCCCTACAGGCAGGCGGAGCTGGTCCTGGAGTGGGGGCCCGCTGGTGGGGGGCGGCTCCTGACAGTCAGGTGGGGGCCTGGGGGATCCCGAAGCTCGTGCTGGTTGCTAGCGTGCAGGGCTGGGGCCCAGCTGGTCCCGGGGAGCGGGGGTGTTGATGGGTCTAGTCTGCTCTGGGTGGGCCGGGTCTGCAGGGCGCAGGACTGTGGTTTCCTTTTTGTAATTTTTATTTTATATGGGAACATAGCTTTTGCCAAAAAGCTTATCAGTTCAGTCACTCAGTCGTGTCTACTCTGTAGTCCTTGGGGTTACAAAGAGTCGGACACGACTGAGCGACTGAACTGAACTGGTAGTGTTTAGGCTTCCCAGGTGGCGCTAGTGGTAAAGAACCCACCTGCCAATGCAGGAGACCTACGAGAGGCAGGTTTGATCCTGGGTCAGGAAGACTCCCTGGAGGAGGGCGTGGCTACCCACTCCAGTATTCTTGCCTGGGGAATCCCCTGGACAGAGGCGTCTGGTGGGCTACGGTGTGGGGTCGCAGAGAGTCAGACAGGACTGAGGCGCCGTGAGACAGCAGGTGATTGACTGAGTGTTCTGTGTTTCAGGTGAACGTCTGAGTGGCTCAGTTACGTCTGCAGGCGCCCTTTCTTCTTCATATTCCTTTGCTGTTAGGTTGTTAGAGTGCTGAGCAGTCCCAGCAGGACCAGACAGGTCCTTGTTGGTTGGTTGTTATGTACGTGGTCAGGTATATATGTTAATTCCAAACTCTGCATCTATCCCTCCCCTCGTTCCCCGTTGAGAACCATGTTTTTAAGTGTGAGTCTGTATTTTAAAGTCCACTGTATCACTTTTAAAGACTTCACACAGAAGCGGCGTGGCGCGCATCCGTGATTTGGCCCCCTGCGTCCGTCCATGTCGCGTCGAGCGGCGTGGCCTCTCACTGGCTGCGCAGTCCCCACCGCAGCGCGCGTCCTGCTGCCACCTCACCGCCGCGCCTTGGCTGCTGCAGCGGCGCTGCTATGGATATCGGGTGTGCATTTCAATTACGGTTTTCTCATCTCTTCTCGGCCTTTTGGCTAAGATCGAGTGCAAAGTATGGTTTTCTCTAGATATATGCCCAGGAGTGGGACTGCTGAGTCATACGGTAATTCTACTTTTGGTTTTTTAAGGAACTTTCACACTGTTCTCTGTGGTGGCTGCACCAATTCACCTTTCCATCAACAGTGGAGGTGGGCTCCCTCTGCTCTCTCCCCAGCACTCACTGTTTCTGGACTTTCCGGGGGTGGCCATCCTGACGAGTGCAAGGTGACACCTCACTGCAGCTTTGATCTGCGTTTCTCTAGTAGTGATGCTGAGTGGCTTTTCTGTGCCTCTTGCCCGTCTGTATGTCTTCTTTGGGGAAATATCTATATAGACCTCCTGCCCGTTTTTTTGATTGGACTGTTTATTGTTTCAATACTGAGCTATAGGAGCTGCTTGTGTATTTTGGAGACTAATCCCATGTCAGTCATATTGTTTGCAAGCCTTTCCTCCCATCCTGTGGGCTGTCTTCGCCTGTTACGGTTTCCTTTTCTGTGCAGAAGCTTGTAAGTCCTGTTTATTTCTCTAGTAAATGGATCCAAGATACTGCTGTGATTCATGTCAGAGGGAGCTCTAAGTTTCCCTCTAGTAGTTTTATAGTTCCCAGCCTTAGTTGTAGGTCTTTAATCCACTCTGAGTTTGTGTGTTTCTGGGTATGGTGTTAGAGAACCTTCTGATTTCTTTTACATGTAGCTGTCCAGTTTAGACTCTGGTTTCTCTGTCTGGGTGTCTCCCTCTGGTGGGCAAGGCTGGCCTAGCAGCCTCCCTGGAGGGCAGGCCCAGTGCCTGCCCAGCTCCATGGGTGGACGGCGCTGCATCCTGGCCATCTGGTGGGCAGGGCCATGTCCACCAGGGGGGCTCAGGGGCTCTCAAGGCGGCCTGTCTGCTGATGGCTGGGGCTGTGACCGAGTCTGCCAGCTCTGGGTCTGATGGGCCCGGATCTCAGCCCAGAGGCCGTGTTCACGGGGCCAGTGTGTGTCCAGGTGAGCCCCAGCTGCCCAGTCTCTGCGGGAGACGCTCCGGGGGCAGCAGGTAGGTCTGGCCTGGGCTCCTGCCTGGCTGAGCATGCGTGAGGTTTTGTGCGGCCGTGTCAGCGGGAGTCTGTGGGTCTCTGCCTCACCACCTTTGCAGCCAGATGCTCTGGGGGCCCCCAAGGTCACACCTCCGCATGGGGAGCAGTGTGGGCTCCAAGCGCTCACTCCTGGGGGACTCTCTGCAGCGTCACCTCCCCCCAGGGTGGGCGTCTCCACCGTCTCGTTCCTTCTTCATGTTGTCAGCGGTAGATCGTCTCAGGGAGGCTCTGGTCTCCATCGACGGCTGGCGTGCTGAGAGGAGGTGGGCTCGGGCTGTCTCTACTCTGCAGCCTCGCTGCTCTCTTCAAGTGGTGTCTGATGCCATTCTCGCCGTGGGGCAGGCCGGTGGGGGCCAGAGCTAGCCTTGCCCCCGGCAGAGGCTCCCGGGGGGCGTGCACCAAAGGACGGATGAGCCACTCCCCTGAGCCCGGTCGGCACTGAAGCAGGAGACCCGCGTCAGCTGTTCCCCTGTTGCTTGCTTACTTTGGTGGGGTTTCCCCTCCGATATTTCTCCACGTAGCCTGCACTGGTTTCAGGCCATATCTACTCTGGGAGATGGGGTGACCACTAATTCCTATCTAGCATACGAGAATGCTTCCCTGGGCTATGGGTCCTAAGCAGTCTTCCTGGGCTTTCCCAACCCCACGGACACTCCTGCCGAGGGCTATCGCGTGACCTGTGCCCCGCGGCCGTGGGGCTGCCCCAGAACCGGGTGGGGTGACATGGCTTGCTCAAGGGCAGCAGGGCAGGAAAGACCGATGGAGCACCCAGTGAGCCCAGAGAGGGAGGCAACAGGGGCCGTCGGAGGGGTTGGGCTCTGAGGGCTGAGGTCGCCACAGCAGCCCCCAGGATGGTGTGTGAGCAAGTGCAGCCCGCAGCTGCAATGCCAAGACCAGGCAGGCTGGGGGGATGGGGGGTGGGGGAGCAGGGGCAGGCCAGGGGAGGCCTCACGGCCCTGCCTGAAGCACATGGCTTCCGGCCTGTGGACCAAGGTGCCGGCCTCTGCTCCTGCCAGGGCGTGCTCCTCTGGGCCTGCAGGGAGGGCCGAGAGGAAAGGGGTCTTTGCAGGCTCTAAACCGGGGACCCTCAGGACGCACACCAGCGTCGGGGGCTGGCAGCACCGCCCCGCACTCACCGTCAGGACACAGGGGCCCTGAGGCGCCAATGGGACTCTGAGGTTAGACCTCTAGGCGCTTCTTCCTTCTGCAGCCCCCACCTGAGGCTGCGGTTCAGACTTTACCCAGGTGAGAGCTGCTACTGCCTTCAGAACTTCTGCTCCAGGAAGGCAGGCGGCCCCCAGCCCTGAGGCGGCTCGCCGAGCTTTCTGCCACCCCCCAGCCCCTCCTCAGCCTCCTGCAGGGAGCCAGGCCCTGAAAACTAGGCAGTTTTCCAGGTGGAACAAAGCCCTCACTACTGCAGGTGGGAAGGCTGTTACAGAAGGGGAGAAAACTATTTTGGGGGTAGGGCCACAACTGGGGTGCGGCAAGCGAAGCACTGGCCTTGGGCACAAAACTTAAGGAGCTCCAAAAACCCGGGTGGTCAAAGCAAGCACCATTTAATGTCATTAGTGACCCAAATGCTGACAATTCAAACAGGAGTTATCGGCCGTGGCTGTGCTCCGGGCCCCCCGGATGACCGAGCAGCGTCTCTACCTGCGGCCCCTGCCACGCCGTCAGGCCGTCTCCTGGGGGCCACAAGCTGCCCCTACACTCCGGGCTACCGACACTGCTCCCCTCTGTCGTTGCGTCTTTTCTTGGTGGCTGGCCTGCTTCCCCAAATGTGAACACTGCTGGCGTCTAGGCTGGGGACAGAATGCAGGGATTGTTCTCCCCGGTGACATGCCTGAACACTGACCGGTTCGCTTAGGAGCAGGCATGGGGAGCTGGGCCCCTGGCTGAGATCGGACAGACAGTGGCTTCTGTCCTCAGTCCCCACAGTGGTAAGAACAGCAGGGCTCACTAAGTGAGCACCAGACCGTGGACGACGCCCCTCATCCCCGGGGAAGCAGCTGCTGGCGCCTCTAAACCTGCCCTGGCCCCCAAGGGTGGGGGACAGGCTGACCTCAGCAAGGGAGCCGGGCTTCAGAGGGCCAGTCCTGGCAGGCCGGTCTCAGGGCCCCAGCCAACACCCTCTCTTGTTGATGAGGGCCCCCACCCCGTCCTGGCACACAGGCTCCCACAGTGAAGTCAAACTTTATTGCCACACTGACACTCTGGCCCCCGCGTGGCGGCTCTGTGCAAAGAAGCTGGCTCCCCCAGGGGGATGTACCAGGAGGGGCGGGGGTGAAGGAGGGAGGCCCTCAAAGACCCTCACCCCAGGATGCCTTGAGTGGTGCCCAGCCCCAGAGCTCGGGGGCTGATCTGTGCTGTGAGAAAGGCCTCATCCCCGGGGAGCCTCCCGGGGCCCCCAGAGAGAGTGGAGGGAGCCTCTGCAGCCATTGGGACGCCCTAGGCACGGCGGTCAGCAGTCCAGGCCGATGGCCACCAGCAGCTCCTCCAGCACGCGCAGGCGCCGTGCAGCCTGCTCCATGGCGTGGTGGGTCTGCACCAGGCTGCCCATGTGGAAGCGGATGTCGTCCACCAGTGGGATGGAGTCTGTCTCCTGCCGGCCGGCTACGGCCGCGGCCTCCTCCCGCACGGCCTCCACGAAGTCCTCCTGCTGCACCAACTGTGGACAGGCCGGATCAGGGCCCGTCCTCTGCCCAGGCCCGGCCGCCCGGGGCCCACACTCACCTTCTCAATGACCCTGGCCATGTACTTGGTGCACTGGTCCTCCAGGCGCGCCAGGCCGAACAGCTTGGCCACACGCCACACCCCCACCACACTGTCCTCATCCAGCAGCTGGGCCAGGCTGCGGCCACACAGCTGCTTCAGGCCCGGCAGCAGGTACATGTCGGCCACGATCAGCACGTCGTAGGCCAACTCCGGTGGCACCTGCAACAACAGAGGGTGAGGGAGGGTACCTGGGGACTGGAGACGGGGTTCCCGGGGCTCACGGCACAGACCAGCTTGGCCCTGAGGCCCACGCCTGCTGCTGCTGGGCAGGCCCCAGCATGGGCGTCCCCTCATCCAGGAGCGGCCGTGACGGGAGCCTGTGGAGGGTGCTACCCCCACTGCGCCCTCCCAGCTGGGTGCTGTCCCTGCCCTGGGCATCAGCACAGAGAAGGGAGAGGCAGGCCCTCCTCCTCAGCCGCTGCTTCTCGGGGTTTCTGGCGGTGAGTGCACACAGGCCGGTTGCCTCCGGGGTCCCCAGCGCTCCGGCTGGACGAGCAGCCCCCACGGGCGCACACCCCCCTCGCCGGCCCGGGCGTGACGCACCTCAGTGTGGTTGCTGTACACGTAGTACAGCACGTGCGTGAAGACCTCGGGCGAGACGCTCTGCAGGGTGACGGCCGGGAGGCCGCCCGAGGCCACCAGCTGCTCGCTCTCCTGGAAGTGGTCATCCAGCAGGGCCCGGAAGTACTCGCTGCGGCCACAGAAGAAGGCCTGCGGGAGGCTGGGCTCAGGAGGGGCTGCCCCGGGAGCAGGGTGGGGTGGGCGTCTGAGGGAGAAGCCGCATACCTTGTGACAGAGGAAGTCATAACCATCCACGCGGAAGCAGACGTCAGGGCAGCTGCTGAGGCCGTCGCAGGGGAAGGGCAGCTCCCCGAGATCACCCTGGGGTCAGGGAGACAGCCTCAGGGCAGGTGGGAGGGAGAGCGGCCCCAGCCCGGGCCATCCTAGCTCACCCTGGAAGATGACGCTGCTCCAGGGGTCGAGTTAGACAAGAGAGCAGACAGAGCGAGAGAGCAGCTCAGAAAAGGGAAGCGCCAGCCTCTGGGTTTAAACCACAGCCCAGGGCAGGGCCTTACCCGGAGCTCAGAGGGCAGGGCACAGTCAGCCAGCAGAGCCAGGTCCTCCCGGAGCTGGCAGTCTGCCTGGGGGGGCTCGATGGTCAGCACCTTCATGCACACGCCCGGCTTGGGGGCCACTGCGGGGAAGAGCGCACTGCTTCAGGGGGTGGGCGGCCTGCAGGCGCCCGCCTGAGCCCGGGGCCTGGGGCTGGGACGGCCCCACTCACGCTCGGCCTCCAGGCCACCGAGCAGGCCCCACAGCTGGCACTGCCGGGCCAGGCGCTCGCAGTCACTGATGTGCTCCACGCCGACGTCCAGGCAGCCTGGGTGCGGAGGCGGCGCAGGGGGAGGCTCGGGGACTGCAGAAGCCCTCGGCGGCCCCCGAGCCCCCAGGAGGCGCACGGTCCCATCTGCCCAACCACTGGGCTGCAGGCCCGTCGTCCAAGCTCTCAGGCCCCGGGACAGACGAGAGGGCCTCAGACAGTGGCTGCAAGAGCTGACCAGGGAGGCAGCTGGACTGTGCCCGCCGCAGCAGACGAGCCCCCGAGGGAAATGGTGGCACCAAGGTGGTGTCTGGTGCCGCAGCCCCGCCCACCGAGTGCGGCTCACCTGTGTACAGGTACTGCAGCAGCGCCCCGAAGGCCACGGGGTTGATCTGTGGGTAGAGACAGGGTCAGAGACGGCCAGGCCACGCGAGCCTCCCCCAGCGCCCGCCGACGCACCAGGGGGTGCCTGAGGACCACCACGCTCTTGCCCTTCCACTTGGTGTCGAGCATGTGGGCGAAGTAGGTGCTGCGTGCGCCCAGGATGCCGCGGTGCGCCCGGAAGGACCTGCCGTGCACCACGAAGGCCACGTCGCTGTGGAGGCCCTGCTCCAGGAGCCTGCGGGCCGTGGGGGGCTCAGCGCTGCGCCCATGGTCCCGTGCAGCGGGAGAGCCCTCCCCGGCCAGCCGGCTCACCACAGCAGGAAGCTGTAGTAGAGGTCCCGCCGCCGGAAGGAGGCTGTCACCTGCCTGTAGTCGCGCAACGCCCGGCGGATGGTGTCGCTCTGCGCGCCGTAGAGGCAGCGCTCACCGTCGAAGGTGTTGGCCTCGCAGCGGGCTCCTGAGGGTGGCAGAGCTGCCTGTCAGCCGGGCCTCGGGCTGCCTGCTGCAGCTGCCCCCTCCCACATACACAGACACACATGGGGCCCTGGGCCCACCCTGCCCCAGCACCATCCCCGCCAAACCCTGGGCACACAGACACTGTGAAGGCCGCCCTGACCTATGCTGGGCCCTGGGGACACACCACAGACAGAACAGTCCCCTGTCTGCAGCAAACTGCGCTTCCAGGGGTAGAAGGACACCCAGGTTAGCAAGTGAGGTCAGGGGCTCTGAAGAAAACCAAGCAGGTGGAGGGTGGCCGTGGCGGCACCGTGGCAGACCAGGCGCAGGGACGTGAACCAAGCGAACTCCCGGGAAAGAGCCATCCGAGCAGAGGCAACAGCACGTGGCCGGGCCCTGAGGGAGAGCAGCGGAGCTGGCGGCGGCTGGCTGGGGGCAGAGCCGGCCAGGCTCTCCAGCTCGCGGGAGGCCCGGCTGGGAGGCCCTGTGGGACTTCACGCCAGTCAGACTGGCCTCCCGGCCTGTGAGCAGATGTGAGCTGGGCCCTGGAGATGGGAGTAGTGGGACGGGTTCTGAGAGCGCCCCTGAAGGGGTGCAGGAACACGCCCACTGCCCACCCTGCACTCACCATTGGCCAGCAGGTAGAGCACCAGTTCCTCATGTCCACAGAGGCAGGCATAGTACCTGAGGGGAGGGGGGCGAGGACACCATCAGGCCTGCAGGCCCGTCTGCCCGCCCGCCCTGCCTGTCCGCCCGGCCAGGCACTCACAGTGGGGTGCTGTCCCACTTGTCCCGCACGTTCACCTCCACATCTCGCTGCTCCAGCAGGTACCTGGGTAGGGGGGATGGGGGTCAGAGGAGGCCTGTGGGAGGGGAAGGAGGGAAGCCTCCCCTGGTGAGAGCAGGTGAGCCAGAGACTGAGCAAGACAAGTGCTGAAGGCCAAGGAGCCAGGACAGGGTGTGGACGTGGGAGCATCTGGGCATCAGGGGCCTCAGAGCTGAAGATGCTGAGCACCTGGGCAGACAGCGCTGGGAGGGGCCGCCCAGCAGGAGGCCTGCAGGGTCCTGGAGATGTGGGAGTGAGGTGACAGACTCCAGAAAGTGGGAGTCAGGAGACAGGGCCGCAGAAGAAGGGGTAGGGAGGACCACCGAGGATGCTCGATGCCTCAGTCACGTGCCCAGGCGGGAGGGACCCGGTGTGTTCTGAAAAGCACCAGGCTCTGGGGGCTACCAAGTAAACCCCAAGCAGTACCCGACCTGGGAAGGGGCCCGGGGATGCAGCAGGACTTGTAAGTCCGGGACTAGCCCCGGGGAGGGCTCCAGGGGAGGACTGGGAAGGAAGACAGTAGGCGCCTCACCTCCCAAGCAAGCCGCACCCCCTCCGGAGCGGCCGCGGTGACGGCGATGGCAGCGCCCAGGCTCTCCGACAACCGGAGCCTGACTCCGGCCCCAGATGTTCCCAGCACCGGTCCATGGCTCATCAGAGTAGCCACGTCGGGGGGTCCCAGGCCCGCCCCCAGGGTCTGACCGCCGGGCCCTGCCCTTCTCTCCACCCTCTGCTCCTCCTCCGGGAGTCCGCGTCACAGTCCTAACCCTAAGCCCACAGGAACCCCAGGACAAGTCACGCCAGCACCCGCGTCCCCGCTCAGAGAAATTCCTCGACCAGAAGGGCCCTGCTTTGGAGCCCGGGCGCCGGCTGGGGGCTGGGGTCGCGCCTGGCCGGCCCGTGCCCTCCCCCAACCCCCAGCGGGCGCTCCACGGACCGCCCGCGCGCCCTCCCGGGGACCACGCGTCCTCACCGCACTCGGCCCACGTCCCCCTTCCTGCAGCTGGAGAACAGATCGCAGGTATCCATGGCGCAGACGCCCCGACGCCGAGCCACCTCGGGCGGCGGAGCCCGCCGGATATCAACACGCCCGCCCCGCCCCGCCCCGCCCTCCGGATGTAAACACGCACAGCCCCGCCCGCTGCGCCGCCCGCCCGCCCGCTCCCTAGCGGCGCCTGGCGACCGGAGGACCGAGAGGAGGGGAAGACGGAGAGGGGAGGCAGCCGCCCCGCCCGCAACCCACCCGCCCACTCCTTCACCCCCACCCGGTACAAGAACGAGTCGCGAGGGGACGCGGGCCGGCGTGCTCTCCGGACGGTTTTAATGGGGTCCCGGGGTGGCCCCGAGGGGCGTCGGACGGGGGCGGGGACGGGGCCGAGGTGCGTCCTGAGTCAGGGGAAAGCGGGGTGGCCCTGCGCTGAGGGCCGGGCGGGGCACAGCCCCTCACAGGTGCGTGTCCTCCTCGAACACGTCCGAGTCCTCGGGGTCGCGCTTGCCCCCCATGAGCGCGCTCCAGCCCCCCGGGCCGTTGACGGCGCCGCCGCCGTTGAGGCTGGGCTGCTTCTCCTGCATCTCCGACTGGCTGTCGCTGGCCACGTCCAGCGTGGGGTTGTCGTGGCAGCCGTTCTCCACGAAGCGCAGCTCCTCGCCGTGCGACTGCGGCGGGAGGGGCCGCTGGGCGAGGGCGCCAGACCCTGTGCCCCAACCCCGGCCCTGACCCCGCGGACCCTGACGACGCAAGGCCCTCGTCCGCGGCTCCCCCAGCTCTAACCCTTTAATATGACCACTTGAGCCTACCACCCAGCCGCTAAGGCCCCCACCCCCGGACACCAGCGGACCCCTTTCTTACCACCCACGCCTTCTAAAGGGGCTCCTCCTGGGGCTGTCACCCGGGTAGGGGCTGCGGCCCAGGGCCCACACCCTGCACCTCCACCGCCTCAGGGAGGCTGGCGCCTTCCTCAGCACAGGCGCGACACGGCAGTTACCCCCTCCCCGCACGAGGCCATAGCCTTGGATGCCCCACCTGCGGGCACTCCCTCCGGGCCGCCCCGACCGCCCGGCCACACAGGCTGGCTCACCACGTGTTTGAGCTTGGGTAGCCGGCGCTGCCAGCAGTTGTAGAGCAGGCCGAGCGCGATGATGACCAGGCAGAGGGCGCCGATGACCACCAGCACCACGAAGAGCGTCCCGTAGTCGCTGCGCGCCGGGCTGGCCCGCGCCTGGCAGCTGCTGGTGGTGGAGTAACTCTGGATGCCAATCTGGGGGGAGGGGCCCGGAGCCTTAGCTGGGGCCCTGGGATGCCAGGCTGCCCTGGGGCCGATGGGGCTGGGGTTCAGGCCTAGTACCTGTGTTGGTAGAGGACCCTGCCCGAGCCCACCACCCTCGCCCGAGGGCCCCAGCCTCCTCTCGCAGGCCTGCTGTGGCTCTGACCCAACTGTGGTTGATGTCCGGCCCCATACCCACCTGGGGGTGCCCAATCCCCAGAGGCCGCCTGTGAACTGCCTGCCACAGACCACACTGCCCCACCCGCGTGGGCGCAGACAGGGCAGCTGGTGCCTCCACACTCTCTCCACTGCACACCTGCCCACCGGGCTCCGGAAACTCAGCTCCCACCCTGGGGTGGGTGTCCATGTCCTGGGCTGCCCCCCAGCCTCCTGTGCCCACCAGAATGGTCAGCAGTGTCACTGAGCTGGCCAAGCGGCTGCTGTGCCCCAGCCCCCACCCCCTGGGCTGGGCAGACTCTCTCCAGTCAGCGTCTCAGGCCCAGGGAGCAGAGAAGGTGAGGTGCCATCCCCAAATGACAGGTGCCAGGGCGGGCGGGGGGCGGGGGTGCCGTGAATCAGCTCGTCATCCTGTGAATGACCTGTGCTCCTCCACTTTTTACATGATCAAGACTCAGTTTTTCCTGCTGGATTCACCACCAATGAACACGTGAAAATCTTCCCACTTGTGTACTTCCAAAGACCCAGCCCAGGGACTTTCCTGGTGCTCCAGTGCCTGAGACTCAGCGCTCCCAATGCAGGAGGCCCGGGTTCCACCCCTGGTCAGGGAACTAAACCCACGTCACGCCACAGCTCTGGATTCTGCACAGTCATCAACCTCGGAGATCACAAGCACCGATCACAAGCACTGCCACTAAGACCCAGTAGGGCCAAATAAACAACAAATGCTATTTTAAAAAGTACTCTTTGCTAAAACAACAATAAAGCCCCAGGGTGCCTTTCAGCCAAATCCATCTGAAAGAAGCCAGAAGTCTGGTAAAGCCAGAAGACCCAGATCCGGGGGTGGGAAAAGGCAGGACGGCCCGTACACAAGGCGGACCACCCCAGCCCCGCCCCCAGGTGGTGCAGACACGCGGTCTCAGGGGACGTCCAGGGCAGAGCCTGGCTGTGCCTGGGGTAGGGGCATCTCCTCTCTGCTCTCATCTAAACAGGCACCAGCAGGACTCAACAGGGCTTCTTCCCTGCTCACAGCTCCGGGCGGCCCTGAGCCTGAGTGAGAACCGGGTCTGGCCCTCAGTGCTCTGTGCTTATCAAGAAGCCCCACACCACAGCGGAGCCTCTGGGCCCCGCCCTTACCAGCCTGGCACGCAGGAGATAAGGAGAGGGGCCGTGGACAGTGCAGGCCCGTGGGCATGAAGGGGACTGATAAGGGCCTGGATGCCAGTGAGTGGACAGGGCCTGGAGGACACGGGCTGTCCTCAAGGGGGGAGATGAGTAAAGGTGCATCTGGAGGAGGGTCTGTCAGCCTGTCCCCTCAGCCCAGGTCCCCAGGAGCGCGTGGTGACCCTCCCATGCCTCTGGGAACGTGTGGTGTTCCCCTCCCACCAGGCTCCGAAGGATTACTTGAGCAGATGTGGTGCTTCTCCACTGCTCACGCCGAGAACGCCACCCACCCTCCCAGACCCCCGAGGCCCCCTCCGCTCCGAGCCCTCTCCTGACCACTCCCCTCCATGGCTTGGGTCCGCACCTGCTGTCTCACGTGGCTCACAGGGCAGCTGCGGGTGGTTCCACGCCCCTTGGGAGCTGGATCAGGCCGCACCCTGCCATGCCTCCACCACCCCGCGGTCTTACCTCCTCGAGACTCCTGCGGATGTCGCCCAGCATGGTCAGCACATCTTGTGTGGGCACCACCCCTGCGCAGAGGGCACCGTCAGCACAGCCATAGCTGCGGGTGCTGGGCCCCTGACCCTCAGGTCCCCACCTGCGCCCCCCGGCGCCGCTTCCACCCATGGGGCCCCTGCAGCCCCTCACCCCAACGCAGCACACAGGCCTGCGGTCCTCCCGACCGGGTCCGCCCTCCCCCTCTCTCCACGACCCACTCAGCAGACCCCGCCGAGCCCTGAGCCTCGCCCCGCTCACCCTGCTCGCCCACAAGCGCCATCAGCAGGTGCTGCTCCTTCTCACTGGGCTTGCTAAGGGAGATGTGCCAGGCGCCGTGGCGGCCGCGGCCGTGGCGAGGCAGCACGCCCTCCACCAGGGCCAGAAGCTGCAGCCCCCAGTGCCGCCGGAACACCTCCTGAGGGCGAAGAGAAGTCTCACTCACCGGGGGCGGCACCCCCCAAGCCCTGCTTCTAGGCTGGGCCCCTCCCACCTGGGAAAGGTGGTGGGGGCTGCTCAGAGGGGCTGCTTGGGGAGCCCCAGGGACCACAGGGGACGGCGGGGGCACAAGACCCAAGTCCACCTAGTCCTGCCTTGGCCTCTCGCCCCCAGGAGGGCACACACAGGGCCTACCCAGGGCTCCTCGCAGGTGAGCCATGGAACAGATGCACCCAAACAGGGCCCGAGGGGCCACGTGTGGCACGTGATGGAGAGCTGGAACAAGCCAGAGGGGTGGGGCAGGCAGCCGCCCCAGCCGGGCCCTCGCCGGTCATTGCAGAGACAGGGCCCAGAGTCGGGGAGTCAGGGGGGATGGCTGTGTCCTTGCGGGCTGCAGCGGGAGCGGATGGACTCACAGAGGGGCCACAGTGCTAGGGCCCTGGCCCGGGGGCGAGGGCGAGGAGACTTCCTTCCCACCTGACATTCCTGTCCTGCTTATCCTGTTTAGGTTTCCTTCTCCTTGTGCACAGAGAATTACATAACTTAAAAACAAGTGGCTGGCACCGACAGAAACTCAGCATGTGCAGGAGACCTCGCTCCTGGCTCCCAGCCCGTCACTGTCCCCGTGGAGCCCCCTGGAGAGACCCTCCCCAGGCCTGGTGGTGCTCCCCAGCAGCCTCTCCCCTCTGGGACGCGGGCAGTCACCGCCCCCGGCTCCTGCCTCTCTCAAGCGCCCGGCCTCGGAGCTGCCACCCGTGTGGGCCCCAACCTTTCTGCTGGAGCCCAAGCTAAGTGGAGAGGCTGTCACGCCTGCAAGATGATGCGCTTCCTGCTGCCATGGCACATCCAGGTGCGGTCCCACCAGCCCCCGACTCGCAGCCTCCCAGGAGCCGGTTCAGCTCTGCGCCCACGAGAGGCTGGTGCCTGGAGATGCCTGAGTGAGCCAGAGGGAAGCCCCAGCCCCCGGAATGGCTGCGACCATCTGCGTGTGCATGCGCATATGCTTGTGTGCATGTGTGCACGGGGCCTGAGCAGGGCGTGTCCTGGGCCCCCTCGTGTGTGAGGGTCGCACACCACCTGAGCACACCTCACATGTTCGAGGTCCACATGTCTGGCTGGCTCAAGCCCTAGACCCACAGTGTCGCCTGCGAGGAGGCCTCATGACTTGCTCTAATTTCATACCATGTATTCTGTAGATGGGAACTGAGGGCAAAGCTCTGGCTTTGGAATCACGTGTGGGTTCAAATCTCCGTTCTGCCACTTGTCAGCTCTGTGACGTTTAGCAAAATACTGTTCCTCTGTGAGCCTCGGTTTCCCATCTGAGAATATGGGCACTGGTCCTAAAACCACAGGCTTTCTGTGAGGGTTAAAAGTACTTTTTCAACCACAGGTGTGGGGACAACTGGATGTCCCAACAGAAAAGAAAACCACACCTGGACTCATACGTCATACTCACACCAAAGTCCATTTCAGGTGCATTTTACATGGAAAGCTTTCAGAAGTAAGCGTGGCCTTGGAGTGGGCAAAGATTTCTAAATTGAACCCAAAACTACTAACCACGAAGGAAAAAAATTGGTAAGTGGGACTATTTTGTGGTGAAGTTAAAAAAAAAAGGACTTCCACTTATCAGAGGGTTCTATTAAGAGGATCAAAAGGCAGCCCACAGAGTAGGAGACGTTCACACCATATACACAGAATGAGGGTTTCATATCCGTGACATATAAATGATTGACAGACATCAATAAATGAAGTCAGCTAGCCCGGTCGCTAAGTGAGCAAAAGATCTGATGAGGTACTTCATAGAAAAGAGGCTCAAACACGTATGACTAGTCGTTCAATCGCATTGATCATCAGAGAAATGCAAAGTAAACCACAAAGTGAGGCCAGCACCCCACACGCCCCACGAAATGGTTAAACTGGAAACAACGCTGACAGCCGCAGCCCCAGAGCGCCAGGCGCTGCTGCAGAGGAACAAACTGCTGGGCCGCCGTCTGGAGTTGCTGGACAGTACCTGGCCAGGGTGACCCACGGCGCCCCCCCTCAGAATGTGCCCAGCGCCCACCGCCAACGTGCAGACCCCAGAGCCTCCAGAGCAGCAGACCCACAGCGGCCTGGAAGGGAAGCTCCTCAGAGGCCCGTCAGCAGCCAGAGGCATAAAGAGAGAAGGAGCGTGAATGCACGGCAGTGCACGCGAGGACACAGCAGGCTCCCGAAAGCAGGAGCCGAAGCACAAGAAGCCGAGCAGAACAGCACGCTTGAGGAATCTACCTCTGTCAAGTTCAGAAGCATGCAGGATGAATTCATGGCGTTACAAGTCCACACGTAGGCTCCCTGAGGAACAGTCATGAGGCGGTGTAGCCCTCAGGCTGTGCCTCTCTCCCCGGACCTCATGGCCGCCCTCCCCGGCTGTCCCTACAGCCTGAGGCGTGAGGACGCCCCCGAGCACAGACGCGGGCGTGCCCTATCTTCCCTGCCAAGCCCTCCCTGGGCAGGGGACCCTCCGCAACGGCCACAGCAGCGCCCCAGCTGCTGCCCAGGTCCTGTGCTTACCCACAACTCCTGCAGTGACTGGGGCGGCTGCCGCACGAAACTGTACGGCAGCTCCTCCAAAAGCTACAACCACCATCACCAGGTGACCTGCAACCCACCAACCCAGTCCAAAGGGGGGTCTGGAAGAGGCCTTTGTACACCATGTCCACAGCGGCATTCTCCACAGCAGCAAAAACATGTCTATCAACAAATGAACAGATACGCAAATGTGGTCCTTCCACACACTGGAATACTGCTCAGCCTTAAAAAGGCAGGCAGTTCTGACACCTGCTACAACCAGTATAAACCTTGAGGACGCGATGCTCAGTGAAACAAGCAAGTCACAGCAAAAACAAATCCTGTGTGACCCACTAACATGAAGGGCTCTGAGCAGCCAGGTTCACAGAAACCAGAAACAGAAGGGGGGCTGGCGGGGGGAGACAGAGCTGTTAATGGGGACGGTTTCAGTTTTGCAAGACGGAAAAGTCCTGCAGCTCTGCTCCACAATAACGTGAATATACTTAACACAACCGTACACTCAAAAATGATCAAGATGGTAAATTTTACACTAGGTTTTTTTAACAGCAATAAAAAAATCCTACCATAATAATGACTAATTAGGTAGATATGAAACATATCAATAACCTCAGATATGCAGATGACACCACTCTTATGGCAGAAAGCAGAGAGGAACTGAGGAGTCTGTTGATGAAAGTGAAAGAGGAGAGTGAAAAAGCTGGCTTAAAACTCAACATTCAGAAAACTAAGATCATGGCATCCAGTCCCATCGTTTCATGGCAAATAGATGGGTAAACAGTGGAAAGAGTGACAGACTTTATTATTTGGGGGGCTCCAAAATCGCTGCAGATGGTGACTGCAGCCATGAAACTAAAAGATGCTTGCTCCTCAGAAGAAAAGTTATACACTAGACAGTGTATTAAAAAGCAGAGACATTACTTTGCCAACAAACGTCCATCTAGTCAAGGTATGGTTTTTGCACTAGTCATGTATGGATGAGAGAGTTGGACTATAAAGAAAGCTGAGCACAGAAGAATTGATGCTTTTGAACTGTGGTGTTGGAGAAGACTCTTCAGAGTCCCTTGGACTGCAAGGAGATCCAACCAGTCCATCCTAAAGGAAATCAACCCTGAATATTCACTGGAAGGATTGATGTTGAAGCTGAAGCTCTAATACTTTGGCCACCTGATGCAAAGAACTGACTCATCTGAAAAGACCCTGATGCTGGGAAAGATTGAGGATAGGAGGAGAAGGGGACGACAGAGGATGAGATGGCTGGATGGCATCACTGACTTGATGGACACGAGTCTGAGCAGGCTCCAGGGGTTGGTGATGGGCAGGGAGGCCTGGCGTGCTGCAGTCCATGGGGTTGCAGAGTCGGCATGATAGTGACTGAACTGAACCAACATTAAATGAGAATAACAAAGCAGATAAAACCAGGGAAAACAGAAAGCATTTTAATTTGTGTTGTTTGGGAAGAAAAAGAGACATTAACTTTAGACTTCATTATCCAAGTACACACACCCCAATTACACGGTGTCAAGGCCCCCCATTGTGGTCTCTAAGCACCACGTGTCCATAAACAGCAAGAAGGCTCCTTGGAGAATGCTGATTCTGGGTCGGAGGACGGGAACACACAAGAAGAGCCTGGAACATCCCACCACATGGAAAGCAACGACACCAGGGGCCTCCCTGGTGGCCAAGGGGTGCAGATTCCACCTTCCTGTGCAGGGGAGAGGTTGAGCCCTGGAGGGGGCAATGAAGACCCTGAATACTGCACAGCAGCTAAGCCTGTGCACCACAGTTCCTGAGCCCTTGCGCTCTGGAGGCTGCGCTCCACAGCTTGAATAGGCCCGCGTGATACAAGGCCACAACTGAGACCTGACGCAGTCAGATAAAGAAAGAAAAGAGAAAGGAAAGCAGGGGAACTCTCAAACATTAACAGACTGGTCAAAAGGACTCAGAAGCCAACTCAAAGAGGCTTTCACTGGCCAAACAGGGGTGCAGACAAAGCAGGCTGCCCGCCACTCAGTTCCACAGGGATCAAGTCACTGGCCCCTGGCGTCGCTGACATACCAGAACCCTCTGAGAGGAAAGCAGGATGAAGCCCACTGTGTTCCGGATACCTGGGCCCTGGAGAGGCAACATGTATACTGAGGAAGAACGCCGTTGGCCCCAGATTCCCACTCTGTCCTGCATGCAGCAAAGCACTCAAGTTGCGGACTGTGAGATCCTCAAGGCCAGCGGCAGCCTTCCCCCAAGACCCCGGCTGCAAGCAGCCCCTTCACCAAAATTCACGTCATCCTGGCTCGATGTCCACCTCTCCGAGCAGCTCCTCAGGGCCTCTGAGAGGCTGCCTCCCAGGCCCCTGTGCTCAGACACTGAATAAACTCGACCCACAGCCCTCACATCATGCATTTTAGCCAGTTAACAAAGTGAGCATATGTGAGATTAAGAACTGCCCTGGGTTAAAGCACACCCATGATGTCAAAATCTACCGTTTATAAAGATGCTGGGAAGAACTGAATATCTCATTGGTCACTTCCAGATTAAATATGTGCATGTACTTTCACCACCCTGCCCCACATTCACTAAAGAAGAATGAAGACTGTTTTTTAAGGTCTGAAACCACAAAGACAAAGCCACAACAAAACAACTGAGGAGACGAAAGCCTCACGCTTGGGCATCGGAAGTGGACGGATGGCGGTCAGTTTCCCAATTCAGCGAGCCCAGAGAGCAGGTCCTGAGCCAGCCTGGGCAGAGCTAAGATGCAGTCACACCGATGCTTCCACTCCCCAAGCACTAGGGGCGCACAGTGCTGGTGAGCTCTGGGGGAGGACGGAGGGGACAACGGGAGAGGAGGACGGGAGGGGAGGACGGGAGTGAAGGCGGGAGGGAAGGCGGGAGCTCCAGGACAGTGCTGGAACAAGACAACTCTCCAAGTCTGCTTGAGGAACACTGCATCCCTAGGCGACCCCTCTCTGCCCCCCACCCAACACTGTAGAGCTGACAAACATCCCTTCTCCCTGCACAAGACTGAAAGTTCATCTTCATGATGGTAAAACACAGGGTCTCTGACCCTGAGGACAGCAGGCCCAACTGTGGGACAAATGAGCACAACGAGTGACCTTCCCGTCAGGCACGCCTGTCCTGACAGACACACAGCCCTCTCTTGTCCTGACACAGACAAATAGTCCTCTCGCACCTGCTCCAGAACACCAGTGACCAGCCCTATACCGTCAGGTAGGACAAAGTTCCTCTTTCCAAGATCCTAATCACCCAAGAAGAAGGACTTAAAGACACCGACATAAGACATGCTCAGATGAAACGGCCCAGCCAGACCACCCTCCAGAGCAGCTCAGTGAAGCCCACAGCAGGCTGCACCGGCCTCCTGAAAACAGCTCCAAACTAACGCCAGCAGATACCCGGGAGAGGACGCGTGTGGAAAACTGACCAAAACGACACACGGGAAGAGCAACCTGCAAAGACACGATACTGTCCACAAAACCACAAACGGAGGGGGCAAGCGCAAAGAGCCCCGGGGACTTAAAACCAGGGAGCCCTCTTCTCGGGCGCTGCTGGGAGCAGCTCGTCCCCTGCAGCCCCCACAGGGCCCGGCCGCCCACCCGCCGGCACTCACACAGTCTAGGTTCTCGGTCATGTTCAGGACGACGTAGCTCTTCCCGGCCAGGTTGCTCCAGTCTTTGCAGATCACCTGTGCAGTGACACAGAGGGAGTCTGAATGGAAACCCTGGAGATGCGAGGAGGCTGAGGCCAGGCGAGGACTGACAGCCCCCGGCCCAGCCAAAGCTCACAAAGCCAAAGCTCGCCGTCTCGGGGACAGGAGGCGCCGGCCCAAAGGCTCCAGGGCAGAGGGAACTGGAGTGCTCTCAAGGGCGAACTGCGTACCTGTGGGCAGACACCCAGGCTGACCGCCCAGGACCACCCCTTTTCTTCTGGGGCCGGAGTGGGCTGGGCTGGGGGTGTGTGAGAGTGACTCGTGGGGTGAGGAGGAGGGCAGGGCGACAGCACACGTGGAGGGGCTGTGGGGCGGCGGGGGGCTGGCGGGAGCTAGCAGCTGTGACAAGCAGGGGGACCCTGAACTGGTGGGGGTGCGTGAAGGCTGGGGGGGTGGGCGCCGAGCCTCCGCGGGTCAGTGTGGAGAGGACGCGCTGCTGGGCCGTGAGCAGTGACCCCGGAATCTGCTCCCCGCCCGCCCCTGCCCCACACAGTCACTCTACCTGCGTGGAGTCCCAGGGCCTTCTGGACGGAGCCACCCCGGCCGACCCTTCTTGGGGCTCCTGCCTGAGGTCATCTTGCCCCAGAGTCACAGAAGAAGGTGTCAGCTCTGTGCCTCCAGGGGCCAGCGGGAGAGAGGCGGAGGCTCCAGGCTGCAGGGAGTCTCTGCCAGGGCCCTCAGCCCCGCGGGGAGCCGCCGTCTGAGGGAAGGAGGTGGGGGACGGCCCCGCACCCGGCCGGCCGGCCAAGCCCACGGCTGCAGCGGCGGCCTCCGCACCGGGCTCTCGAGGGGCCTCAGACTCGCCAACGCTCCCTGCGGCCGGCAGTACTGTGGGCCCCGCCCCGCGGCCGGCCGCATCCTGACCCCTTAGGGTCACCGGGCTCAGGCTGACCCTGGGTGGGGACAGACTGGGCTCCATGCTGCTGCCCGCCTCCCCCCCCGAGGCCGCCTGGTCCCCTGACTCCTCGGGCCGGTGCTCAGCGGGCCCCGGGGCCCAGCTGCTGCCCGTTGGCGGAAAGCCGGGGGCCTGCCTTCGGGCGTCCTCCTGGGGTCTGGTCACCGGCAGCAGCTGTTCCTCTTCCTCCTCTCCGGGGGCCACATGCCAAGGCGGCCCCACCAGGTCCACCCCGGGCAGCGGGGAAGGGAGAGTCGGTGTCTCTTGACTCTGGCCTGTGTTGTCCGTGGGACCCACCTTCTCAGTCAGGTCCGGAAAAACGTAATCTGTGGACAGAGAGGGAGATTTCATTCCCGAGCTTCATCGTCCATGGTTTTGGTGAGCAGATGATAAAAACAACCAGGAGAGCCTCGGGGGGATGGTGGGGAGGTCGGTGGACAGTGGGTCACGTGGGAAGGGCATGGGAAACAGGCTGGACTGGAGGGGACGGGGCTGGGGGACGAGCCCCAGGCTGGCCCTCACTTCCTTCATGGGAGCGACGTGGTACGACCCTGCCAGTGTACAAGGCCCACAGACCCGGGACGGCGGCCATCTGCGCCCCACCCAGGCAGCCGGCTCTCTGCGTCTCTCTGGCTCCTCGTCTGCGCTCCCCCCTGAAAACCCATCACAACCCTTCACCCCTTTCCTAATGGGCTAGGGTGGGCTTCTTGCAGGTGAGTCTGAGGACCCTCTCAGCGCAGGTGATGACCACCGTCCCTGACCGGCGCTCCTGCTCTGAACTGCATGATGCTGGGGGGAGCAGACGGCAGAGGCTGAGCCCGGGTGTCCGGAGCCTTCTGGCGCTCTCAGCGCCACTGCCGGCGGGGAAGGAGCGCTTCCTCACCGCCAGCCCCCAAGAACGGAGGCCTCCTGGAGACCGGGACATCTGTCTTCCCAACGAGATGTGAAAAGCACAGGCCAGTTTGTTTGGAAACTCATTCAAAATGTCAGAGTCTACATCTAGGTAGCCAAGAGATATTGGCGGCCCCACTTTGTTTCAGAATAATAAACATCACCCACATTGAAACTCCAGCTAAAAATCTTAATTTATCTACTTAAAGAAAGAAATTTTATGGAAGCTAAAAGTAATAATAAACATCAAAGTTCTGAAACCCTGTAGAACTGGGGCTGGGAAAGGTCTATGGGGGTGACTGGGCTGCTCAGTCTCCTCCTCCCCCCAGATTTCTGACAAAAGAGAGAACTGTTTTACACCATCAAAATAAAAGTCTAAAAACAGATAAATTTCTGGTAGCATGGAAAGCAGATGCGCTCAGATAATCAGATAACCTCTCAACCAAAATAAAGAGGAAAAGTCAGCAGTGGAAGAGGGAAGTTCTTACCATCAGAATCAGGAGAGAGAAGTACTGTGGGCTTAGTGAGGACACTGAACACAAAACTCAGGGAACAGAAGATAATATTTCAAGTTATCGTTAGCATCTCAGAAAGATATAAACACACTGTGTCCCTAGAGTAAGAACAGGGTAACAAGAAAATCAAGTAGTCTTTTAAAAAGAAAAGGTATCGGATTTATTTGCAGGGTAGCAATGGAAAAACAGACATAGAGAACAGACTTACGGACATGAGGAGAGGGGAGGAGAGGGTGAGATGTGTGGCGAGAGTAACATGGAGACGTACATTACCATATGTAAACTAGACAGCCAACGGGAATTTGCTGTGAGGCTCAGGGAACTCAAACAGGGGTTCTGTATCAACCTGGAGGGGTGGGATGGGAGGGAGGTGGGAGGGAGGGTCAAAAGGGAGGTGATGTATGTAGACCTATGGCTGATTCATGTTGAGGTTTGACAGAAAAGAACAAAATTGTGTAAAACAATTATCCTTCAATTAAAATATAAATTAATTAAAAGAAAAGTGCTTAGAAACTAAAAATCATTTCAATGTATGTGAAATTTTGATAGAACAGCTTGAAGAAAAGTCAAAGAAAAGTCGTCAGAGCAAAAGCAAAAGGAAAAATAAGCTAAGGGATAAAGGCAATCAGTGTAGGTAGTATTTAGTTTATGTGATCTTCAACAAGACAGAAATATCCCAAGTCCAGGCCTCACAGAAGGAACCCTCAGGCTGGAAGGGATGTGAACAGGGAACAGTGGCAGGCTCACACCTAGCCTCACTCTCAGGACACGTCAGCTCTCAGAGAACAAACGGGCTGCCTACAAAGGAACAAGGAATAGACTATCATCAAACTATCATCAAGCTTCTAATCAACAACACTAGACTGCAAGAAGGAAAAGTGTGCTCAAAATTCTGAGGGAAGCTTATTTTGAACTGGGAATTTTATATCCAACCAAACTATCATTTAAATGTGATTACAAAATAAAGACATTTTCATACACACAAAGTCTTAAAGGTTTTACTATCCACAGATTCGGAGAGAATTACATAAGGAAAAAAGTTCTCCAAGAAATCCAAAAAGAAGACACAGGAAATAAAGAAACTACGAGGAATGTCATGAAACTCTAAATCTCAGGACAGAAGCTGTACAGCAGGCGTAGAGAGCAAGCATTCAAATGAGAACAAAGATCCAGAGGGCTCCAAGAATTACTATTTTCATAAGAAAAATTTTTATTTTTTAGAAGCTGAATGATCACCCAAAGTCCAGTATAAGATTTAAACGAGTAAGTAAAACCATCCACCCATCGCACTTTGTTAACTATACTCTCTGGAGCAGCAGAGACTTAGTAATTTAAGATCTACCCCTGCACACTCGGTAGGGAAGCTGACCTGCTCCCGGTGAGGCCTGCTGGTGGGACAGAGCGCAGCAAGGACACCCACAGCGGCCGTAAGACGGACCAGTCCAGCTCCTGCTTTACAAACACTAAGGGACAGTCAAGACTCACAGGCCACAGGAGGAAAAGCCAGTTCCAGAAGGACGTGACTGAGACAGCAAAGCAGCTGTCCTCCGAGAGAAGGGCAAATCCAGGCCACAAAGGAGCTCTTTGAAGGAGGGATCATTAACATCCTCAGAGACAAAAAGACAGCTACCTCTGTAAAATCAGGATGCATGTGTGCTAAGTCGCCTCAGTCGTGTCCAACTCTGCGACCCTATGGAATATAGCTCGCCAGGCTCCTCTGTCCATGGGAATTCTCCAG
>JADEYB020000014.1:797339-810512 GCA_015832495.2 Alces alces | reverse complement strand
TCCCTTTCACTTTTCACTTTCATGCACTGGAGAAGGAAATGGCAACCCACTCCAGTGTTCTTGCCTGGAGAATCCCAGGGACGGCGGAGCCTGGTGGGCTGCCGTCTATGGGGTCACACAGGGTCGGACACGACTGAAGCGACTTAGCAACAGCAGCAGCAGCAGCAGCAGCATTTCTACCCTGAGAGCAAAGCACAAGAATTAGATGAAGGAGGGGATCAAAGACAGCAGCAAAGAGTCAGGGGCTTGTCACAGCGGTTCAGGAGAGAAGGAGCTGATGCTAGAGCATACGATGAGAGAGGGCCGGACACAAGAGGCAGCACAGGGCAGGGCAGCTGGCCCACAGAGGGTTGGCACTGCGCGGGGAGGGGCTGACTGGGGAGGGAGCCGCGCCATTAACAGAGGCGGTGACATCAGAGGCAAAGGGCGCTGGAAACAGACAGCAGCTTGGACAAGGCCTGACGGGCAGGTCAGCGAGGCGTGGCCCCGCAGAGCCCACTGGGCAGAGCGTCCCCAAGGGGAGGCCTGAGCCGACGCACCCTCTACTGCCCAACGCTGACACGCTTGTCCAAGTAACGGTGGGCCCTCGGCTGCCCCGGGCTTCAGTTTTTCCTGTGACAAGAGAGGATGCCGAGACCGAGGATTTCTAAGGTTCTTTCTAGCCTGGAAAGCAAGCTTTGGAGAGAGTTTTGAAGAATGTGTCTTGAACCAGCAGCATTAAAAACAACAACTCTACTAGCCAAAACAAGAAAGATACAGGATTCGCTAGGTTTCAAGCTGCCATGGCAAGCAGAGTGGTCTTCTTCACTCTGCATCCCCAGCACCCAACACGAAGCCTGCAGAGTGGACAGCGGTGCAGCCTGCCTGCTAAGCTCCTAGGGCCCACCACCGCCTCCCACACCTAGGAAGCCCCACGAGGGATCAGACCCCCAAGCACGATGCAGTCTCCTCTGCAAGCCCCATCAGCTCCTCCCCTTTCCCTAAAGGTCTCCCTTTCAGACCGTCAATCCTGACTCATCATTTCGGGACTTCTTTCTCAGTGAGTTGACTGTTTCTGAAGACTTTATCTACTTCCTCAACACAAAAGGCTCCCAAACTGACATCTCCCACCAAGCCTCCAGCCTCCTCCAGCCCCTCCTCTCCGGTGACTTGACGAATCACTAACACTCACTTGTCCTTGACATCAGCAGAATTCTCTTTTCCTCCTCCTTTACCACCTCTCGGCATCCAAAATTATTCATTGCCCTTTCACTGTGTGATTTCATCTCCACCGAGTGTGACCTGTATGGCCGTGGACATGGTACTTAACTTCCACACGTCTCCTTTCCCTCATCTGTCAACCAAGGACAGGACGCAGCATGCAGGTCTGTGGTCTGGGCTCAACCGGTGGCCCTGGGCACCACTGACAGCACAAATACTCCGTAATCCTGGCTCTTCCACGACCAGCGTCAAAGGAATGATCACACCATTCACATCACCACAGGGAAACGGGGTATTGTGGACGTGTGCTCCCCAGGACGAGGGGAATGTAAGCACCTGAGTGACGGGTCAGAATGCAGGACAGAGGGCTGGGAAGCACAGGACCGGGTGTACTGACAAGACTGCGTGTGACCTGAACCGGGGAAGTGCCTCTCACACCAGAAAGGAGGATTGATGGGAGGCCCACCAGGATACAGACTCCAGCCCAGAGATAAGACAGGGGTGACACATGAGCAGCTGCGGGGACTGGCCCTGGTGGAGTAAAAACAGGGGATCCAGGGAAGAGGGCAGTGACACTGGATCAAAATGTGAGTGAAGGCTAGCAAAGAAACTAAGCTTTACCTAGAGTAACTGGGTCTGATTAACGGAGGAAGATAAGACGAGTATGACATTCCCACCAAAAATACTCACCCTGAATCTGCTTAAGGGGAAACATGAGACAAACCAAACCTGAGAAGGGGTCTACAAAATAACTGGCCTGTCTCCTTAAAAAAAAAAAAAAATCAAAATCAAAATCATGAGAGACAGGCCTGAGTGTTCCAGAATAAAAGAAACGAAACACAGAGGAGGACTAAATGCAGTCTGTGATCCTGAAGTAGACAGTGAACCGAAAGGGTTCATTATTTTCCTTGTGCTACTAAGGATGTTGCTGGAAAAACTGGAAAAGTTTGAGTACACTTTGTAGTTGAATAGTATTGTATCAGGTTTCCCTGATGACTCAGCAGGTCAAGAATCTGCCTGCAATACAGGAGTTGCAGGTTCGATTCCTGGGTTGGAAAGATCCCTTGGAAGGGGGCATGGCAACCCACTCCAGTATTCTTGCCTGGAAAATCTCGTGGACAGAGGAGCCTGGTAGGCTACAGCCCACAGAGGTGCAAAGAGCTGGACACCACTGCTTGCACAGCACAGGTTGTATCAATGTCTATTTGCTGATTCTGATTAACATACTGTGGTGTGACCAGAGAATGTCTTTGTTAGAAACACACACCAAAGCATTTAAGGGTCAAATGGGAATTTTGTCTGTAACATACTGTCAAGGGCTTATAGAAGAACTCTGTCACTATGTCTATAAAACACACACATAACAAAACAAATGCAGAAATATATTAACAATGAAGGATCTAACCGAAGAGTATGTGGAATTTTTCTTGTTGTCTATAAATACAAGGTTAGCCACCAGAGGAAAAAAGGCAGGGGGCAGAGCAGGCCGTCTAGACTGTGAGTTTCAGAACTCCAAGAGGAAAGAGAGCAAAAGGGACATGAGACAGGTGAATGGTTCTCGGGGGAGGAAAGGGAGCGTGTTTTCCACTCAGGAGTCCCCCAGAGGGACTCGAGTCAGCATGCTGAGAGGCGCAGGGAGGCCAGAGCAGGCGTCCTGCAGGGAGACCGGTAAAACGGCAACGGAGAAAGAGGAGAGGGAAGGAATGGGGGAGAGCGAAGATGGGGAGGAGGATTAGCAGGAGGAGGGGGAGAGGAGGACAGAGGAAAGGAGGAGGAGGGATCAGTAGGAGAAAAAGGGGAGCGGACAGGACACAGGGAGCAGACTAGCAGGAGGAGAGGAAGGAGAGAACAGTGAGAGGGGACGAGGACTGGAAAGACGAAGGTGGACGAGAACCAATAAAACAGCAAGAGGGAGAGAATGGGACTCAGCCTCAGACACGTCTCACGGATGGACAGGCTCCCAGAGCACCAGTCTCCTGAGCACACTGACTCCTGGACACCCCATCTCCTGAGCACCGCTGACCAGTGGACTGTAACATCTGCTGGACCATCATAGTCTCCTGGACACCACTGTCTCCTGGATACCACCATCTCCCAGACACCACCGTTCCTTGAGCACTCCTGTTTCCCACACAGCACCATCTCTTATAAGCAGTCTCCAGGACTCCACAGCATCATAGTCTCTGGAGCACCAACATTTCTTGGAGCACAATAGTCGCCTAGACACCACTTTCTCATGGAGAACACTGTCTCCTGGGCACCACTGTACTGAGCACCATTATCTCCTGAATCGACCTTCTAAGCACCACTGTCTCCCAGAGCAACAAAATCATCTGAGCACTGTAGTCTACTGGAGAATCATACTCTCCTTGACACCACTATCTCCTGAGTGCCACTGTCTCCTGGATTCCACCATCTCTGGAGCACCAATGTCTCCTGAAACAACAATGTTTCCTGAGCACAAGAGTCTCTGAGAGCACCATCACCTGGAGTACCACAGTCTTCTAAATACCACTGTCTCTTGTGCACCATCCTGGACACTACTGGCCACGGAACAAATCCTCTCCCAGACACCACCATCTCCTGGAGCACAACTCTTATCTAGACACCACATTCTCTTGATCACTGATGTCTCCTGAGCACCATCATCTTCTAGAGTACTATGGTCTCCTGGACAATACCATCTCCTAGAGCAACCTGTCTGCTGGACACCTCCCTCACCTGGAGCACAACTGTCTCCTGGACATCAGTGTCTCCTGAGCACCAGTATCTTCCAGACAGCATTGTGTTCGAAGTACTGCTGTCTCCTGGACCACAGTCTCCCCTGAATACCATTGTCTCCTGAAGTAACAATATCTTCTGAGCACCACAGTCTGCTTGAGCAACATCTCTTCCAGACCACCATCCCTGAATACCACTGTCTCCTAGGCAGCACTGTCTAGTAAGCACCATGGTTTCCTGGACACCACCACTGCCTGGAGCATCACAGTCTCCTAGATACCACTTTCTTCTGGAGCAGCACTGTCTCATGCAGAACACTGTCTCCTGTGCACTACTGTCTACAGGACGCCACTGTCTCCCGAGTATTATTGTAATCTGGGCACCATGTTTACTGAGCACCACTGTCTCCTGTGAAGCACTGTCTCCTTGACACCATCATTTCCTCAGCACAACTGTCTTCTGAGCACCACTGTCTCCTGGACACTCCTGTCTCCCATGTAGCTTTCTCTCCTTGACACTACCATCTCCTGGAATACCACACTTGCCTGGACACTGCCATCTCCAGAAGCACCACTATCTGTTGAGACCACCATCTCCTGATCACCACTGTCTCCCAGACACCAGTGTTTCCTAGACACCACGTCTCCTGGGCACCACTGTCTCCAGGACACTATCCTCTCCTGGAGGATCAGTCTCCTGAACCCCACCATCTCCTGGAGCACCACTGTCTCCTGGGAACCATGTTTACAGAGCACCACTGTGTCCTGGACCCCACTATCTTTTGCGTCCATTGTCTCCTGGAGCACCACCATCTCGTGGAACACCAGAGACTTCTCAACACCATTTTCTTCTAGAGAAACACTGTCTCCTGGGCACCACTGTCTCTATGCACCATTCCCTACTGGATACTACTGTCTCCTGGAGCGGTATCTCTCCTGGGCATAACTGTCTGCTGGAGCACCACTTTCTGTTGGACACCACTGTTTCCTGGGCACCCTTGTCTCCAGAACACTACGGTCTCTTGGATGACCATACACTTCTGGGCCCTACCGTCTCCTGGAACACCACTGTATGCTGGACACCACTGTCTCCCGAGCACCACCATCTCCTGGAGCACCACTGTCTCCCGGAGACCATCTGCTCTGCAGCACTGTCTTCTGGAGACCATCGTCTTCTGAGCACCATTATCTCCTGGACACCACTGTCTCCTGGACACTATAGTGTCCTCAACACCACTGTCTCCTGAGCACCATAATTTCATGTACACCACAGTCTCCTGGATACACCAGCTCCTGGAGCAGTATGTCTGCTGTGCACCACTGACCCCCGGACACCACTGTCTCCTGGAGCACCATAGACTGCTTGACTCCACTGTCTCCTCAGCAGCGCTGTGTCCTAAACACCACTGTCCCCTGAGTAGCACCCTCTCCTGAGCACTACCATTTCCTGGAGAACCATATTCGGCTAACATCACCATCTCTTGGAGTACCAAAGTCTCCTGGACAATACCATCTCCTGAGCAGCACCGCCTCCTGGATTAGCACAGTCTCCTGGATACCACCACCTCCTGAAGCACCGGTCTCCTTCCCACCACTGTGTTTTCGGCATTATTATCTCCTGGAACACCACCCAGTCCCGAGCACCATCATCTCTTGGACCACCATTTTACCTGGACTCCCTGTCGCCTGGAGCGCTACTGTCTCCCAGAACACCGCTTTTCCTGGACACTACCATCTCCTGGGCCCCATTTCCCCTGGAGCACCACCTTTCCTGGAACACCACTGTTCCAAGACACCACAATTTCCCAGCACCACTGTCTCCTACAGCAGCAGCATCTCCCAGTGCACCACCATTCCTGGAACAACACTGTCTGCTGGACACCTCTGTCTCCCATACACGACCATCTCCCAGAGTGGATCGTGTCCTGGACACCATCGCAGGACCGCACAACGCCCTAGGCCATGAAGACCTGACCTGAGACCTGTGCACTGACAGCCCCGTGCCCAGGGAGTGCGGGGCCCCACCCTGCTTGTGACTCCAGTCTTTGTCTTTCCATTCCATCTACCTCAGGGTTCTGGAGTCAGGTCCCACAAACCCCAAAAGCCTGTCAAGGACAACATACTCCTCACTGGGACACAGATTTGAACAAGCAGAGATGCCCAGGAGACACTTTCTAGACAGCGTATCAGCTTGTCCCTGTGCCCTGGAGAGGCATCACAGCTCGGGCACCGGAGAGTCAGGGAGGGTCCCTCACAGCCCACGCCACCTAGGGGAGGCTCCGGCTTGGTCTCAATATGTGGAAGTTCAAGGCACGGCTAAGCTGCCCGGAGCTCAGCCAGCCAGGTCTCCTCACTGTCCCTGAGACAGAGGCCCACTTGGGAACTCATTCAGTCCTCCTCCCCATCAGCTTCCCTGCCTGATGCACTGGCTGACTTGCTGAGGAGTGGCAGCACCCCCAGGTGGCGGTTTTTGGGAATGACATCTCCCCTGAGCTATGGGGAACGTCAGGCCTGCACAGCCCTCCTGTAAGAGATGCAGAAACAAAGCTCAGAGGAAGGAGGACACTTTTTTCTGTGTCGTGAGGCCAGACCCGTCACAGCTGTAAGGCTGCCAATCTCAGGCTCCTGTGTAGGCAAACCAGTCTTTGAAAACACGTTCCCAGCCAGCCAGGCAGGGCCAGAAGGGGCTTCAGACACCACAGGAGCCAGCTGATGCAGCAGCATCACCCCCATGGTCCTGACCCCTTTGAATCTGGGCTCCTTCGCTAGCCTGACATACAATAGCTGACATATAATAGCCAAGGTCAAGTTTCAGAGTTCTGCAGGTGGATTTTAAATTCTGGTGACCAGTCCCAGGGCTCAGCACAGCCACCTCTCTGGGATATGAGGCTATAACAAATGACATAAGGGATGCACAACCCCAGGCCCACAGAGGCACTAACCTTCCCCCTAAAGTCACCTGCAGGTTCTGCGCCCCCCTGAGCTCAAAGCACAGCCAGGCTGTGGGTGGTGTGCTCAGGTGTGGTGTGACGGGACCCCAAGGAGTCCTGGGCGCTGCCAGCCGAAGGACCTGGGGGGTTCCCTTGGCCAAGGCATGATGGCTGTGATGCTGTAAGTTATCTTAATGTTGACTCAATAAAGCTTATTTCTTATTTATCCTATTTCAATACAAAACTGCACAGACTATACCTGGCAGAATTATGTACACATAAGGATAAATTCACTCAGCAGAGAGTTTCTAGAATATATCTACAATGATGGGTTGCAATCCTCTTCAAGATCACATCTTGGCCTCCTTCAGGAGGCATTTTTGTGTCATTGGCTTTTTTTTTCCTCCCCAATTTCCTTAAACTCAACTGGGATGGTTCACTTACAACCTAAGCCCATTTCTGTTTTATCCTCTAAGAGAGGAGAACCCGGGGAGTATCTATCCCTTATTCTCAGTCCTTCCCATTGTCACTTACATCTTCTTGTGAAGGCTCTGGGTTCACCAGTTTTAAGAGCACTCACAAAAGACAGCAGAGTGCAGGACATGTGCCCACCTCTTCTCGTGAGAGCACCGAAACTACAACTAGCTGCTGAATAACCATCCACAGGAAGACACGGGAATCCACCAAACAAGACACACCACATCCAAAGACAAAGGCCAAGTGGCAACTAGAGGGTGGGAGCGGGGGCATCCCAGCAAAACTAAGCCCCATATCCTCCGGGCGGGCAACCCACCAACTGGACAACAAGTCTACACAGAAGTCCTTCCACTGGAGGGAACAGCCTCACGTTGGGCTTCCCAACATGGGATCCAGTAACGGGAGTAGGAATCCTCAGAGAATCTGACTTTGAAGGCCAGCGGGATCTGATTGCAGGACTTTCACCAGACTAGCGGAAACAGAGATTCCACCTTGGAGGTCACACACAAGGGCCTGGCACACCAGTGACAGGGACAGATTGGGAGAGTTACACACGTAGTTGAAGCAATCCCAGTTGTTGTTTGGTCACTTGCGACCCCATGGACTGTAGCCCGCCAGGCTCCTCTGTCCATGGGATTTCCCAGGCAAGGATACTGAAGTGGGTTGCCATTTCCTTCTCCAGGGGATCTTTCCAACCCCAGGGATTGAACCTGAGTCTCCTGCATTGGCAGGCGAACTCTTTAGCACTGAGCCACTGAGGAAGCCTAGTAGAAGGACTATAGAAAGTCCTGGTAGGGGTCTGTGCTGGTACTAAGTCACTTCAGTCGTGTCCGACTCTGTGCGACCCTGTCCCTGGGATTCTCCAGGCAAGAACACTGGAGTGGGTTGCCATTTCCTTCTCCAATGCATAAAAGTGAAAAGTGAAAGTGAAGTTGCTCAGTCATGTCTGACTCTTCACGACCCCATGGACTGCAGCCTACCAGGCTCCTCAGTCCATGGGATTTTCCAGGCAAGAGTACTGGAGTGGGGTGCCATTGCCTTCTCCGAGTAGGGGTCTATAGATAAGAGGAAAACCTAGGAAACTTTAGGAGGTGACTGTAAGTTAATGCTTGCTTAACAATAAAGCAATAAACAAAAGCAGGAACTACGCCCCGGCCATTAGGAGGACGAAATGTCACTAATCTTCTGCGTGAAGAAGGTGCTCTTTTCCCCTCCCCTTCTCCACTATCAAATGGTAGCCCCCTTAATCCTTGGGCAGAGGTCCCCCGCCTGCCCACATTTGTTACAACTGTCCTAAGTGAATAAATCTGTTTCTTGCCTATCAGTTTGCCTCTCACTGATTTCCTTCTGTGCTGAGATACAAAGAACCTGAGCCTCAGTAAGCAGGGTTTTGACCAGGTCTGAGTCCCAGAACATGGGTTCAAGTTCCAATCTGAGGTGAATGGTTTCAGTTGACAACCACAAAGGGGTAGTAGTAAGGTAAGAAAAGGTGTAAAATTAGGTCTCGGTCCTGAAGAGGCCCGTGGGATGCCTTGAGCCAGTTATACTGGGGAAGACGCTCAGCTGATGTCTGATTCTTTTTGACCAGAGGATCAACATATGCTTATGCCCATCTTGCAGCAGGAATAGGACAGAATTGTTAAAATATATATGCTTCTCCTTGACACTGAAGGTTTTTTCTTACATTCTTATTCATTTCTGCTCTATTTCTTTTTTTTCTGTTAACCTCAGAAGACCTGTGTGACCACCAAGGTGTACTTTTTATTGCTTCAACTCCCCTCACTCTGACCCTTACATGTGCTCACCCTTTAATCCCAACTTACAGTGAAACCAGCTCCAGCTCATTGACAACATCATTGGGGACACCTTCTCTACTGTTCCTTTGCAACAAATTTCAGTCACTAATCTGGTTGGGAGACTATCTGGGAAGGGATAGCATCTAAAATCCTAAGTGCAAATCTTGACCAAATTGTACAGTGGGTTTTGACTTAAAAGCAGAAATTTGGATAGCATGGGAAATAGGAACATCTCAGGTTTGGGTCTGAAATGGGTCAGGCTGCCTCAATCCCAAACAGTACCCTTCTGGGCTATATCCTCCAAGACTGGGAAAAATTCAGACACTAGGGATTAAAAAGAAAAAAACCTGATTAGACTATGTAATCATGTTTGGCCAGGATGAGTTAGGAAGCCAAAATAGTGGTCACTAAATAGGTCCCTGAGTTATGATACTATATTGCAGTTAGATTTATAATGCAGAAGAAAATCTAAATGGGGTGAGTTCCCATATGCCCAAATTTTCATTGTATTTAGGGAATGAGACCCAAAAGGGATTTAAAGCATGTGTAGTTCCTGCAGAAACAGGCATGCAGAGGGATAATTCTAGTAAGGACACAGAAAACATTTTAACTGCTCTACCCTCAAGGGGGCTCCTAAAAGCCACACCCTCCACAAGGAGGAGCCAGAGCTACCAGCCAAGCCACAGCACCTGAAGCAGGCAGGAGCCCCTCCCGTCAGAGGCCCACCCTGAGGTCAGCTAGCACAGCGTATGAGTTACCAACCAACTGGCCTACAGTTTGCCCCTGAGAGAAGCTCCTGGTGGAAATCAAGAAGCACTAAGAGTCTATGTACTTTTCTCAGCACCTAAATATGGCAGAGGACGAGTTGGGAAGTTTTTCTGAGGATCTTGAACTCTTACAAAGGAATTTACCGGACTAGTGAGATCTTACTACCCCACTGCTGTACCCCCGGGAAAAGCAGCCTGTCATCCTGGCAGCCAGAGCCCATAGAGACCACCAGGACCATGCAACACACCAGGCAGGAATGACCCCGTCCCTGAGACAAACCCACAATAAAATACCAGCTGAATTCCATTGACAGAGACAGACGGGTCATGATTAACTGTTTAACAGAGGGTATGAAGAAATGCACAGTAAAACCTGTTAATTATGAAAAGAGGAAAGAGGTCCAACTGGGACAGGATGAAAATAAATCCTTCAGTCTTCCAAAGGAGATTAGCAGAGGCTTTTAGAAAGTATACAAACCTATATCCCTCCTCCCCTTTGGCTATGCATTTCATAAGACACCAGCATGAAATTCAGAAAGCAGCTGCTGGTCCATGGACTCAAATGAACGGTTTGCTCCAACTGGACTATTCGGTTTTCAGTAACAGGGATATGGCCAAAAAGGCTGAACACACCCAGAGAAATATGCAAAAGGCTCAAATGACTGCAGTTGCTTTGTCCCCTCAGAGACCACCAACTAAGGAGGCTGCCTTTTCTGGGCTAATCTGGCCCTAGCAGACCACAAGGCCCATCGGTACCCACACAAGGCTGGTATATCCTGTGGAGACAAAAGGGACACTGGAGGAAAGACTATGGTCAATGCATCCTTGGCAAACAACCAGGGCATTGGTAGGGAAATTCCAGGAAAACATCTACTTCTGCTTCACTGACTATGCTAAAGTTTGACTGTGTGGATCACAACAAACTGTGGAAAATTCTTAAAGAGATGGGAATACCAGTCCACCTGACCTGCCTCCTGAGAAATCTGTATGCAGATCAAGAAGCAACAGTTAGAACCGGACATGGAACAATGGACTGGTTCCAAATTGGAAAAGGAGTATGTCAACGCTGTATATTGTCACCCTGCTTATTTAACTTCCATGCAGAGTACATGATGCGAAATGCCAGGCTGGATGAAGCAAGATTGCTGGGCGAAATATCAATAACTTCAGATATGCAGATGATACCACCCTTATGACAGAAAGTGAAGAAGAACTGAAGAGTCTCTTCAGCAAGGTGAAAGAGGAGAGTGAAAAAGCTAGCTTAAAATTCAACATTCAAAAAACTAAGATCATGGCATCCAGTTCAATCACTTCATGGCAAATAGGTGGGGAAACAATAGAAACAGTGACAGACTTTCTTTTCTTGGGCTCCAAAATCACTGTGGATGGTGACTGCAGCCATGAAATTAAGACACTCCTCGGAAGAAAAGCCATAACAAACCTATAAAGCATATTAAGCAGCAGAGACATCACTTTGCCAACAAAGGCCCATATAATCAAAGTTACGGTTTTCCAGCAGTCATGTATGGATGTAAGAGTTGGACCATAAAGAAGGTTGAGCGCAGAAGAATTGATGCTTTTGAACTGTGATGCTGGAGAAGATTCTTGAGAGTCCCTTGGACACCCTTAGAGATCAAACCAGTCAATCCTAAAGGAAATCAACCCTGAATATTCATTGGAAGGACTGATGCTGAAGCCAAAGCTCCAATACTTTGGTCACCTGATGCAAAGAGCCAACTCACTGGAAAACAGCCTGATGCTGGGAAAGATTGAGGGCAGGAGGAGAAGGGGGCAACAGAGGATGAGATGGTTGGATGGCATCATTGACTCAATGTACATGAGTTTGAGCAAACTCTGGGACACAGTGAAGGACAAGGAAGCCTGGCGTGCTGCAGTCCAAGAGGTTGCAAAGAGTCAGAAATGACCGAGCAACCGAACAACAGGATGGAGTTACTCTGCAATATGCAGAGGACCTTTCAGTAACAAGTTTTTCAAAGAAGGAATAGGATGAGAACACTTTTAAGACTCTTAACTCATTTATGGAAAAACGGTTACTGGGTGTCTACAGCTTAGGTATAGATTTCTGAATAGAGGGTTTAGTATCTGGGATGTGTGCTTACCCCAGAAAAAAGGTTTACATCTGCTGATAAAATGGTGTTAATTCAAAGATTAAAGTCATGAGAAACAATAAAACAGCTTAAGACCTGCCTGTGGATAATTGGATATTGCTAGATTTGGATTCCTGGTTATGAGACAGATGTCCAATTGCTGTATGAGCTCCTAAAACAAAACACAGCAAGTGGACCATTAAATTGGAGGGGATACAAGAGAACAAGTCTTCCAAACTCAAAAAGGAAAATTATTAGGCCCCCCTTGCTCTGGGACTGCCTAATTTAGAAAAACCATTTTTTCTCTTTGTGACTAAAGAAGAGGTTATGGCCCTTCATGTGTTAACCCAGCATTAAGGACCTACAGATCAACCTGTTGCAAGTCGATTTAAGGGTCTGGACCAGACAGCAACAGGATGGCCAGCCTGCCCATGAGCAGTGACAGCAGCTGCCTTAGTAGTATTCGGCAGCTGATACCAAGCGGACGCTGGGCTAAAGGGTTAACAGTGCTCGCATCAGGTGGCCAGTTTTAACAAGCAAAGGGAAACCACTGGATGACCAGAGAACACATTAAGACCAAATACTGTGTTTAATTTCAGATAATTTTGCTAATGTTTCTCAACTACTGAGTCACATGCATGAAGAGACAAAGGCTGTGAATGATCCTCTCCCAGATTTAGGACTATGGTGGGAAAATGGTTTGGGTCGTCAAGATCATGGCTGAAATTTTGGAACAGGAACTATGACACCTCTGTGTTTGTGTGTTCATAGGTGTCTACATGTGTGTTATTCAGTTCAGTCACTCAGGTGTGTCCAACTCTTTGCAAACCCATGGACCACAGCACACCAGGCCTCCCTGTCCATCACCAACTCCCGGAGTTTACTCAAACTCATGTCCATCGTGTTAGTGATGCCATCCAACCATCTCATCCTCTGTCATCGCTTTCTCCTCTCGCCTTCAATCTTTTCCAGTATCAGGGTCTTTTCCAATGAGTCGGCTCTTTGCATCAGATGGCCAAAGTATTGGAGTTTCAGCTTCAGCATCAGTCCTTCCAATGAATGTTCAGGACTGATTTCCTTTAAGATGGACTGGCTGGATCTCCAAGGGACTCTCAAGAATCTTCTCCAGAACCACAGTTCTAAAGCATCAATTCTTCGGTGCTCAGCTTTCTTTA
>JADEYB020000014.1:738434-796839 GCA_015832495.2 Alces alces | reverse complement strand
GAATATCTTTCCTTTTCCCCTTTGCTTTTCACTTCTCTTCTTTTCACAGCTATTTGTAAGGCCTCCTCAGGCAACCATTTTGCCTTTTTGCATTTATTTTCCATGGGGATGGTCTTGATCCCTGTCTCCTGTACAATGTCGCAAACCTCTGTCCATAGTTCATCAGGCTCTCTGTCTATCAGATCTAGTCCCTTAAATCTATTTCTCACTTCCACTGTATGAGGGATTTGATTAATATCATACCTGAATGGTCTAGTGGTTTTCTCTACTTTCTTCAGTTTCAGTCTGAATTTAGTAATAAGGAGTTCATGACCTGAGCCACAGTCAGCTCTTGGTCTTGTTTTTGCTGACTGTATAGAGTCATTAGAGAAATGCAAATCAAAACTATAGTAAGATATTACCTCACACCATCATAATGGCCACAATCAAAAATGTACAAATAATAAATGCCGGAGAGGATGTGAAGAAAAAGGAACCCTTTTGCACAGTTGGTGGGAATGTAAGTCGATACAGTCACTATGGAAGACAGTATGACGATTCCTTTAAAAGCTAGAAATAAAATTACCATATGACCTAACAATTCCAGTATTGGGCATATACCCTGAGAAAACCATACTTGAAAAAGACACATGCACCCCAATGTTCATTGTAACACTACTTACAATAGCCAGGACATGGAAGCAACCTAGATGTCTCATGACAGACGAATGGGTAAAGAAGCTGTGGTTCATATACACGATGGGATATTGTTCCTTGTTAGTTGCTCAGTCATGTCTGACTCTTTGTGACCTGGTAGAGGGTGGCCCCCCAGGCTCCTTTGTCTATGGGATTCTCCAGGCAACAATACTGGAGTAGGTCCATTTCCTTCTCCAGTGGATCTTCCCAACCCAGAGATCAAAGCCAGGTCCCCTTCTTTACAGGCAGATTCTATACCATCTGAGTCTCCAGGGAACCCCAATGGAATATTACTCAGCCATAAAAAGGAATGCATTTGAGTCAGCGCTAATGAGGTGGATGAACCTGGAGCCTGTTATACTGAGTGAAGTAAGTCAGAAAAACAAATATCATATACTAATACATATATATGGAATCTAAAAAGATGGTGCTGATGAGTTTATTTGCAGGGTACCAGAGGAGATGCAGACGTAGCTAACAACAGACTTACGGATAGGCGGTAGCAGGGGGTAGGAAGGAGAGAGTGGGTCAAATGGAGAGCATAGCATGGGAAAATATACACTAACATATGTAAAATAGATAGCCATTGGGGATCTGCTGTATGCTCAGGAAACTCAAACTGGGCTCTGTAACTACCTAGAGTGGTGGAATAGGGTGGGAGATAGGGAGGGAGGTTCAGGAGGGAGGGGGCATAAGTATACCGATGGCTGCTCCATGTTGATGTATGGCAGAAACCAGCAAAATGTTATCATTATCCTTCAATTAAAAATAAATGAAAAAACAGGAAAAAAAAAAGAAAATATTAGCAAAGTCAATCTAGTAAATAAAATGGATACTGACTTGCTACCAAGGAGAGTTTATTTCAGATATGCCAGTGTGGTTTAACATTAGATTCATCACAGCAGCACATTACAGAATAACAAGAATTGACAAGTAGATTTAGCAATGCCCCTAAATACAAGGTTAGCATGCATAATTTTATAAATATTTTAAATACCAGAATATGGAAAATTAAAACATTGTCATTTATAATAAAATTAAAAAAACCATATACCTAACAACTAATGTAATGAAAAATATGCACACTTCTACAATCAAACTACAAAATGTTTTTGAGAGAAATTACAGAGAACCTGAGCAGATGAAGAGAATCTGAACAAATCCATGTTCACAGATGGAAGACTCAATATCGCTAAGATATTAATTCTGCCCAAACGAGTCTACCAATTTAGTGTAATCTTAATCAAAAATATCAATGTGATTTGTTAAATAAAATTTGGAAATGTAAGAGCCAAGGATAGCCAAAGCATTTTTCGAGAAGCACTTAGCTGAAGAACTTGCCAGATATCAAAATTTGTTATGAAATTATAGTAAGATAGTGTGGCTTTGGTGATAGGATAGACAAGCTGATGAGTGAAATAGAACAGAGAGTCCAGAATTAGACTCACATGTATAGTAACTTATGATTTTAAAAATATGAAAAAAGTGCAGCAAGGAATGAATAGTCTTTTCAATAAATGATTCTGTGGGTCAATTGTATATCCATATAAAATAATCAAATTAAGATAGATTATACATCTAAACATAAAAGGAAAATAATAACACTTTTAGAGGAAAAGTCAGGTGATGATCTTGATGATCTCAAAGCAGGCAAAGAAAGACTTTTAAATAGGACACAAAAAGAACTAATTCTAAGAAAAAAGTAGTAATTCAGTTTATATCAAAATTAAGACCCTCTTTAAGAGACTCAAAGTACTTGTATCCAGAATAAAAAAGCACTCTGACAAATCAATAAGAAAAAGGGCAGATAAACTAATAGAAAAATAAACAGAGCTTGAACAGAATCTTAGAAGATATTCAAAGAGCTAATAAGCTTAGAAAAAACGTCAACCTCATTATTTATCAGTTCAGTTCAGTTCAGTTGCTCAGTCATGTCTGACTCTTTGCGACCCCGTGGATTGCAGCAATCCAGGCTTCCTTGTCCATCACCAACTCCTGGAGTCTACTCAAACTCATCTCCATTGAGTCAGTGATGCCATCCAACCATCTCATCCTCTGTCGTCCCCTTCTTTTCCTGCCCTCAATCTTTCCCAGGATCAAGGTCTTTTCAAAACTATGAGTCAGTTCTTTGCATCAGGTGGCCAAAGTATTGGAGTTTCATCTTTAGCATCAATCCTTCCAATGAATATTCAGGACTGATTTCCCTTAGTGCAAGCTAGAGACCACCATGCAGCAATACCACACAGCTATTAGAATGTTTAAGGCAGAAAGATGGAGGATCCTGAGTGCTGGGGAGGATGAGAAGCAGCAGATATTGTTGCTGTGAGGCGCTGCTGCTGGAGGTCCAAACGCATACACACAGGCTGGGAAACAGCTTGACAATATGTTATATCCCACCTACATACACAACCAACAGAAATGTGTACACAGCTTCATCAGAAGCCATGAACTAAATGATCTCAGTAACCCTAAGCAGTAGTTCATAGTAGTAAAGAGCTGAAAACTCTTTGAGTTTGCATTCTACTGCAAGAGTAGAATGGACCAATCCATCGTGGTGTCATCACAGAACAGAATACAGCATAGTACCCTGCTACTGGCACGTCTTCTCCCACGAAGTCTTTCCCTTCAGAGATACGTAGTTGCTTCCGGAGTGTGTCTAATCCTGTCAGAACACCTGTTTCAGAAAGAAATGAGAGGCCCAATCTGTGTAACTCCATGGAAGGCTTGGTACACCTCTCTAGCGCAGAATGTGGCCTGTGAGAGGTGGCGTTCCTGTCATTGACAACTCGGCCTTTGTTATCCCCACGTGGCTTGCTGGTATCTCAGCAGTTTGGTCTCATGTCAGCTGGAGACACAGGTGGCACATCCCTTTAGTCACAGAGACCCAAAAGGGATCAGTCAGTCCCTCCAACCACACTCAATGGATTTCTTCAATGAGATAGAATTAAAATATGCTTAGATACTGAAACTTTTTGTTTTAGGTTGGGGAGATAGAACTCGAAAACATACCCCCCCGATGTTTGAAGAACGCAATCTGGTGTGAGAAGTCTTGCATTAAAAACCTGTCCCTGAGGCTGAAACTGCTAGTTTAGTATGCTTTAATGTGGCATCTAACATGGAGCAAGGAAAAAAGAAAACCAAAGAGGGTTGTTTGTCTTCTGTGACAGTGATTTAGACACAAAGCCTTGATTGTTAACATGCAGTCACAGATTTTGTAGTGTCTTTTTAAGTTCCAGACAATTCTACCACTAAATAAAATATTTGTCTTTTATCCACATTACCATATTACTGACAAGTCTTCACCTCAGAACTCATCATTCAGCAATGTGTAGCTGTTTCCAGAGTGTGTTTAATACTGTTGGAACACGTGTTTCAGAAAGAAACAAACGGCCCAGTCTGGGGACTCTGAGGAGGGTTCAATACACCTCTCCAGTGCAGGGTTTGGCCTGTGAGGGGTGATGTTCTTGTCATTTGTCAATTCAGCCTTTGTTATTCTCACATGGCTCTCTGCTATCTGAACAGAGTTTGGCTTCATGTCAGCTGGGGATAGGGGTGGTATAACCCTTTAGCCAGAGAACACCCAAAAGTTATCAGTGCCTCCAGTCACTTTAATGATGTTTTCACACTAAAAAGAAATACTCAGTTTTTAAGAACATTAATCATATTGACTCTTTTGCATTTTTTAAACATATTTTTCACAACTCCTGGCCTAGAATGGAAATATTACCACTGGGCATCAGCAGTCACAGCCTTGGCTATTTTAGCAGAGTAGGGAGAAAACGGTGCTGCTGGCCAAGTGAGATGCCCGAGTTGTGAAGAGTTGGATCAAGTCCGGATAGTGTCAGGGTTAGATTCCTGCTACTCACCACTATTTCTGGCACCCTGACTTGTTGTGGCTGCACAGGGGGGCCTCTGGGCCTTGGGAATTTGAGACTCTAATGGCAGAGGGGCAGTCCAGATCCTCCCAAAAAGGAGATGTCTCAGGGTAACTTCACACGGCCAGCATGTGCCCAGCCCTATGCCAGGGCGCACGCAGCTCGAGCCCCAGTTAATCCTCCCTTTGTCTGTATGGAGTTCTTTGGCTTCCAACAGGGAAGGCGCAATCAGGACATTGGGGCTATTTATCATGGTTTCAGAGCAGGCTCAGCTGTCTTCACTTCAAATTTATTATATAACTCCCACAGAAGAAAGCAGATCATGTCTCCAAATAGAGGTGAGGCAGGGGATCAGGGGCAGGGGACATAAGCGAGGAGTCAGTGCTATTTCCAGGTAGAATTTTATAAGCTGAGAATCACAAGAGGTCAAAAAATCTTAGAGAGATGGAAAGATCATAAATAAAAAACCACCCAAATCTTTTAGTTTATATCTGTAGAAACAAAAGCTCAAATAAGTGACTTATTCAAGGTCATAGTGATAATAATGTTAGGATTAAGGTTTTTTTCAAAGATTGAGTTTTCTGTTTTTCTGTTTTTCTCTGCCTACCTGTGATTATAATAGACACTTACCTTTGGGTTCAGTTAAGAAAATTATATTATTCTCAAAATCCGTATTATGTACTCATGCAACTAAAATTATGTGATACTGAGTAACCTTTTCTTTCATGCTTATATATTAGTTCCAAAGATTGTTTCTTTTTGGCTACAGCAAAGCCATCATTCTCGAGTTTCCCCACCTTAAAAATTAAAGAATTTTCTTCTCTTTCCCTCTGTTTGCCTGGAAGCATCCTCAATCGAAAACAAACAAGTTGTTAATCGGTGAAAAAAAAAAAGGAGAGGGAAAAATCTTCAAAAATTGTGTTTAGCCCCATTTGGCCTTAAAAAAACATGGGAATTGGTGATCAAGTAAATTCAGCAGGATGGCTGCCTTTCAAGGGAAACAATATCTGGATATTTCTATGTCTAGACCACAGAGGAAAAATGCTTCCTTGGTAATTAACCCATTGAAAGCAGAACAGGCCCACGTGGCCCTGAGAAACAAAGATAGAGAAGAGTTATAAAGATGCAGTCTCGGAAGATTCAGTCTACACTTGGCATTGTTGGTGATATGTTTATAAAAACTTGTTCGCCAGTCTGCATTTGAGCATTTTTGATCCAGATACTATATAGGGTGAAGAATGAATAGGGGATGGTAAGAAGTTATTTCTTTTCTTCATCAGCCAATGATATTTTTTATTTTACTGTTCCCACTTCAGTTCACTTTTGCATGCCACTGCTAAGAATCTTTTGGAAACCTCTTTCCTCCTGAAATATGAAGCAAGGACCCTGTAGTTCAGGTCTAAAGGATGTTTTCATTGAGAGTTAAGGGACGAGAAGGTTACTTAGAAAAGTGGTTTGTTTGGGTGCTGGAGGGGAAATTTATGTGAATCCTGGTAGGATTATGAATCAATTTGATAATCTCAGTCTTTGAGTTCTGTTTCATCGTTTGTAAAAGTAGATGTGTTTGTGCTGATGGCCATCACTACCACCTGGATAGTTTATATTTAAAAATATGTTTTGTAGATAAAGGCTACAAAGTAGACCAGATTGCAGTGAAATATTTTGAACTTCTTGTGTGAATGTTACACATAGAAAAGGAAAGGGTTCTTTTTACATTTAAGTTTCCTAAGTATGATTTGCATATTCCTTCCATACTTGTCATGCTTATGCTCAATTTCTCCATCGTATTCAACTCTTTGCGACCCCATGGACTGTAGCCCACTGGGCTCCTCTGTCCAGTGGATTTCCCAGGCAAGAATACTGGAGGGAGTTGCCATTTCCTTCTCCAGGGAGGTCTTCGTGATCCAGGGATTGAACCCATGTCTCCGGCATTGACAGGAGGATTCTTTACCACTGAGCTACCAGGGAAACCCATTCTTTCCATAAGCATTTATTAAATGCTGATACATACTCACAGAGGTGTTTAAAATCATGGGGATCGGAAGAGAGAAACACACAGTGTTTACTTCTGAAATGTAGCCTGTATGTAGAAACAATATACATACAAAAGTCAAATGTGCATATTATAATTAATATCATATAAATGATATAGCAGTGCTGATAAATACACAACAGAGACATGACAAGTATATGTTGAAGATAGTTGGAAAATAATTTTTATAAACTTAATTGAAAAAATAGTGGAACAAGGAATGTTGACATAAGTAAAATCGCTCAAACTAATCTCCTTTATCTTTTTTCACATTCTTTTGTGATCCTTTTCTAAATTTAGGCGTAATTTCAGAAATTTCCAGTGGAGCTTGAGTCCATCCCTGATGTAGTTGTGCTTTTCTTTCCAGTCTCTCTCACACCTTGTACCCTCTTTCCTGCCTCCCACTTGTGAAAGGTCCCCCTTTCACTACCATGTAGCTCTTCACTGTGGGACCTTCAGCTTCTGCCTAGAATCCTTTTTTTCACCTTCACCCTCCATCTCCTGTCCTTTCACCTTACAGACTCTTCCTCACACTTGGAAGCTTTGGCATAGCATCTTTCAAGAATTCTTCCTGAAAATCCTCCTCCTACTCTTTCCTGCTTCATTGTCTTTTCTTAATCTGACTTCCACCCTCCTCCCATAGATTGTATTAAATGCTCCTCTTTGGTAAACCTATAAAAATCCTTGACAATTTTAACCAGTATATTGGCCATATTAGATTTTAATGATCGGTTTTTATGTCTGTCTTCCAACTATGATGGAAGCGCTTTCATATCTTATTGTTATATTCTTTAGTGTTTGTGTCAATAGGAAGGGTTCCATAAAATTTGTTGAATGAACCAACAAAGGAACTTCATATGTGGTTCTGAATTAAAAATTACAGAGACTCTGCCCTCAGGGAGTTTATAATCTAGTAGAGAAGATAGACAACACACAGACTTGACTACAAGATTGCTAATGAAATGAAGGAAACAAAATGAGTTTTGAGGTAGAGAGTAATAGAGCAGATTGCCTTAATTGGGAGATGACAAATGTTAGGTTGCAATGAAATCAATCCCCTGTGGTTGGTTCTAGAAAGAAAGGAATTTATTGACATATAAAAATGGTTTACAGAGTCTTTAGGAAAATTAGGGATCCAGGATCAATATCAAGATGGGTTGTCAGGATAACTACAATTACTGCCCCAAAGACCTGTCACCTCTGTTACCTCTTTTTGAAAGGTGAGTTAGAGAGAGCCCAGATTCACATGTTGGTCCCTTCTCAGTGTAAGACTCACTCTGGTGCAAAGGACGGACCGACTCTGGGTCACAGATATTCACTCTAGCTGCCATTATAGCTGGGAGGTTGAATTGTGATAATTGCCTTGAAAAGGCAGAATTTTTAAGTATGGAAATCTCCTACATTTTAACAATTGCCATTAATGTAAAAGAGATGCTACACAGCCACAAATGTATATTATAATTGTCGCTGCAAGTCAATAAAATGCCATTTGAGAAGGTGGCAAGCAGGTTACCTGAAGGATGACAAAGAACTCACCAGGCGAAATAACCAGAGGTTAGAAGGAAAATGGAAACTGTTTTATTTATGGCAGATTCTCAGCAGCTTCCGAAAACTGAAAGAATTCCGTATGACTGAAGCATGGTGAATAATGGAGAGGGAGACCGTGAGGAGTTTAGAGAGGGTATCGATACTAAAAGCCTAGTGGTAAATGTGAAAGCATTTATATTTAATTCTAATTTCTATATGTTGTTATTGTTCAGCCGCTGTCATGTCCAACTCTTTGTGACCCCATGGACTGCAGAACACCATGCTACCCTGTCCTTCACTATCTCCTGGGGTTTGCTCAAATTCATGTCAGTTGAGTCAGTGATGCTATCTAACCATCGCATCCTCTGTTGTTTTCTTATCCTTTTGCCTTCAGTCTTTCCCAGTATCAGGGTCTTTCCAGTGAGTTGGCTCTTCCTATCTTCAAAGAGCCAAATATTGGAGGCTCAGCTTCAGCATCAGTCCTTCCAATGAATATTCAGGACTGATTTCCTTTAGTATTGACTGGTTTGATCTCCTTGCAGTTCAAATGCATCAATTCTCTGGTGCTCAGCCTTCTTTATGATCCAACTCTCACATCCATACATGACTACTGGAAAAACCATAGCTTTGACTAGACAGACCTCTGTTGGCAAAGTAATGTCTCTGCTTTTTAATATGCTGTCTAGGTTGGTCATAATTTTTCTTCCAAGGAGCAAGCGTCTTTTTACTTCATGGCCGCAGTCACCATCTGCAATGATTTTGAAGTCCAAAAAGATAAAGTCTGTCACTGTTTCCATTGTTTCCTGATCTATATGCCATGAAGTGATGGGACCAGATGCCATGATCTCAGTTTTCTGAATGTTGAGTTTTAAGCCAGCTTTTTCACTCTCCTCTTTCACTTTCATCAAGAGGCTCTTCAGTTTTTCTTCGCTTTCTGCCGTAACGGTGGTGTCATCTGCGTATCTGAGGTTATTGATATTTCTCCAGGCAATCTTAATTCCAGCTTGTGCTTCACCCAGCCCAGCGTTTCTCATGATGTACTCTGCATAGAAGTTAAACAAGCAGGGTGACAATATGCAGCCTTGATGTACTCCTTTCCCTATTTGGAACCAGTCTGCTGTTCCATGTCCAGTTCTAACTGTTGCTTAAGTGCTGGATCACTTTATGCCAAACAACTGACAGAGAGGGAACAGAGCCTCACCCATTAGTAGACAAGCAGATTCAAGTTTTACTGAGCCCTGCCCATCAGAGCAAGACCCAGTCCCTCCCATCAGGACACTTACACAAGCCTCTTAAGACAGCCTCATCAACCACAGGGCATACAGCAGAAGCAAAAAGAACTGCAGCCTGCAGAAAGAAAACTGCAATCACAAAAGTTACACAAAATGAAAAGGCAGAAAATTATGTTCTAAATGATAAAGCTAGATAAAACCCCAAGAAAAGAACTAAATGAAGTGGAGACTGGCAGCCTTCCAGAAAAAATTCAGAGTAATGACACTGAAGATGATACACCATCTTGAAAAAAGAATGGGGACAAAGACTGAGAAGATACAAGAACTATTTAACAAAGACCAAGAAGAACTAAATAAGAAACAGAGATGAAGAATACAATAACTGAAATAAAAAACATACCAGAAGGAATCAACAGCAGAATAACTGAGGCGGGGACTTCCCTGCTGATCCAACAGTTAAGATGCCAGGCTTCCATTGCAGGGGGCATAGATTCAATCCCTGGTCAGGGAATTAGGATTCCACATGCCATGCAGTGTAGCAAAGTAAATAAAATTAAAAAAAAAAAAAACTGAGGCAAAAGAATGGATAAGTGACTTGGAAGACAGAATGACGGAAATCATTGCAATGGGACAAAATAAAGAAAAAAGAATGAGAACTTCCATGGTGGTCCACTGGCTAAGATTCCATGCTCCCAATGCAGGTGGCTCAGGTTCAATCCCTGGTCAGGCAACTAGGTGCTACACGCTGCAACTAAAGATCACACATGCCGCAACTAAAAGATCCTGCATGCCACAGCAAAGACTCAGCACAGCCAGATAAATAAATAATTTTAAAAAATTTTTTAAAGAATGAAAAGAAGAGAAGACAGTCCAAGAAACCTCTGGGACAACATTAAGTGCATCTAGATTCACATGATAGGGGTCCCAGAAGGAAAAGATAAACAAAAAGGACCCAAGAAAATACCTGCAGAGCTAAGAGCTGAAAACTTCCCTTACATGGGAAAGGAAACTGTCAATCAAGTCCAGGAAGTACAGAGTCTTAGGCACAATAAACCCAAGGAGGGACACATTGAGACACATACTAATCAAACTGACAAAAATTAAAGACAAAGAAAAAATACTAAAAACAAGAGAAAAGTAACAACATACAAGGGGAATCCCATAAGGTTATCAGCCTACTTCTCAACAGACACTCTGCAAGTAAGAAGGGAATGGCATGATACATTTCAAGTGATGAAAGAGAAGAACCTACAACCAAGGATACTCTAGCCAGCAAGACTTTCAATAAGATTCAATGGAGAGATCAAGCTTTCCAGACAAGCAAAAGTTAAGAGAATTCACCACCACTAAACCAATTTTACAACAAATGCTAAAGAACTACTCCAGGCAGGAAATGCAAGAGAAGGAAAAGATCTACAAAAAATAAACCCAAAACAATTAACAAAATGGTAATAGGATCATACATATGGATAATTACCTTAAATGTAAATGGTTAAATGTACCAACCAAAGACATAGGCTGGCTGGGTGAATACAAAAACAAAACCCATATATACATAGATAGACATCTATAGATACATATATATAATCTACTAGAGACCCACCTCAGACCTACAGACATTTACAGTCTGAAGGTAAGGGATGGGAGAAGGTATTTCAGACAAATGGAAATCATAAGAAAGCTGGAGTAGCGATACTTGTATTAGGCAAAATAGATTTTAAAACAAAGACTGTTATAAGAGGCAGAGAGAGACACTACATAATGATCAAGGGTTCAATCCAAGGAGAAAATATAACTAATACAAACATATATACACCCCACATAGGAATACCTCAATATGTAAGGCAAATACTAACAGACATGAAGCGAAAGATAGACAATGACACAGTAATTGTGAGGGACTTTTAACATCCTGTTTTCATCAGTGGACAGATCAGCCAGACAGAAAATCAGTAAGGAAACACATTTACAGAGCATTCCACCCAAAAGCAACAGAATACACATTCTTCTCAAGTGCACATGAAACAGTCTCTGGGGCTGACCACATGCTGGGCCACAAGGAAGCCTTGGTAAATTTTAAGAAGACTGAAATCATACCAAGCATCTATTCCAGTCAGAACTGGAGATGGGATTAGGAATAAAGTATAAGGGAAAAAAACTACAAAAAAAATGAGACAATTCATACAACAATCCATAACCTATGGGATGCAGCAAAAGCAGTTCTGAGAGGGAAGTTTATAGCAATACAATCTTACCTCAGGAAACAAGAAAAATCTCAAATAAACAACCTAACCTCACACCTAATGCAACTAGAGAAAAGAACAAACAAAACCTAAGTTCATAGATTAAAACAAAACATAAAAACCAGAGCAGAAACAAATGAAATAGAGACAAAACAACAGTGAAGATCAATAAAACTAAGAGATGGTTCCTTGAAAAAATAAACAAAAATGATAAGCATTTTGCCAGATTCATTGAGAAAAAAAGGAAGAGGACTAAAATTGACAAAATTAGAAATGAAAAAGGAGAAGTTACAATGGACACCAAAAAAATATAAATGGTCATAAGTGCCTACTACAAGCAACTATGTGCTAATAAAAATGAACAACCTGGAAGAAATGAACAAATTATTAGAAAGGTATAATCTCCCAAGACTGAGCCAGAAGGAAATAGAAAATATGAACAGACCAATCACAAGCACTGAAACTGAACTGTGATTTAAAAACTCCTAACAAACAAAAGTCTGGGACCTGATCCCTTCACAAGCAAATTCTATCAAATGTAAGAAGAGTTAACACCGATCCTTCTGAAACTGCTCCAAACAATTGCAGAGGAAGAAAACTCCTTCTATGAGGCCACCATCACCCTGATACTAAAACCAGACAAAGACACCAAACAAAAAAGAAAGTACAGGCCAATATCATTAATAAACACAAATGCAAATCCTCAACAAAATATGGAAAATCTGAATTCAGCACACATTAAAAGGATTATATATCATGACCAAGTAGGACTTAGTCCAGGATGCAAGAATTTTTCAGTATCTACAAGTCAATCAGTGTGATAACATCACATCAATAAATTGAGGAATAAAAACCATATAATCGGGGATTCCCTGGTAGCTCAGTGGTAAAGAATCTGCCTGCCAATCCAGGAGACAAGTTCGACCCCTGATCTGGGAAAATCCCACATGCCGTGACACAACTAAGCCTATGCCCCGCAACCATCAAGCCTGTGCTCCAAGCCCGGGGCTGCAGTTACTCAGCCCACACGCCCCAACTCCGGAAGCCCACACACTGCCACTGCTGCAGCCTGCGGGCCCTAGTGCCCATGCTCCGCAAGAGAAGCTACTGCGCAGAGACCAGCACAACACAGCTAGAGGAGCCCCCGCCCTCCCCAACAGGGAAAGACAAGCCTGCAAAGCAGCGAAGACCTAGCACAGCCAAAATCAAATGAGTTTCTTTTTTTTAATCACACAATTGATTATCTCACTAAATGCTGAAAATGTTTTTGACAAAATTTAGCACTCATTTATGATAAAATAAAAGAAAGTCCAGAAAGTGGGCAAAGAGGGAACATATCTCAACATAATAAAGGCCACATACAACAAACCTACAATTAACAGCATACCCAATGATAAAGGTTGAAAGCATTTCCTCTAAGATCAGGAACAATACAAGGAAGTTCACTCTCACCAGTTTTATGCAACACTGTTTTTTGAAAGTCCAAGCTATAGCCATTAGAGAAAAAAAAAATTAGGTTGGTGCAAAAGTAATTGCAGTTTTGCATCACTGAACTCTGCCATTTGATAATGGAATACATTCTTAAATAAAAGTGCTAATGGTATGCATCATTTAATGCTTATTTCTTGCCTTTTTTTTTTTTGCTAATAACATTACTTGCTGCTTATTTTATATTTATCTTAGACTACAGAAATGATGTTAGACAAAAACCAAAATCAAGTGATTTTCTTATTCAATTTCAAAACGGGTGGTAAACAGTGTAGACAACCTGCAACATCAACAATGCATTTGGCCCAGAACTGCTAACAAAACATATGGTGCAGTGGTGCCTCAAGAAGTTTTGTAAGCGACAAGAGCCTTGAGGATGAGGAGCACAGTGGCCAGCCATTAAAGCTGACAACAACCAAGAGCATCATCGAACCTGATCCTCTACAACTACACAAGAAACTGCCCAAGAGCCCAACCATTCTGTGGTCGTTTGGCATTTGAAGCAAACTGGAAAGGTGAAAACGCTCATTAAGTGGGTGTCTCATGAGCTGACCAAAATTTTACAGATCGTCATTTTGAAGTGTCATCTAGGTAACAACAATGAACCATTTCTTGACTGGATTGCAATGTGCAATGAAAAGTTATTTTATATGACAACTGGTGACAACCAGCTCAGTGGTTAGACCAAGAAGGAGCTCCAAAGCACTTCCCAAAGCCAAATCTGCACCTAAAAAGGTCATGGTGTTGCAAGAACACCAAAATGTCCACTAGCTGTTGAACAACCATCGACAGTCACAATCAAATCAAATCTCATTCCCACCATACCTGCCCACCTGCAGATACTGAGCAAGGCCCTGCCCACCAGAACAAGACCCAGGTTTTTCTATTGGCAGTCCCATCAAGAAGCTTAAACAAGCCTCTTAGCCTCCTCCATCAGAAAGCAGACAGAAGAAGCAAGAAGAAGGACAATCCCACAGTGGTTAAAACAAAAACCATATTACAGAAAACTAATCCAATGAAAAAGCAGAAAGTTGTATGTCTCAGATAAAGGCACAAGATAAAAGAAAAACAACTAACGAAATGAGACAGGCAACTTTCCAGAAAAAGAATTCAGAATAATGATAGTGAAGATGATCCAAGGTCTCAGGAAAACAATGGAGAAGATGCAAAAAATGTTTACCACAGACCTACAAGAACTGAAGAACAAACAGAGATGAATAACACACTAGAAGGAATCAGCAGCAGAAGGAATCAACAGAGGCAGAAGAACGGATCAATGACCTGGAGGACAGAATGGTGGAAATCACTGCCACAGAACAGAATACTGAAGGAAGAAAAAGAAAAGAAATGAAGATAGCCTAAGAGACCTCCGGGACAACACTAGACGCACAAACATTTGCATTATAGAGTCCCAGAAGGAGAGAGAAAGGACCTGAGAAAGTATTTAAAGAGATAAGAGCTGAAAATTTGCCTAACATGAGAAAGGAAATAGTCAACCAAGTCCAGGAAGCAGAGAGAGTCCCAGGCAGGATAAACCCAAGGAGGAACACACCGAGACACATAGTAATCAAAGTGACAAAGTTAAAGACAAAGTGAAAAAAACTAAAAGCAACAAAGGGAAAAGGACAAATAACATACAAGGGACCTCCCATCAGGCCATCAGCTCATTTCTCAACAGAAACTCTACAAGTCAAAAGGAAATGGCATGATATATCTAAAGTGATGAAAGGGAAAAACCTACAATCAGGAATACTCAACCCAGCAAGACTCCTTCAGATTCAATGGAGAAATCAAAAAACCTTCCAGACAAGCAAAAGGCAACAGAATTCAGCAACACCAAACCAACTTTACAACAAATACTAAAGGACCTTCTCTAGGGAGGAAACACAAGAGAAGGAAAAGACCTACAGAAAATTGTTTTGGGTTCAAAACAATTACAAAAACAGTAATAAGATCATACATATTGATAATTGCCTTAAGTGTAAATGGATTAAATACATCAACAAAAGGACACAGATTGTCTGGGAAGGTGAAAACACTGCCCATATGCACTTCCACTTATCACATCACTCTGCTTGACTTCCCTCCCCCGCCAAAGTGTATGTAATTATTTTATATTGTTAAGTTAATCATGTTCCCATTATGGCTTGCAACTGTAATTATCTTATTTTTTTGTATTGACTGTGAAAACGGATAAACAACTTTCACTATTGTGATTATGTAATTATTACTCACTTGATACCATTGTATCATAATTTGTCAACAGAAAAATAATAGAGCTCTGTATCACCAAAACTAACTAGAAAAACCTGCAATCACTTTTTAAAATCCAGATGTATATCAGAATTATCTTGAAATTTTTTGAAAAATACAAATGCTGAAGTACTGCTTTTTTTCCTTCAGAGCTCCAGATATGTTTCTAATGAGCAGTTATGTTTAAAAATAACCAGACTATATGATGATCTTTTATGTAGTTTGTTTCACTTTTTCTATTTCACATTCAGTGCTCACATTTCATTTGTTTTCCAATTTCTCCATCTCTTCTTTTTTTTTTTTGAAGTTCTTTCTCAAGCCTTTACTTAGCATAGTAGAAAAGCTTTTTCATACATCTATATAAATAATGTGTATAAAATATGTTTTAGAAAACTTATGATTTTGCCTAACTAAATTTATGACATTTAGATTCCATTTGTTTGACTTAGCATGTAATTCTCCACCGAGAATACTGGAGTAGGCTGCCATTTCCTTCTCCAAGGGATAAGATAGATAGAAGGTTCTATCCCAACCCAGGGATAGAACCTGGGTCTCCTGTATTGCAGGCAGCTTCTTTACTGTCAGAACCACCAGGGAAGCATAGAACATTAGATTTCTAATTAAAAAAAATAGATATGCAACAAGCAACAAAGGTTTACTGAATAGCACAGGGAACTATAGTCAGTATCTTGTAATAACCTATAATGGAAAATAATTTCAAAAATAATACATGTGTATATGTTTAACTGAATCACCTTGATCTGCACCTGAAACACTGTAAGTCAACTATACTTCAATAATACATACATATATATAAAAAAGAGAAAAACAAAAGAGATAACTGACAAGAACCTACTGTATAGTACATGGAACTCTGCTCAGTATTCTACAGGAACTTAATTGGGGAAAGAATTTGAAAAAGAATAGAAACATATATATGTATAACTCAATCACTTTGTTGTACACCTGAAAATAACACTGTCAAATAACTGTACCCCAATATAAAATAAAAAGTTAAAGAAAATAAAAGTAAAAAGGTCATGGTCACTGGTGGTCTGTTGCTGATCTGACTTATGACAGCTTTTTGAATCCTGGTGAAACTATTAATCTGAGAAGTATGCTCAGCAAACCAGTGAGATGCATGGAGAACTGCAATGCCTGCAGCCAGCACTGGTCAGCAGAAGGGGTCCACTTCTTCTCCACAACAAGGCCCAATCCCCCGTGATGACCAACACCTCAGAAGTTGAACAAATTGGGCTACGAAGTTCTGCCTCATCTGCGGTATTCACCTCATCTCTCGACACCCGACTACCACTTCAAGCATTTCAATAACTTAGTGCAGGGAAAAACACCTGTTCTAGAACCAGGAGGAAGCAGAAAATGCTTTCCAAGAGTTCATCGAATCCTGAAGCACAGATTTTTATGCTACAGGAATAAACAAACATGTCTCATTGGCAAAAATGTGTTGACTGTAATTGTTCCTATTTTGATTAATAAAGATGGATTTGAGCCTAGTTATTATAATTTAAAAGCCACAGTCTAAAAGTGCAATTACTTTTATATGAACCTAATAAAGGAATCCAAAGTGGAAAAGAAGTTAAACTGTCACTGTTTGTAGATGACATGATACTATACATAAAAAATCCTAAAGATGCTACCAGAAAACTCCTGGAGCTCATCAATGATTTTGTAAAGTTGCAGGTTACAAAATACACAGCAATCTGCTGCATTTCTGTATACTAAGAACACAGATCAGAAAGAGAAATTTAAGAAACAATCCATCTGCCACTGCATCAAAGAAACTAAACTACCTAGAAATAAATTACCTAAGGAGACAAAAAAAACCTGTACTCTGAAAACTGTAAGATGCTGATGAAAGAAATCAAAGATACAGACTGATGGAAAGATACCATGTTTGTGGATTTGAAGAATCAATATTGTCAAAATGACTATATTACACAAGGCAATCTACAGATTGAATGCAAATCCTATCAAATTACCAATGTTAATTTTCACAAAACTAGAACAAAAAATCTTAAAATCTGTATAGGACACAAAGAGCTTGAAGACGCAAAGCAATCTTGGGAAAAAACAGAGCAGGAGGAAATTAGGGTCCTTGACTTCAGACTACACTACAAAGCCATAGTCATCAAAGTGGTATGGTAGGGACTTCCTTGGTGGTCCAGTGGTTAAGAATCCACTTGCCAAAGCAGGGGACATGAATTTGATCCCTGGTCTGCGAATATCCCACATTCCACAGGGCAACTAGGCCTACACGCCAAAACTACTAAGCCCACGTGCTCCAACTACAGAAGCCTGCTTGCCGAGAGCCCACGCTACGAGAAGCCACCACAATGAGAAGTCCATGTGGTGCATTAGAGAGTAGCCCCCACTCACCACAGCTAGAGAGAGCCCACACACAGTAACAAAGCCCTAGTGTAGCTGAAACTATGTAAATAAAGAACACATTTTTTAAAACTAGCATGGATCGACCCTGGACTGGTGATCTGTTTCACATATAATATACCTCTTTCAATGCTATTCTCTCAAACCATCCCATCCTCACCTCCTCCCACAGAGTCCAAAAGACTGTTCTATACATCTGTGTCTCTTTTGCTGTCTTGCATATATGGTTATCATTACCATCTTTCTAAATTCCATATATATGCGTTAGTCAGGGCTGGTGCACTGGGATGACGCAGAGGGATGGTATGGTGGGAGGGGATTTCAGGATGGGAGACACATGTACACCCATGGCTGTTTCATGTCAATGTATGGCAAAACCACTACAATATTGTAAAGTAATTACCTTCCAATTAAGATAAATTAAAAAAATTAGCATGGGACTGGCATAAAAATAGAAATATTGATGAATGGAACAAAATGGAAAGCCCAGAAGTAAACCCATGCATTTATGGTCAGTTAATGCATGACAAAGGAGGCAAGGCTATACCAGTCTCTTCAACAAAAAGTGCTGGGATAACTGGACAGCTATATGTAAAAATATAAAATTACATCATTGTTTAACATTATACACAAAAAAAGCAGCTCAAAATGGACTAAAGACCTAAATGTGAGACCAGACACTACAACTTCTAGAGGAAAACATAGGCAGAACACTCTCTGACATAAATCTTAACATCTTTTCCAATCTGGCTCCCAAATAATGGAAATAAAAACAAAAATAAACAAATGGGACTTCATTAAGCTCAAAAGCTTCTGCACAGCAGAGGAAACCATAAACAAAACAAAAAGACAACCCACAGAATGGGACAAAATAATTGTAAATGACATGACTGACGGGATTAGTCTCCAAAATTTACAAACAGCTCTTGAGGCTTAATATCATCCAAACAACCCACCCAATCAAAAAATGGTTAGAAGACCTAACTGGACGTTTCTCCAAACAAGACATACAGATGGTCAAGAGCCACATGAAAAGAGGCTCAACACTGATGTCAGAGAAATCAAATCAAAACTCAAAACAAGGTGTCACCTCGCAACAGTCAGACTTATTATCATCAAAAAATCCACAAACAGGGGACTTCCCTGGTAATCCAGGGGTTAAGAACATGCCTGATAATGCAAGGGGCAGGGGCTCCATTCCTGATCTGGGAAATAAGACCCCACGTGCTGTGGGGCCATGAAGCCTGTGCGCCACAACTACAGAGCCCACACCAGGGAGCCCCCGAGCCGTAACCACCGCAGCACACGTGCAGCAATGAAGACCCGGTGCAGTCATAACAAATAAATGAATTTAGTTGTATCAAAGAAGAATAATAAAGAGTCATTGATTCTCACAGGTTGTGAGTCACCCTATGTACAGGGATGCCAAAACCACCAGACAAACATGGTTGCTCAAACCTTTTCTTGAACTGCACTGAATTTTAAGTGGAATTTTGTAAACTGATAAATGATTTCTGACAAGCTTTCAAACACTCTTAAAAGAAAATCCACAAAGAAATGCTGGAGAGGATGTGAAGAGATGAGAACCCCCTACAATGGTGGGAATGTAAACTGGTACAGCCATTATGGAGATTCCTTAATAAAAACTAAAAACAGAGCTACCATACGACCCTGCAACCCCACTCCTGGGAACATATCCAAGAAGAACGTGATCTGAAAGGACACATACACTCCACGTTCACAGCAGCATTGTTAGAAACAGCCATGACATGGAAGTCACCTGAATGTCCATCGACAGAGGAGAAGACAAAGAACGTGTGGTTCATATATACAAATGGAGTATCACTCAGCCACAAAAAGAGCAAACTAACGCCATCTGCAGCACCATGGATGGACCCAGAGGCTGTCACACTGAGTGAGCTTAAGTCAGTGCCAGAAAGAGCAATACCACGGTATCTCTCACATTCAGAATCTGAAAAGAAATGATCCAAATGAACCTATTTATAGAACAGAAACACACTCACCAACTTAGAGAAGAAACTTATGGTTACCAGTGGGGAAGGATGGGGCGGGGAGGGACATCTAAGGTAGTGTGGGATGACAGGTACTCACTGCTGTATTTAAAATGGAAAACCAATAAGGACCTCCTGTAGAGTTCAGGGGAACTTTGTTCAATGTTATGTGGCAGTCTGGATGGGAGGGGAGTTTTGGGGAGAATGGCTACATGTGTGTGTATGACTGGGTCTTTTGCTGTCCATCTGAAACTATCACAACATTGCTTATCAGCCACATTCCAAAATAAAAAATGCTCAAATAAAAAAATAAAGAGTGCACACCAAAATAAATATTTGGTGAAAAAACTTAGAAACTGAACAAAATTCATTAACTGGAGGCTAACTAACACAAAATGTAAAGGAAGATTTCCTGACTCACACACAGTTTGACTTTATGACAGCACATAAGCTGCATCCAGGCCTTTTCCCCCCTTAATCTCACTACAGTGCTTTCCCTAAAAAGATCATGCTGTATACTTTTCCCCCTAATACTTCACTCTAGCTGTGTAGGTCTCTTTCCTGTTTATCAAGGTTGCACTGAACTTTATCCCCGCCTTCCAGGGTAAGCCATCCTCTCATGTGACCTCCAGTCTCAGCTGAAAACAGTAATGAACTGATTCCTCCATTTAAAACCAGCATCAGAGCCAGTAGTCTTGAAAGATCACTTTAAATGTCCCTTTAGGTTAATGTGAAATCACTGAAAACTGTCCCCTGAGTGCAACACTAAAGCGAGTTATTCAATGGAGTATTAATATAGAAACACTCACAAAACTCACAAAAGGTCTGTGTAGAACAGACATGCAAGCAAAGAAGCTTTCCGTATAATTAAACACGACTTTTTAATGGTCAGACTCAACAGTCATCACAGAAATGTAAATCCGCCCAGGGGACAAATCTCGTGGACTGGCAACCTGACAAACAGGAGCACATTTCAGCGCCACACCCGGTACTGTGCCCGCGGGGACAGGCAAGGAGACTGGAAAACTAACGCGTGGGGTGGCAGCAGGACTGTCTGGGGATGAAGGTAACACAGGAAACTAGTCCTGGTCACGAACGTAGTGCATGAACTAACCAATCGGGCTACAGCCGGGCTTGATTCGCTGGTAGGGCAGGGATGTACATTCTACTTTTTTTTCCCTTCTTTGTTGAGACCAGTCTTTTCACCCAAAATGTCAGAGAATCATAGTATTTTAGAGCTGGATAAAGAGTTCAATCTATCACTCCCATAGACTCACTCGAGGACGAAGAGGCTGAAGCCAAGGTGAGAAAGGTCACAGCCCTCATCACCAGCCAGGCTGGGACGTCAGGCCTCCAAAGACACTCCCGGAGCAGGCCCAGCTCCTCCAGGCAGACAGACCAGAAAGGAGGCACAGAACCAGGCCCCAGGACAGCCACGCACTGTTCCCTCTTTGACACACCCCATCGCAGGGCTCAGGGCAGGCCTGCTCAGGGGGCCCTGACCACAGACTGGGCTCTACTGCACATGCGCCGCCGGACCTTGGACGAAGCTCACAACCTCTCAGCCTCAGCCTCACCTACTGTGCTGCCCCGCTGACCCACAGAGCAGTTGTGAACTGCAGCGAACTACGCAAGGTGCAAACACTGTGGAAAAACAGTGCCAAGTCCTACACAAGACCTAAGACATTACCGCCAGGCTCTAGTAAAATCACTGAGCTGAGAGGCGCGCCAAGGTCTGGAGTCTGACGGCCAGGGTGTGCATTCTGGGTCTTGTGCTTATTAGCTGCGCTGTTACCCAGACTCCACTAGCCTCAGTTTGTCCACTGGTCAAATGGGAATAACAATAAATACTTCAATGCTTCTGTGAAGATTAAATGAGGTAACACACCACAACACCCAACTTGCTGCCTAGCAGAGTTGGATTCGCAGGTAAACGCCCTCACCACTGAAACAGCCCTGAGGCTGGATGGCCTGCAGCACGGCCGCCAGCCGTCGAGGCTGCTGTTGCACCAGCGGTCTGTGAGGCCCGCCCTGAACTCTGGGCAGACTCCCCACCCTGGCAAGCCCTCTGCAGGCCTGTGTCTCCCCGACCTGAGCAGCCACCCCACGAAAGATGCCCTCCCCTTCCTGGAGACCCTGGAGGGAAGCCTCTGACTCTCTGGGTTGGGAGCAGAGGGCAAGGGGAGTGCACACATGGGCCCACCCTAGGGCGTGCTCTCGGGGCAGGACCTGCCTGGTACAAACCAGCCCCACAGCCTGAACACTCTGCGCCTGTCATGGCCTCAGAGTGTAGCCCCGCGCCATGAGAACACAGCGGCAGGCTGACCTCAGGGCCTGCACCAGCACAGAGATGTCCCCTCTGGGGCAAGAATTAGGATTATGTGTGCCCTCCATGCAGCCAGGGGCCCAGCGCGGGGACACAGGCTGCACTGCAGCCCCCAGGCCAGGGCACCACCAGCACGGAAAATGGCAGGCCCCGTCCCCTGCGGGAGCCTCTCAGAACAGTCTCTCCGGCCAGGCTAAGGCAGGACCCAGCCTACAGGCGGCTGGAGGGGAGAGGTGGGACAGGGTTAGGGTGCCGCGGGCACGGTCAGTAAGCGGACACTGACTCTCAACACAGCTCCGCCACACAGCGGCTGTGACCCTGGGAAGGCGCTGAGCACCCTGTGCATCCTCAGTCTCATATCCACCAAGCAGGCTGATGGCAGGACGGAGGGGCCAGACAGCTAGGGCGTCTCCTGCAGAGCCGGGACGTGTGGCCTGGACCCCACCGTCCCCTTCCTTCAGAGCCCTCCTTGGCCGTACAGAGAAGAGACTACGCTGGGGACAGCGCAAGGCTGTGGGCACGTGGAGCGATGCCGGGCGGGGGTGGGGGTGGGGGGGGCAGGGACGGAGCCCTCCTTGGTCCTGGCCCAAGCGGCCAGGCATCTCCCCACAGTTCGGGGCGAGCAGCACAAACCAGGAATCACAGTGCGTGCAGCCAGCGGGAGGACCTGTCACTCTGAGTGACAGCCAGTGACTGAGTCCCGGGAGGCCACCGGGAGGAGAGAGTCCACGTGAGAGAACAGAAGGGAGACGCGTGCGGGAAGGCGGGGGTAGAGCAACCTGAGCTCGTCAGGACCCGCCACCCCACTGCTACCCCAGGACGGGCCAGGCGCACAGCTGCTCCTTCCCCAGACCCTCTGAGCTCTTCTCCCACCAAAACCCCAAGAGTCTGGACAAAAGGGAAGACCCCTCATAGCACCACGGAGGACACAGGGTGCACCTCAACAGGAGAGGACAGACTACCCAGAAGCGCCGCCCCAGCCAGGCTTCCCGGGTGGCTCAGCGGGTGAAGAATCTGCTCGCGATGCAGAAGACCTGGGTTTGGTCCCTGGGTCGGGAAGATCCCCTGGCAGACGGCATGGCAGCCCACTCCAGTGTTCTTGCCTGGAGAATCCCATGGACAGAGGAGCCTGGCGGGCTGCAGCCCACGGGGTCACAGAGAGTTGGATGCGACTGAGCGCAGTGCAGCTGCTGCAGCCACAGCCCTCCACACAGGCAAGCTCCATCCGCACTCACACCTCGGCCCAAGCAGGTGACAGCCAGCAGACAGCTACAAGCCAAACCTAAGCTGGGAAAGAACAGGAGAAATAAAACTGCATCTATCTTATAGAGGCAAAGGCTTTTCTAAACAAAACACATAAGAACATTTCAAAAGGAAGACTGTCAAAGCTTAAATTTTCACCTATGTATGTCAAGTATTACTATAATAAAAAGTAAGCAATAAACTGGAAAAAACTTTATATTTATGTCAGATACTAAGTTTGTATCCCTTTTATATAAAGACTTATACAGTGATAAGCAAGCCTCAAAAAAATGGAAATGTAATAATAACAGCTAACATTTTCATGTTATCTCATAACACATTACCATGTGTTAAGCACTTCAAATATACTATTGCATTTAAACCTCACAATGCTGTGATACTATTTCCTTCCAGAGAAAACAGGCCTAGACTGCCACCTGCCCAAAATCACAGGGCTGGAACTTTGGACTCTGCCTGACTCCAAAGTTTGCTCTTAATTGCACGTGCTTCAAATCAAAAAGAACTAGACTATATAATACATTCAGTGTGTGTGTGTTTTAACTTAAACACATTTCAGCTACAATCCATTGTTGTTTATAGTCACTCAGTCATGTCCAACCCTGCGACCTCAAGGACTCTACCAGGCTCCTCCGTCCAAGGAAATTTCCAGGCAAAAATACTGGAGTGAGTTGTTATTTCCTCCTCCAGGGTATCTTCCTGACCCAGGGACTGAACCCACGTCTCTGCATCTGCATTGGCAGGCGGATTCTTTACTGCTGAGCCCCCAGAGAAGCCCCACAGTAAAAACTTACCAGTCATTAGAGTTCTGTGTGTCAAACCGACAAAGCTCTCCCAGTCAGAGAATTTAGTGATGGGGAGGGTCCAGAACCTGGCATCCACTCCCCCCGATGGGCATGCAAACTGAGCGCCCTTTCTGGAGGCCGCCCTGGCCACACTGACACAAGCCTGCAGAAGAGGCACGTCCATGTCAGGTCCACCCCGTCCTCCGTCGGGGACCCACCCCGTGAACCGTTAGCAGCCCCACCCAGGCCCCTCGACAGGCTGGGGAAGCACAGCCGGCAACAGGGTCCCCGGAGGAGCTGGAGCCCGAGCACCGACCCCCCGCCCTCATCCCCGTCGCCCCATGCTGCTCCCCATCCCTCCCCACACACGACAGGCTCCTGCCGCCTGTGCCTTTCTTTGTCCCCTGGGGTGGGCGCTGAGCACTCTGCTGCAGAAGACCCGGCCTCCCCGGGTTGCCAGCCGGTGCCGATCCCCTGGTGAGCCCACTGTCTGTAAATGACCCTCCCTGGTCTCTCTGCTCCCAGGTGCTTCAGGATCTGCAGACATGGCCAAGTCCAAGAACCACACCACACACAACCGGTCCCCAACTTGGCACAGAGACAGCATCGAGAAACCCTGGTCACGAAGCACGAATCGCTTAAGAAGGTGGACCCCGAGTTCCTGAGGAACACGTGCTCTGCCCAGGAGCACAGCAGGGAGGGCCTCGAGACAACACGGGCCGTGACTGTCCCTGCTGAGGCTCACCAAGAGCCCAAGGAGTCTGAGTACCAGGTCCCCAAGGGCGGCAGCGCACGCTCAGGGGACTCACCTACCCCGCTCACCTGAAGCCCAGCAGCGTGCTGGTGCCCACATCACCAAGGGTCCCGACGTCCCAGGCCAAGGCTCAAACCAAGGCCCAGGCACCATAGCTACGGCTGCTGCTCTCCCAAAGGCGCCCAGGCCCCCACACAGGCTGCAGAGTGCAGGCCGCTGTCTGCCAGTGTGAGGACAGGAGGACTGATGTGACCCCCGGGCTGCTGTCTGCATGGGGCTGGTGTGCTCCTGGACATTGGTACAAATAAACCTGAGGCAGGACGTGTCCTCCAACAACAGCAACAAACCCACCAAAATACAACCTCCGTGGATGCCTCCATGTGGGCACGACTTTGTTTCTGGGATGCTGACGGATACATCTTTAGACCTAGCAATTTGACTCTACAAGTTTATCCCAAGGAACAACCAGAAAAGTGCAAAGATACATACGGGTTTTTGCAGCATCATCACAAGTGGAAACTAGGGCTTCTCTGGTGGTCCAGTGGTTAATAAGCCATCTGCCCGTGCATGTGACATGGGTGCCACCCACAGCCTGGGACGATGCCACAAGCCAAAAAACTAAGTCCGTGTGCCACAAGTACCTCTTCAGCAAGAGGGGCCGCTGCAATGAGACGGCCACACACCGCAATGAAGACCCAGCATGGTCACAGACAAAATAAAACAAACAAACTGGAAACTGCACATTCAGCAACAGGGAACCGCTCCACACTGAGGACGATGCGCTACCTGAGAAAATACTATGGAGTCACTGAAAACCAGCTTATAAAAGAATAGCTAACAATGTGGAAATAAATTTAAGAAATATCTTAAGTGGAAAAAATGATTCCAATGTTGCATATAAAAGTGACTAAAGGCATGTAGCCCAAACTACTAGAAGTTATCATCTCTTCATCATGACATCATGGGGAGGTTTTCTTCTTTGGATTGTTTTCGTGTTTCTCATGTTTTCTGTATTTTTCATGTATTATTTTTGTAATTAGAGAACACAAACCCAAAATACATTTATTAAAAAAATACCCAGGGCTAAATTCTGTAATGCCCAGCCCCACACTTGGGCACCAGTCTGAGCGCCCAGCGCCAGCCAAGAGCCCCGCACAGTGGCAGCGGCTGCCAGCCGGGGAGCCCTGTTGCTCATCATCAGCCGCAGCCATGCGCTACTGAGCCCGGCCCAGCCCCGGGGCAGAGCCAGGGAAGGGCGTTCTGAACGCCTGGTGGGGCTCAGAGATCCCGGGGCACAGGGCATCTGCTGACCTCAGGGACCCTTCAACAGAGACCACACAGCACAGAAGAGGAAGAAACCCACCAAACCGAGGCCTTGGACAGACCAGCGCCTGAACTACAACGGACCACCCCAACAGCTCTGTGGCTCCAGGCCCACATCCTCCTCTCTGAGCCTCAGTTTTCTCATGTTCAGAACGGACTTCACACCCTTCATCTCACGGGCTGCCAGTGTTACACTCAACTATACGAGCACAGAACATAGGTCACTACACAGCCGTGAATATTACAAAAGGGAAAGGGGTCTCTTGGGCCAGCAAGGCCCTCAGAGTCCAGAGACCTAGCCTGAGGTTCTGAAGGGCAGCAAAGGCTGAGAGCAGGTGAGGACGGAGAAGGGGCAGGGCGTGGGCCAGGCAAGGGCTGTCAGGCATGGTGCCCGGCCTCCCGGCAGCCATCAGCACACATCTCCAGAGACAGGGGCATCCCTGGTGGGCCAGCGGTTCAGAATCCACCTGCCAACGCGGGAGACATGGGTTCCAGGCCTGGCCTGAGAGGACCCTGCAGGCCGAAGGGGAGGCCTCGGAGGCCACACTCCAGAGCCCGGCACGCACAGCTGCTGAGCCCCTGTGCCAAGAGCCTGCACTCCGCATCGAGCAGTCGCTGACGCGAGAAGGCCGAGCACTGACGGGAGGCGGCCTGAGCACAGCTACAAGGACCCAGCACGCCAGGGTATAACCAGACAGAGGTTCCGAAACACAGGGGCGAGCGGGCACGCTACCTGCGGTGGGCCCCAGGCCCAGACTGGACTCGTTGAGTGCGTCCTCCTCCTCCCAGAAGTATTGCGGCGGCTGCAGGATGCGGGACTCTTCACTCTCCTCGCTGGGGAAGCCCGAGCCGGGGGCTCCCAGGCCAGTGCCCAGGCCCATGGCCTCGCTCGGCTCCTCCGAGTCCAGCGGCTCCAGGCCTGTGGGCAGCAGGAGGTCCAGCAGGGAGGTGGAGGGGAGGCCCTCTGAGCCGGGCTCCTCGGATCCGGCTGCACGTACGCCCAGGGACACTCCTGCACAGACAGGAGAGCTGGGGGTTACGGGGGAAGAGGGCACAAGGTGGAGACTCACCTTCGAGGACAAAGGGCCCAGGGCAAGGGCGGGGGCTTCGCAGACACTCCTGATGCCCAGGGCTGCGGGCGTGGTGGGCAGGCCAGAAGGGGCCCCGCTTTCCCAGACCCTGCATGGACACTGCTCCCCAGGCTCCTATCATAGGCCAAACACTTCCCAAAACTGCATGAAGAACTTGATCTGTGTTTCAGCGGCACATGGTTTTTAAGACCATGTGAGGTGGTCACAGGTCAAATTCATCCCGGGCTGGTAATGACAGGTCTGTTTGGAATCTTGGACCCTCTATCCTAATTTACAAAACAAAAAACAGTAAAATAAAGGGCATCTTTTTGTTTCTTCTCTCTCACTTCCATTCACTACAAGCAGGAAGCACCCTTATTTGCTGGTTCTATGATGTCAATACTAATTTCAGAAGTATCACTAACTTGCTGTAAGTCTTCAGCCCTCAGTCTCCTCATCTGAAAAATGAGGAAGGCAGGTGAAAGGACCTCCAAGTTCTCTTTTCCAAGACCAATATTCAATGATGCAAGAAAGAGGGAATTTCAGGAGATATTTCCTGCTCTGTGCTTGGAGTGCTCTGTGATATGACTTAACAGTCCGTGGAAATGTTTAGTCATGTAAGTGTTATCTGGGCTTCCCTGGTGGCTCAGATGGTAAAGAATCAGCCTGCAATGAGGGAGACCTGGGCTCAGTCCCTGAGTTGGGAAAATCACCTGGAGAAGGGCATGCAACCTAACTCCAGCATTCTTGCCTGGAGAATCCCCAAGGACAGAGGAGTCTGGTGGGCCACAAAGAGTTGGACACGACTGATTAAGCACAGCACACAAGCATTATCTAAATTTTAATGCTTACAAGCACCTTATGCAATAGTAAGCCTTAAGCCCAACAAACGGCCACTAAGGAAGACAGATGTTTCAGACTCAGAAGCAAGTTCTACCAGAAACAGAGAACGCGTCCAGAGAGAGACAGGACAAGAGGCCCACAGATGCACCTGAATCTAAGGAAGCAGCCTGGGGTACAGGGAAGGGGCAGAACAAAGTAACACGTTTGCATGGGAGGACACACAGGACTTGCGATCAGACTCAGGCGGCTGCAGTGGAGAAAGGCAGGCAGGGGCTCTGGCCTGTGGCTGAGTGACTCTGGGGCAGCATCTGCCCCCCTTTCCCCTCCGCACCTCGGCCGCCCATCTGCAGAGCAGGATGGGGAAGCCCCCGGCCAGCAGGTGAGGTCAGCCCGCCGCAGTGTGCGGACTGCACTCTGAAGGGCAGACTGCAGACTACTCATGGAAGCAGTCTCCTCCTTTATGGAGAACAGACGCATGGCATTCTTAGCCAGGAAGAAAGAATGTTTAAGAGTGACAATGGTCAGGGTCTTCAAACACATTTAAACAAAAGGCTGATGTGAATAACAAAGATCAGTTATTCTATGTGACTTCAAGGGAAAAAACAGGGAAGAAACAGACGCTATCAGAGTCTCAAACAGCCTTTAACCAGAAGCAGGGGACGCCCGTGGTCACCTGCATCCATCCACCTAAGTCCTCCTCCTGCTTCCAGCCTCAGCTCCAAACAGCCGCCCCAGCTCCCTGGTCCAGGCTGCGCTCCCTCCATGATCACCAGCTCTGCACACGTCACTCCAACAGACCACCGGACAGCCCCCTTCACTCAGCGGGGAACACGGAGCTCACCCCTGTCATGACCGGCCCTCGACAGTCTCTGAAGGATCACAGGAGCTCAAGATGTGTTTGAGTAAACGAGCAAATAAATTAAGACATACCCTTTCCCTATGACTGATTCATGCTGATGTTTGGTAGAAACCAAAGGGATACTGTAAAGCAACTGCCCTTCAATTAAAAATAAATAAATTTTAAAAATAAGAAATAGCCTTTTGTTTTACAGAAGAGACAACAGGCCTAGTGAGATTAACGTCAAATAACCAGGTAACAGAATCGCTGTAATTAGCCGGCTCCTCCCCGCAAGAAGGTCCAGTGGATGCTCCCTGAGGAAACGTCGGGAAGCTGCTTTTGTGTCCTTCCTCCTAAGGACATGTAAGGACAGAGAGCACCCGGCATGACCTGATGCCTCACAGGATCTAAGGAGCAAGGACAGAGCTGGACAGAAGAGACCCTGTCCTCCCAGCACCCTGCTCAGGGTCCCCACTGGAAACCCAAAGCACAGGGTGGCTGAGAGTCCTGTCCCGAAAGACCTCAAGTCAGCGAAGTGGCCCCTACCTTCCACCAAGACGCCCCTTTATCTGCATCTCTGCCTGGACCCTGTGTCTGGAAGTAGGTCATCTATCAAACCTACTGAAGTAAGACTTATTTTCTAATTTTTACAGAGTTAATCACAATATACAACACTGTCAGTCAGATACGACGCCGGGCAACGCTGGTTTCAGGTCCGCTGCAGCGTCTTACTGGAGGCTAACATCCACACTGGACTCCACTGCTCAGAGGAACACAGCCCACCCCTCCCCCAGCTCCTCTCCTGTGCCACCTACTGTGCCCGGCACAGGAGGGACACAAAGGTGAACACCGGACAGCCTCTGCCCTTGGGGGAGAAAGTGCTCTTTGGAAAATGGAATGCCCGGTTTATGTAAGGTACCAGCTGATACAACAGGTCTACTTTCAGATGTGGCTTCCTCAGGTTTGCGGAACCAAATACCACAAGACAGTAACCTGGAAAAACTCAGGCACTTGAGGAAGAACAAACTCAATTGATGAGAAATGTCTGTAGTAATTAAGTAACAAAAACTGCACAGGTTCCCAGGGCACCAGAGCAGCTGTCTCTGCCAGGGCTGTGAGGTGAAGCTCTTTATCCACCTACTGGGAGAGACACTACTTCAGTGTTTCAGGACTCTCGTTAAGAATCCTTGGAATTTTATTTACCCTCCACGAAATGACCAGAGGATCAAATGTGCTGTGCCTCTTCACAACCTGAGAGCTGTCTCTCCGAGGCTAATGGAGGTGAGGGGGAGAGGAGTCATGGCCATGCAGGCCTCAGTCCTGCCGCCAGGCCAGCCCTGATGGCCAGGAACCTGTGTCTGTCCTGTTGACTTCTTGCCTCTGGGGATGAAGTCCTATAGTTGGTGAAGCTCTCCGTGCAGAGAGCACTGTGGTCTGAGAAATCTGCTAGGTCTATTGTAACCATTTCCCTGACTGAGGGGGGCCCCATTCTCCCAGCCTCTCCCCTCCATCTGTCACCTGCGGAGAAACCAGGGTTCGTCCTGGTCTATCTTTTCCAACAGTGTGATAGGAATAAAAAGTGTGTGCGTGAGTGCCATTGCTTCAGCCATGTCGAACTCTATGCGACCCCACGGACTATAGCCCGCCAGGCTCCTCTGTCCATAGAATTTTTCAGGCAAGAATACTCTAGTTGGTTGCCATTTCCTTCTCCAGGAGATCTTTCCAACCCAGGGACTGAATCCACATCTCCTGCATTTCCTGCCTTACAGACAAATTCTTTTACCACTGAGCCACTAAGAAGAGATTCTGATCATGTTTCTGAAAAGCTGTGTTTGAAGAGGAGGAATCTGGCTTTTGATTTCTTCTGCAGTGAACAGTGTCATTTTCTTGAAGCTATTTTTCCCTACAATGGTTATTTTTCCTTTATAAAGACCCTGATCTTTTCAAAAGCTTGGCAGTAGATAATTACGAGATGTTACTTATTTTCAAACTTGCCCACCAAAATAGCAGCTGAGACTTACCCATTCCCTGTAAAACTATTTTTGCACTTAATAATTAATCTGCCTGAGACTCTACCAGATTTTAACTTTCAGATATACACTGATCTTTTTTTCCCTCTAGCACCTGTAATCTTCTGTTACCTCCATCACTCTCAACCAAAAAAACAAAAAAGACACAAGCATGAAAAGGATTCCAGGGATCGCCCTCAAAGAACTGAAAATCTGACCCAAACGAATTCAGAAAAGGAGGCGCAGGAAGCAGGCTTGTATCTCAGGGGCTGAAAAAAGCAAGGTCTTGATAATCCCCATGTTTTGTCTCCCCTGCGTCTGCTCTTGATGCCCGCGTCCTTCTCTCGGTTCCCTTGCCCTAAACAGCAGCTCTGAAGTCCAAGATCCCTAAGTTCTCCGCAGACACCCATCCGGAGCTGCCCAGCAGCATCAGTACACGGCCCAGACCCTGGACTGTCCGCTACAACAGAGATGGTCCAGCACCACCAACGCGACCGCACACACTTGGCGTGTGTGTCAGAGAGAGTGCCGCCCGGTCCTGGCAGGCGTGTCCCCACTACAGCTTTGTAAGCGAGACGTCCTGGTGGACACACACGTACCAGCACGGGGGGGGGGGGACGGGAACACTCGCGCGCCCCCCCAACGGAGGCGGCGGGACGAGGGGGTAACCCGCGGCTGGCAGGAAGGGTCACGGTAACAGCTGGGCATGGTCCTGACACACTCCGCAGACCAGTTCTGGGATGGCTGCCACACGGAGAGGCAGGCGGCCGGCAGAGCCTATAGCTGAACCGCCCCTGCCCTCCAGAAAGGACTCGAGGCGTGGTGCGGACAGAGATAGGGGGCCCGGGGGCCATGTCCGGGGGCGCACCGCCTGGGTCCTTAGCCATGCCTGCGCCCCGCTGCAGAAGGCGGCCGCTGGCTGAGTCGGGGCGGCGGGATTCCGCACCACGGCGCCCAGGGCAGCGATTTCTCTGCAGAGGTCGCCGCCCACCCCCGCGCCCCCAGCCCAAGCCAGCCGAGGACGGACCCCAGACCGCCTCAGGCTGACCGCGCGCGGGGAGCATCCAGGCCTGCCGCGGCGACGGGACCGACCGCGCGCACACACAGGTGCCCACACCCTCGGGCACGCCCCGCGCCCGCCCAGCCGCCGCGGGCCCGGACCCCCGCGCTGCTTCCCCCGCACGCCCACACCTGCCGTCGCCGCCCCACACGCGCCGCCCCCCGCGCCTGTCACCGCAGCCCGGGCGCGCGGCCCTTTGTCGCAGAGACACGCCCGCCCAGCGCCCCCGCCCCCCGCCCTCAGAGGCGCCCAGAGCGCTCGCGGCCGCGCGGCTCTTTGTTGGCGCGGAGCCGCCCAGCGCGCGCCGGCCGTCGCCCGCTCACCTCCGGCCAGCAGCAGCAGTAGCGGCAGCAGCGACGGCAGCTGCGACCCCGCGGCCCTCAGCAACCGACCCATGGTGCCGCGTCGCCGCTCCGCAGCCGCCTGGGCGCCTCAGGGCCGCACGGGCGGCGGCGGCGGCAGCGGCGGCGGCGGCGGCGCGCGCGCGCCCATTGGCTCGCGAGGCCGTCACTCGCCCCGCCCCGCCCTGCCACGTGCGCACCCCGCCCCTCCGCCCCGCCACCAGCCAATCGACGTCGCGGAGGTCGGGGGCGGAGCCAGCGCGCTGCCCGCGCCTCGCACCTCAGACCTCACGCCTCACAGGCCCGCGGCCGCCTGGCGCTCAAACGCGGGGCGTGGCCCCGGCGCTGAGGGCCGCGCTCGCGAGACTGCACCCGACCTCGAGCTCTGTGAGGGGGTTTTCCCTCGGCCGCGTGGGTAGACTCCGTGCGGGTTGAGCACTGCCCGAACCAAGCTCTGGAGAAGGCAATGGCACCCCATTCCAGTACTGTTGCCTGGAGAATACCATGGACAAGGAGCCTGGTAGACTGCAGTGCATGGGGTTGCGCAGAGTCGGACACGACTGAGCGACTTCACTTTCACTTTCATGCATTGGAGAAAGAAATGACAACCCACTCCAGTGTTCTTGCCTGGAGAATCCCAGGGATGGCAGAGCCTGATGGGCTGCCGTCTATGGGGTCGCACAGAGTCGGACACGACTGAAGCGATTTAGCAGCAGTAGCAGCACCAGGCTCACGCCTTTCTGAATAACTCTTGGGAGGCGTACGTCCCATGATGTTATTGATAGTTTATTCATAAATTGAGAACACTGCATGTCAAAATCCGCGGAGCGCAGCCAACGTGTCAGAGTTTATAGCCACAGAATCTACTAGAAGACAGTGAAAGAAAGCGAATTAAGTATCTGACTTAAGAGGCTTTAACACGCACGTACACGGAGGAATCAACACATTTGCTGAAATAAGAAAACCCCAGTAGAACTGACAGCTAAAAGCCTGAGAAAGATGAAGCTGCCAAATCTTTTAGCATTGAGAAAAGAAGACTTAAGTATAAGTACCGTTAGAAGTGAAAAGGAGAGCAAAACTACAAATAAGATGATTTTTAAATTATAAGCAAAATGACATATTATTAACATTTAAACTCTAATTGCAGTGTATACTTTTCAAGAAAAAGCAAATGATTGATTCAAGTAGTAGAAAAAGCTAAGCAACAACGGGGAAAAAATAAAAGATAATTAAAATCTCCTTCTAGTAAAGACATATCAAATAAACTCCAGAGCAAAGTTAGAAAGCGTCCCAATTTACTTTATGAAGTTGGAATAACAATTTAAAAAGCCCTAAGCCAATCATACAGAGCACAGATGCAACTTTCATGAAGAAATACGAGCAAGATGAAGGCTGCAATGTACTAAATATGTTGGGCTTCCCTGGTGGCTCAGTGGTAAAGAATTCCCCTGCCAATGCAAGAGGTGCAAGACACGGGTTCGATCTCTGGGTCTGGAAGATAGATCACCTGGAGAAGGAAATGGCAAGCCACTCCAGTATGCTTGCCTGGAAAATCCCATGGACAGAGGAGCCTGGGGGGCTACAGTCCAAGGGGTCGCAAAGAGTCAGATACAACAGAGCAACTGAGCACACCCAGGAGACTGAGACCCTGCGTGCCTCGCAGCAGGACCAGTACCTCCCCATGGTGTGCAGTGACACTTAGCCTCTGCTCCTGATAAAAGGGACAAACAAAAACTTTAGAAGCAAGGAAAGGAAAACCCCCTTAATTCAATAAAGGATATTGCCTAGAAACCTACAGCAGTCATACTTGATGAAGAAACATCAGAAGAATTCCCATTAAGTGAGGAACAAGAAAAGGACAATCATTACCCCCATAAATACTGAATATTCTGTAAGAGACAATGCAGTAAGGCATGATAAAGGAATAAAATGGGATAAAAATTTGGAAAAACTAATTATCTGCAACCATACCTAACAAAATTCAAGACGACTGACAGACGAATTGAAAACTAGTAAGATTTCAGCAAGATTTCTGGGTAAAAAATAACATGGAAATCAGTAATGTTTTAATATATCAATAAACAATTAGAAGATACAGTAGGGGAAAAGATCCCATTCACAACAACAGCTATTGAAAGCCAGGAATAAATCAAATAGAGATATAAAGTCTAGGTGAAGAGAATATTGAAGTTTCATATAACACCAGAAGAAAGGGGGAAATGTATCTTGTTGCTGGATGGGACAACTCCATGTTGAAAAGACATCAATTAACCAGATTAAACAACAAATTCAATGCAATGCCAATAAAAACACCTAGTAGAGAAGATTTTGTGGAATTTGACAAACTGATGTAAAATTTTATGTTGAAGAGAAAATACTTAAGAGCCAAGAAATTTTTATCAAAACACTTAGAGAAAATAGTAATTAAAACCACTCTATGAAGTACTATTAATAGCAGACAAAATCCAGCAACATATAAAAGTTTTATACCACAGCCAGGGAGATTTATCTCAGGAACCTGTAATATATGCAGAAAAAATGAAATGAAACAGGGATCAGAAACAGACTGCTGCATATGTGAAAATGTATTACAAAGGAAGCTTCGTAAAAAGATAGTCACTCAGTAAATAGTGCTCTGTCAATTATATTTGAAAATATAAAGTTAGATCCATATTTCACATCACAAAAAGTGAAAGTGAAAGTCACTCAGTCGTGTCCAATTCTTTGCAACCCCATGGACTATACAGTCCATGGAATTCTCCAGGCCAGAATACTGGAGTGGGTAGCCTTTCCTTTCTCCAGGGGAGCTTCCCAACCCAGGGATGGAACTCAGGTCATCATACATACCAATTAAACTGAAATATCAAATCTAATCATTTAAAAAGCTGCTTTAAATATTGACAAATAATATAAGTCATATATTAACCAAATAAACAAAATTAACCAAACACAAAAGGCATAAAGGAAGTGATTGAGGTGTGTGTGTGTGTGTTTTAGTTGCTCAGTTGGTCCAACTCTTTGTGATCCCATGAACTATAGCCCACCAGGCTTCTCTGTCCATGGAATTCTCCAGGCAAGAATACTGGAGTGGATTGCCATTCCCTTCTCCAGAGGATCCTCCTGACCCAGGGACTGAACCCTGGTGTCCTGCATCACAGGCAGATTCTTTACAGTTTGAGCTACAGGGAAGTCCTGATTGAGATATACATCTATATAAAAATAAACAACAACATTAACAGAAAAATACCAATACTTAATAAACTCTTTCAAAAATTAGAACAGCAGGGAACATTTCCAAACTCATTATATGATGCCAGTATTACCCTGAAACCAAAATCAGATATAGACATTACAAGAACTAAAAAAAAAAAAAAAAAAAATCATAGACCACTATCTCTTATGAACATAGACACAAAACCACTCTACTAACTACTATTAATAGCAAACCAAACCCAGCAACGTATAAAAAAGTTTTATACCATGGCCAGCGAGATTTATCACAGGAATACAAGGTCATTTTAACATCTGAAAATCAATTAATGTTATACACCATATCAAAAACAGCCAAAATGCACACCACACAATCATTTCAATAGTTGTAGAAAAAGCATTTGACATAATTCAATATCCTTTCATGATAAAAACCCTCTAGAAACTAGGAATAGAAAGGACCCTTCCTCAACCCGATGATAATATCTACAAAAGCCCCAACTCTAACGTCATGCTTAATGGTGGGGCTGAAAGCTTTCCCCTGTGACCAGGAACAAGACAAGGCTGTCCACTGTGGCAACTTCAATTCCATACAGCACTGAGGTTCTAGCCAGACAGGTAGGCAAGAAAATGAACTAAGAGGCATCCTGAGTGGAAAGGAAGAAGCAAAACTATGCCATTCATAGATGATGTAATCTTGCACATAAAAAATCCTGAGTTTTCATCCACTAAAAACCTATTAGAACCAATGAATGAGTTCCCCAAGGTAGCAGCATATAAGATCAATATATAAAAGTCAGTGTATTCTGTACACTGTCTGATAAGCAGAATCATGGTCCCCAGAACATCCCTGACCTACAGCACCTGCAAATACATTCCCTCACAGGGAGAAGGGGGACTGCCGGGGTCATTAAGTTAAGGACGTGGGATGGGAGACGATCCTGGATCACTGAGATGGACCCAGGGTCATCACGAGGCTTCTCACAAAGCAGAGCGGGAGGAAGGAGGGTCAGAGTCAAGAGAAAACATGACCGTGGAAGCAGAGCTCAGTGATGCTGTTTCTGGCTTTGAAAATGGCAGAAGGGGCCAGGAGCTGAGGGACGCAGGCGCCCTCTAGAAGCTGGAAGAGGAAGCAAAGGAACTTCTACCCAGAACCCTGCTGACACCTTGATCTTAGCTCGGTGAGACCCATTTCAGACTTTTGACCCCGAAAACTATTAAGACAGTAAGTTTGTGTTACTTTAAGCCTCTGAGCTTGTAAGAATGGCAACCCACTCCAGTATTCTTGCCTGGAGAATTCCTGAAGTCCATGGGGTCACAAAGCAGAAATAGGAACATATAAATTGCAATGAAGTAAGAAAATTCCATTTATAAGGCCATCAAAGTATACTAAATAGTTGGGAATGAGTCTATAAAATATGTACAAAACCTCCTCTGGAAACTACCAACATTGCTGAAACACACTAAAGAAAACCTGTGTAAGTGGATGGACAGCCCATCTCGTGGATGAAAAGACTTGAAATTGTTAAAACAGTAATTCCCAAAGTGATCTATGGATTCGGTGCAATCCTCATCAAAATTCTTGCTGACTTCTTTGCAGAAACTGATAAACTGATTCAAAAATTCATATGGAAATTCAAGGGGTCCAGGTTAGCTGGAACAATCTTAGAAAGTAAAACAAAGTAAACATATCCTTGTAATAAAATGGAGAGTTCAGAAATAAACCCTCACATTTATGTTCACATACCTGACAGGGCTCCAAGGCAATCCATGGAGACAGAACCATCTCTTCCACAAGCACTGCTAGGGCAGGTGGGTATCCACACACAGAAGAATGAAGGTAGACACCCCCACACCTCACATCACACACAAAGTGTACCCAAATGGACCAAAGACCTCCATGTAAGAGAGAAAACTGTGATCTACTAGAACAAAACTTGGGGGTATATATCCATGACCATGGCTTAGGCAATAGTTTTTGAGATGACACCAAAAGCACAAGCCTTAAAGGAAGAAGAAGAAGAAGAAGAAACATATATATATATATATATATATATATATATATATATATGTATATATAGGAGACAAAGAAATGAAAAACATTTTATGCTTCAAAGGACACCATCAATGTGTCCTCCCAAGTGGCATCAGTGGTAAAGAACCCACCTGCTAATGCAGGAGGCATAAGAAATGCAGGTTTGATCCCTGGGTTGGGAAGATTCCCTGGAGGAGGGCATTGCAAAGGACACCAGCAAGGAAGTGAAGACAGCCCATAGAATGGGGAGAAAATTCTTGGAAATCCTAAATCTGATAAAGGACTTATGTCTAGGCCCCATAAAGAACTCATATCTCAAAAAGGCTGCCTAATGAAAAAATGGACATAAATGTGCATAGACACTTCTGCACAGAAGATATACAAATGGACAACAAGCCCATGAAAAGATGCTTAATGTCATCAGCCATCAGGGGGATGAAAAGCAAAATCACAGTAAGAAACCACTTCAGACTTTCCTGCTGGTCCAGTGGTTACGAATCACCCCGACAACGCAGGGTACACAGGTTCGATCCCTGATCTGGGAAGATGCCACGTGCCGTGGAGCAACTAAGTTCATGTGCCACAACAATGGGGCCCACACTCCAGTGCCCGGGCTCGGAAAGAAGAGAAGCCAGCGCAGTGAGAAGCTCGTACCCTGCAAAGAAGAGTAGCCCCTGCCCTCCACAACCAGAGAAGACCCAGCGCAACCAAAAGAAAGAAGCCACTTCACAGGCACTGAAGATGACTGACCTCAAAAAGAAAAAAGTTTTGTGCAGAACATGGAGAAATAAATCAGAACCCTCATGCACTGCTGGTGGGAAGGCAAAACGGTGCAGCTGCAGCGGAAGATGGGCTTGTGCTTCTTCCACGGAGGAAACACAGAGCTGCCTATGAGCCAGCAACTCCACTTCCGGATACACACCTGCGAGAAAATGCGCGTCCACACAGGAGCTTGTTACAGGGACGCTCACAACAGGCGAGCGCGCATCGGCTGACGAGGGGACGGAGTGTGCTGGTGCTCGGTGCTAGGTCGTGGCCGGCTCTGAGGGCCCGTGAACCGCAGCACCCCGGCTTCCCTGTCTGTCACGAGCTTCCCTAAAATGGAATGTTACTCAGCAGTAAAAAGAACTGAAGCGCTGACACACGCTACAACCTGAAGGAGCCTTAAAAAACCTTAGGCTAAGTGAAAGAAGCCCGTCACAAAATACCAGCTAGTGCAGGATTCCTTGTGTGTAAAATGTCCAGAATAGGCAAATCTAGAGACAGAAAGTACATCTGTGGTTGCCGAGGGCGGTGGGTGGGGGTGGAGAGGGAAGGAGAGTGAATTTCAACAGGTATGGGTTTTGCAGAGGAATAAAAATGTCCTAAAATTGATTCTGGCCAATGGCTTTACAATTCTGAACGTGCTAAGACCACTGAGTTGTAGATTTTAAATGTTACTTAACCGTGTCCCAATAAACCTGTTACCTAAAATAACACGTGTCCACAAGCGTACATCTTACATTTGTCTTTAAAATCCATGTAGACGTATGCAGTATCAGTATATTTAAAAGTTTTACCTGCATGATAGCACATCTTCCGGTATCTTATTTTTTCAGTCACAACTACATTTCGGATTAGCCCATTAACAAACTCATGCTGGGAAGGACTGTAGGCAAAAGGAGAAGAGGGCGGCAGAGGATGAGATGGTTGGATGGCACCACTGACTCAGTGGACATGAACATGAGCAAACTCAGGGAGGTACTGAAGGACAGAGGAGCCTGGCGTGCTGCAGTCCGTGGGATCGCGGAGTTGCACGTGACTTAGTGACTCAACAACAAAACTGCAGGAATAAAAACTTTAACTGTTCAATCCTAAACTGTATCAAAGCAAAAGCTTCCCCTGATCCCATGTAGCCTGCCAGCTGCCCCATGCCCCCTTCAGAATCCGACTTCTCAAGTTTCCACCTGTCAGCATCCACTTCCTTCCACACATGCGCCTCTACTCACGCTGCGCTGACGCTGCTGGCCAAGGCCACCGTCAGCCTCTGCGTTACCACAAACACCGAATTTCAAGCTGCAACGCACAATGCTCTCCCAGCATTTCTAAATTGGGCTGTTTCATGGTCCTTGGCGTCTGGCCGTTTTAAGTGCTGGCCCTTTGCCTTAATACCGCAGAGACCAGCGATTCCTGTAACGGGGCGCCTGACGCGAGGAAACGGCGCAGGGGGCAGGCCTGCCGTCTCCGCGTTCCTGCAGCCGTCTGGGCCCCCGCTGACCTCAGCCCTCGAGAGGTTTCGTCTCCCCTCGTGTCCCCCACCACCTGCGCACACCTACGTGTCCTTTGCTGGTTCACACAAAGGACACTCAAGCTCCCCGCCGCCGCCAGCCCGACAGGGACACTGTCGATCGACTGTAGATCGCGGTCAAACCTCCACTCCGCAGCCCAGATCACGCCTGCCCTCGAAGCCCCCGTCCTGCTGGGGACTCATCTAAACCGAGCTCCCGCTTCTCCCCTGACCTCAGCCCCTCTCCAGCCAGAAGCCTGGTTGTCATCCACGGGTTTCCTTTTCTCCCACCACGAGAGTCACACAGGGGGCAACACGCATCTCAAATACGTCCGCTGTCCCCAACCCCCGCCCCGACTGCCACCGACTCGAGGCTGCAGCCGCAGGTCCCACTCAGCTCCCCCACTTCTGGACAACTCCCCGAGGCCATGCAGGATCCCCCCCCGACCCCCCGCAAAAACACGTGGGACCAGCTTAGTCTCTGCTAAGGACCCTCAGGGCTGTGCACTGAGGTGAGGCTCAAGGCCTTACAGGGCAGGGTCACACTGGGACAGGATAATAGTTTGGTCTTCACCCCGGCTCCTGGCCAGCGCTCCGAACACCCATGCGGTTGCCCAAGTGATAAGAATGACTGATAGAAGTCTTCTGTTGTAGTATCTGGGTTTTGTCCCCAGCTCCAGAAACAGGTCTGGAGTAATTTAGGTGAAAAGAACGTCTTCGGTTCTTTTGACGAGCTCTTTTGACCACTCCTGAGTTTATGCTAAGGAGGTGAACTTCGGAGACCTAAGGACAGGACCCAGTTGCCAGGGGAGCCAGCCAGGTGGTCTGAGGGCTGGACATGCCCCAGCCCCTGACCTCCTGGGAGGGGGGCGGGCTATCTAATCACCAGTGCCAAGGATCCCATCACCACACAGACAGAACGAGGCCCCCACAAAAACCCGAACCGAAGGGGCTGAGAGGACCTCCAGGCTGGCGACAAGGACCCCCCACATACACCGGGAGGGGGTGCACTGCTCTTCCCACAGGGACACTGCTGGTGTGCGGGACTCTTCTCTGTTCCTCCACGTCCTGTGACACAGCCCTTGTAACAAATCAGTTCACGAGGGAACTTGCTCTGGATTCAGGAGGTGTTACAGCAAATTACCACCCCTGAGGGGGCCTGGGGACGTCTGACCTGCAGCCCAGCTGGACTGAAGTGCAGGTGAGCTTGGGCCACTGCTCCAGGCTGGTGTCTGAGCTGTAACCACATCCCATCTGTGACCACGGGCACCCGGAGGATCAGTTGGTGTGGAAGACACAGCCTCAGGTGGTATGCGCGTGCACGTGTGTGTACATCTATGCACATTCACTTACAGAGAACAAGCTTCCCTTCCGGCCCGCAAGCCTGGCCTGGCGGCTCCCACCTGTTGCGCTGCAGCCACACCCGCCTGCCTTGAGGGTCCCCCCCCCGCCCCCCACCTGGCCCTTTCTCCCCACTCTTCCTCACTTCGTGGCAGGGACTACATCTGACTTGCTCCCCAGGCCTGGCAGCTGCATGAAAGGCTCTGGAGGATCGTGGGAGGTGCATGAGGCATCAGATGTCCGCAGGGCATCCACCCAAGTCCTCGTCGCGGAAGGTTCCAGAAGGGGAAACCTTCACAAGAGGAAGATCCAATGCAAGGAGACACTTGTGCTCCACCCCAGGTGGGACACAGGAAGGCCCGCAGGAGCGCACCGCGCGGGGCAGCTGTCCAAGCGCAGGGGTGCCAGGGCGAGTGGGGCTGCTCCCCCCGGAGCCCGGTCACCACCAGCCCCTCCGGGTGGACAAGCCTATCCCAAGGTCCCCCGACCCCACACAGACAGCAAGTGCCAACCAAACACCCCAGAGAGACCAGCACCCACAAACCAAATCCCTCTGTCAGCCTGATCCACACCTGCAGAAAACCAGAGGCAGGAGCGGAGGACCTCGGAGGGAAGTGCAGAAAAGCCTGGGCTGTCACAGGAAAACTGAACAGACACCAATATTTAGGTTCACTCGACTTTATTAAAAACTAAAACCAAAGAAAGAAGAACTGAATGTACAAACGACAGCATGGGGAGAGGGCCAGGTAGAACAGACCATCACGGCAACAGGCAGGGGGTCGTCCAGCTCCAAGGACCCTCCCCACCTGACCCCATCCCACCCCTATCGCCACAAGCCGAGGCTGTGCTGACCCACAGGCTGTCTCTACTCACGGGAGCTGAGACAAGCCCGCGGGACACAGTTCAGAAAAACACTGCAAGTCCGGAACTCACTCTTCAAGACCTGGAACTCACGCCAGGAGGCCAACAATTCTGGTGAAGCCCTTACAGCTTCGTCCCCCAGCACAGCATCCTCCTCCACCCCAGGTCCTGAACACAAGCACCTCGAAGGAGGTGAGGCAAACCTCCTGCAGGTGGGGGCCAGCTGGTGGGGGGAGGCGCGGTGCAGAAAACGCAGCCCTGGAAAACGAGTCCCCCGGATGACAGAGCAGAAGAAACAAACACCCAGGGGTGGATGCCGGCGGGAAGCCAGAGCCCGGGCCCACCGTGTCAGTCTCCTGCCGTCTGGCTTTGGGCCCTGGGGCAGAGTGAAGCCCTGACGCTAGAACTGCTGAAGGATCACCTTGCGTTTCAGGTCATGGGTGAACTTGTGCATCCGGAAGAGCTCGCTGTCGTAGAAGGCAGACAAGTTGTGGATGTTGATCTGCCGGGCCTGAGAGAGGAGGCGTTGGGTGAGCCCTGCGGAGGGCGGGCTCCCAGAGCCCAAGCCCAGCGCGCTCCCAGGGCCCGCTCGCGGGGGCAGCCAGCTGGGCTCCGTCCCCATCACCAAGAGGAGCGAACAGGCCTGCGGCCACCAATCTGCAACTGGGCACGGGGCTCAGAACCGCAGCCCGACAATGCCCCTGAACTCAGACAAGCTGCGAACTGGCCTGGCTCCTCGGCGGTACGAGGACACGCGCGTTCCAACCGCCCCGCCACGCCCGTACCTTGTCCACCAAGTCCTTCTCGGGCACCTCGATCGTGTCCTGCTGGGCCCCAAAGCGGTTACGCTGATATGTCACCTGCTCGGCCACCAGCTGCTTCAGGATGAACAGCAGCAGTTCGTTGTTGTCCCGGCGGAACGACAGGTAGCGGGCAAACGTCTGAGGAGACAGCAGGTGACCCTCCAACCAGGGCTCAGGCCCCGCCCCCATGCTCCACCCACGCAGCTCAAGCCCCGCCTCCCCTGCTCCGTGCCCTGCCCACAACTGAGATCCCGCCCCATGCTCCACCCATACGGCCCAGGCCCCACCCCCGTAGCTCAAGCCCCGCCCCCACAGCCCAGGCTCCACCCCCAGGCTCCGGGCCCACCTTCCGCATGCCGCGCATGACGCTGAACTTCTGCGTGTCCACGAAGCTCTCAAGCATCACGCGGATGGCCATATTCACGTCGTCCTCCATGACGTAGTCCCGCAGGTGCATGCGCGCGTGAGCCTCAGCCATGCGGATCATGGACTCGATGTGCCGCACGGTGATGGGGATGCTGCCCGTGGCCTGGAGGGGGGACCGCGTCAGGGCGCCACGCGGCAGCCAGGGCGGGAGGACCCGCAATGCTGGTACAGCCGAGGACCCGGCTGACCACTCCAAAGCGGGGTGCCTGCCTGAGCCAGGTGCGCCCGCACTTCCACTCACTCCCAAAGCACGATAGCTCACGCTCGCTACCACTGCCAGCTCGGGGCATCTGCAGTGCACACGCCTGGGGGCAGCTGTTTGTCTCTGTCTGGTACCTGGGGCCCCACGGTGCCGTGAGTGTGGGGGGACAGAGTGCTTCTGTGAAGCCTGCCCTACCTCTCTGCAAAGGTCCATGCCAGTGACAAGGTGGAGGGGGAGAGTGGCTGTGTGGCTCAGAGGGTGAGGGAGCAGCCTGCCCTTAAACTCTCCCTGAGCCAGCCCCACACTAAGGTGCATGCGTGTGCATGTAAGCTCCATCTCGTTGGAAGACCCTGATGCTGGGAAAGACTGAAGGCGGGAGCAGAAGGGGACAACAGAGGATGAGAAGGCTGGGTGGCATCACTGACTCAATGGACGTGAGTTTGGGTAAACTCCAGGAGTTGGTGATGGACAGGGAGGCCTGGCGTGCTGCAGTCCACGGGGTCACAAAGAGTGGGGCATGCCTAAGCAAGTGTGCTGATGTGAACAGACTGGGTGGCCGTGTGAGTGCCACGCCTTCTGGGCATCCCTGCCCCGGCTCTGGGCCCAGTAGCCACACGGACAGGGCTCAGCTGTGGGGCCCTCACCATCGACTCCTTCCTCAGGTCACTGTACATCTTGGCCACCTTGTCCTGGTCCATCTGATTGAGCTTCGGGTGGACCTTCTCCTTAGCATAGATGATGTACTTCCTCAGGACCTCCTGCGGCAAGGGCTCTACGCCATAAGTGTTGGGCATAGCGGGCTCCGGGGCGCCCCCTGGGCCCCCGTCCTCCTTGTTGCTGGGGTGGTGTCTGACGTGGCTGCCGACCACGAACCGGGCCAGCATCTCATCCTGAGACAGCGGAGGAGGAGCAGGGTGAGCCCGGCACAGAGAACATGAACCCCCTATGATGCCCTCCAACGATGCGTCCTCTGCCCACTGTGGACCCAAAGCTCCGGGGCGGGGGGAGGGTGGACAGTGAGTGGGGCACACCCCCAGGAGGGCAGAGGAGACGGGAGGGGGGGCGGTTTAAGCTACAGGGAGAAGAGAAGCAGTGGGGTGGGCTGGAGGCCCGAGGACCGGCCCCCCGCTGAGGTCAGCAAAGCCCCGGTCATGACACCTGGGAGCGCATGTGAAGCCCAAGGGAGAGGGCAGGAGGGTGTGGAGGAGAGGAGGGGCGGGGCGGGGGGGGGACCTTGCGGGACGGCAGGCTCCCTGCTAGTGAGGAGGGAGAGGAGGCCGCAGAGAGGCAGGTCGGCCCGTGTCCCCACAGACAGCTGGCCTCCGACAGGGGAGCTGGGTGGCCGAGAGGATGGAGGCCAGGGGACCAGCACCAAGGCCGCAGGGTGCGGGCCAGAGGGGGGAACCTGGGGTGGGGGCTGGAGCAGCGAGAAGTGAGTGGACTTGAGGAAGTGGCGGAGCGTGGCTATGCCAGGGGAGGGGGGGTGGCCGAGGAGGGGCGGCCAAGGAGAGAAATCAAGGACCTCTGGACTCAGAACAAGCGTGGACAGCACACGACCCTCGAGCGGCCCTCCCGAGCCCACCACCCCACCACCCCAGGACCCACGTGAGGCCCCCAAGCTTGGCACACAGCCCCAGGCCGCGTACCTGCACAGGGTCCACCGTGTCCCTGACCACACACAGGACGTCGAAGCGGGAGATGATGGGCTCGGTGAGGTCCACATTCTCCGAGAAGGTGAGTGAGGGATCATAGCGGCCGCCTGGGACAGAGAGGCAGTTGCTGTTGGGGCTCCTGCTCCCAGGGCCCTCTTCTCCTTGACCAAACGCAGCTTTCCAACCCGTGTGGCTGCACTGGCGGGAGGGGCGTCGATGGACACAGTGTCCGCCCCAGGTCCACAGCCTGCTAAGCTGGCGGGGCACCCAGTGTTCCAGCCACGTGCCGGCTGAGACTGACACCAGCCCCGCCCGACGGGACGTACCAGGTGCTCCTCCCGTACCCCGAGCACGCGGCTCAGCGAGGGTTGGGTGTCTCCGGCCTTCCACCCCTGCCCCCACACACCGTGGGAGAGGCGCGCCTTCCATGGCTTGGTCCATCCCATGGCTAGGTAGCGGGGCCCTGGGTGCGGGCTCCCTGGCATTGCGCTCCTACCTATGGGGTTGGCAGCGGCGATGACGGTGCAGCGGGCCTGCAGGGAAGTGACGATGCCGGCCTTGGAGATGGAGATGCTCTGCTGCTCCATGGCCTCGTGGATGCTGGTCCTGTCCTGGTCATTCATCTGCACAGAGGGTCAACAGGGCTCTTGATCCGCCCACGGTCACTCAGACAAGGCCCCAGGCTCCCCACCCAGGCGCAGCCCGCACACAGCTCCGCACCCCAGGGCCCCACCTTGTCAAATTCGTCAATGAGGCACACTCCTCGGTCAGCCAGCACCAGGGCACCAGCCTCCAGGGTCCATTCCCGGCTGACTGGGTGGCGCTGGACATACGCAGTGAGGCCCACAGCTGAGGCGCCCTGGCCGGTGGTGAAGATGGCCCGGCTGGACACCTTCTCCACGTACTTGAGGAACTGCGACTTGGCCGTGCCGGGGTCCCCACACAGCAGCACATTGATGTCACCCCGCACCTTGTGCTTGCCGCCTGCGGGGGGTGACGGGGGCTCAGGACGGCCCCCAGCCCACCATCACCGCCGACATGGGCTTCTTCCGCAAGAGGTGGGACGCCCAGGACGCCTCTCCCCTCTGAGCACAGAACCCAGAGAAGCAGGGGCCCCGGGGTGGGGGGCAGGCGCCAAGATGCTTTGACATGAACCCCGGAGGCCGTGCACGAGCTCTCCCGCCCGGAGGACAGCTGGACACAGCCCGTGCGGACCAGGACACGGTCACTCGGGAGGAGGAGCCCGTGCTGGGTGTGCCCACGGGGGGTGAGGCCGGACAGCCCCTCACGGGCAGGCAGCGCCACGCGTAGGAGCAACACGCTGAAGTCACTGTGCTGTTCTCCGTGTCAGCCCACGTGCCGTCCACGTGCACGACCACACGGGTCTGCCCCCGCACGCCTCACCCCCAACCCGTGACCCGTGACCTACAGGAGGCCCACACCGAGGCAAGGCGGCGCGCAGGGCCTCGAGAAGGGGACAGGACAGACACACGTTCACATTTCCCCACGCGACGGCACGCCCCTGCTCACCGGGGTTCTTGGGCTCCCCTCCGAACAGGGCCAGCGCCAGGCCTCGCTTGATGTCCTCGTGCCCGTAGATGGAAGGAGCGATGCTGGCAAAGATCTGAGGGTGAGGGGCGACAGGAATGGTCACCCGTGTGCTCCGGCCCTGCATGGACGCGCCCACCCGCCAACTCGGGGCCTCCTGCTGAGTCACAGAACCGGGGAGCTGACCAGGACACTGGCCTTGATCCCCCACCCCAACCCGACTCCAGGACAAACGACCCGGGTCTTCCACGGAAAAGCTGCAAGAGACAGGGTGGAGGGGACACCTCGAGGCAGGAGACGGTCGACCAGTCCCCACGTGGGGACCCCCGCGCCTGGACGCCACCCCAGGACGCTCTTCAAGGGAGGAAGATCACCAGGGGACCGTGGGGCCCCGTCGAGGGTCGACCCTCAGGACCAGCTGACGTTTTCAGGGTGGGAAGCAAGCCTCTTAGAGACTCACTGACGGGTCTGAATCAGTGGCACCAGGAGGCATAGTGCGGGGCAGGCCAGCCCCGACCTCAAGGAGCAGACGCGCCCACAAAGGACCCGGGGGTCGTCACACCACCACACCCGACTCAAAACCTCAGCCGCCTCCCCGACACTCCCACAGGTGGGAGCCCCACAGCGGGGGCAGCGGGTGGCCCCCAGGAGCAGGGCTGGACACCGGCCAGCCTGGCGAGACCCCCACCCCGCCTCGCCCCGTGTGAGCCCTGTGGCGTGGGCACCACACGTGACCCCCGATGTCACCAGTAACATGACACAGCCCACCCTCTGCAAATCGCTCGCTCCCGAGCACTCAGTGAGGCTCCCACTAAGCCCCCACGGCTGTCGCAAGACGGTCACCCTGGGCTGCTCGTCCGCCCACACATCCTGGGGGTCAGGACTGCCGGCCAGGACCCTCCGCCCAGACTGCAGCCAGCGCTGTCCGGGCACCACACCACGGCAGGGTGAGGTGACGTCCCCTGTGGGACCGACGGCAGCAGCCCGCATCCCGCTGCCATGACCACAGGCTCCCCGGGGCCTCGCTGCGGCACGAGGGCAGGGGCTGGCCCTGCTGCCCCGGGGACCTGAAGTGACCATGCTTTCAACCCCCGGTGAGACGGGCAGCGTCAAGCCCAGACCTGAGGGGGAGACACCCGCTTCCCCGGGGCTAGTGCGCTTACCCTCGACCTCCGTGTCACGGGAGGAATGAGCTGCCCACTGCTGAGCACAGGCGGGGCCCCGGACTCCTCTGCTCCCGCCGAACCCTCCGGGCCCGGCCTGCCGCCCACGGCGGGGACAGCACCCCTGCCGTCTGAGCTCATCCTCCCGCCCCCAAGCACGTTCCTCGTGGCCTGGCCGCCTGCCGACCAGGTGGGCTGCCCCCCAGCCCTCGGCCCCCGCATCTGCAAACTCTGGCCTGAGTGGTTCAGGGAGCCTGACTATTTCTGGACCTGCCTGTGATCCCTTCAACGTGTCTCTAGAATTGGAGGTGCGTTCCCAGCGGCTGGAAACGCCCACCCGACAGCGGCTCAACACGAGGCCAGCGCTGACCAACCCCCGCGGGGCTCAGGCGGGCGGGCATGGAGGGGCCGCCCCGGCCGCCCGAGGCCTTGCTCTGTGAGCGTCGCGGGCAAGTGGCAGGCAGGACTGAGGTCCCGCTGGACTCTGCCTGGAGACGTCAGCGGCTAGCCCGGACAGACAGACAGGAGGAAGCAGCCTCCTGGGCTCGGCGGAGACAGGCACTTCCAGAAGCCTGGGCGCGAGGCACCCTCAGGGCTGCCCTGTTTGGAATCCAGGTGGGCAGCCGCTGCCTCGCTCTGCAGAGCAGCAGAGCAGGAGGTGAGGGGCGGAGGCCACGGCCCAGGCAGGGCAGGGGGCTGGGAGGGCCGCACACCCCCATGTGGACCCCCACTGCCCACAGACAGGTACATGCGCAGGCAAGCTGACATGTGCCCGGGACAGAGTCCTGCCCTTAGAGACCGGCCCAAACGCGCCATCGGAGTCCGAACAACACGTCCGTCACACCAGGACTGGTTTTCTTTAGGGAGGCAGGAGGGGCCAAGGTGTCTCCGGGACCCAGAAAAGAAGGGGCCCCATGAGAGTGACAACCAGGTCCGACTCTCCTCTGGAGGCCCGGGCACGGCCCCGGAGGGTCTCCCCAGACCCAGAGCATTGGCAGACCCGTGTGTCCTATCCCCCGGGGGGTCCCAATCTCAGCGGATGCATAGTAGCGCCGATGGGGTGCAGGGCCCTGCCCTGAGGGCAGAGAGCAGCCCGGGAAATAGTGGGCGGCCCCACGGCAACAGGTGGACAGGAAGCGGGAGGTGAGGGGAGGGGGACCCGAGGACGGGAACCACGCACCCCGCGGCCGAGGCTGCAACAGCACGAGACTGTCCACGCGGGCGCACACACGCGGATCCTCAGCGGCGGGGGCTGGGCACCCCTCAGACCCGCACTGCTTAGAGACCACCTGCACCTTCATTTATAGACAGTAAACCCCGTGACCCCAGCCTCCGCAAACATGCCTGCCATTTAAGGGCAAACGACAGCCCGCGTTGGGGAGCGCTCTTCCAGGAGGCAGACCACGGGGAGTCGGGTGACACCGGGGACAACCCCCTGCCGAGCTCTTCCTGCTCCAGAGTTGCCGGTCCAGCCCCAGCACTCCCCCGTCCTCCGGACACAACTCGGGCTCCGGAAGCCACCTGCTGCACTTCCCCGGAGCGTGGCTCCCGTTGAGGCACGCAGACTCAGTGGACCCGGGAATCAAACCGAGGACCCGGCTTCTGACACCCGGAACCAAGGCAGAGGCTCGCGGTGGCTGGGGCGCGAGCCCCAGGCACCCAGTCTGTGGCAGCACCTCCCCCGCACCTTCCACCTGCCTTCTCCCCGATCTGCTGGTCCTTGGAGAGGCTGGTGATCATCTTCACGTCCTCGTCGGTCAGCTCACCCACGGCCACCTTGTTGTCCTTCTTGGCCACGTGATTGGCCAGGATGACGGTGGCGAAGACCGGGAAGCCGTTGGCAGTGTTGAGAGCCCCGTCGTAGTTGTTGTGGTAGATGCCGGTCAGCTCCTGGGGGACGCAGAGGGGTCAGGGGGGCCAACCCGGAATCGGCCCCACCCTGCCCCTCTCCAGGCCCCCCGGTCCAAGAGAGCCAAACTCAGGGGAAGCGTGGCACCCAGCCACTGCACCCCAACAGAAGCTCGGACAGAAACAGAGAGCTGACCGCTGCCCGGGCCCAGCACCCACACCAGCTCCCTCGGCCCCGGGCACTCACGATCTCGTCGCCCGGCTTGCAGCTGTCCACCAGGTCCGCGAGGAGGATGGCGTCCTTGGAGCGGGGCAGCCGGCCGGCCGCCACTTTGCCGGGACTCTCCTGAATCCGGATGCGCTGGTAGTTCTGGTAGACGGTCTGCACGGGACAGATGCAGTCTCAGGGCCCGTCCTGCCCCGGGGCAGAGGCCGGGGTCTGAGGACCGACTCTCGTCACTGACTGGACCGCAGCCCCAGGCGGCGAGTGCAGCTTGTTACTCTCACTGGTGAGGAGGAGACACGGGACCAGAGAGGGCAGGAAGCCGTGGGCACCGGCGCCCCGCCCCACCTCTGCTCCGGCCACCTGTCCTCTGGACGCCTCCCTCTGCAGACGCAGCGCCCACCCGGGCCTGCAGCTCAGCCCACATGTGTGGTCATGGGATCCGGGCTGCTCTGTGGCCTGAGCTGAGCGACGCTGGCAGACGAGGCCCCCCCGCGCTGCCCTGTGAGGTGGGGTGCGAATGCTGCAGCTGCGGCCACCCGAGGAAGTCAGGTCACAGGAAAAGCATCAAACCAGTGTCCAGGAAGCGAGTTACACCGGAGGTGGGCCTGCTCTCAAGGTCACGGGGCAGCACTGTGTGTGCAATCTAACGTCCCCCATCTCACTACCGTCCAGAAGAGCCACGTGACAGCAGCTAAACGCACATGCTCTGGGTCAAAAGGCCTGAGTTCTAACCCTCTGGGCCACCTCCTAGCTGGACGACCTGCTGTTACTTCATCAGCCAAATACAACCAACGACAGCACCTGCCCCCGCCCCCACGGGGCCATGAAGACCCACTAGCACACTCCCGCCCTGGGCACCGAGCAGGCCCTGTGGAAGCTCTACGGGGAGGACCACTCCTCCATGAGTTCCTGTCCCTGCACGCAGAGCCTGCATCTCTGCTCCTGGGCAGGAGGCGCCCAGTGCAACGTGTGAGACGGGGAACCATACAGGGAGGGGCCGGCGAGATGGGGGCGGGGCGGGGGCTCACCCGGAGCCCCGCCCTACGGCCGCCCTCACCCGCCCACAGCATGCTCGACTTAGAACAGGTCCGACTCTGGACGTGGGCTGCCAGGCACACCCTGGCAAGGCCACTCCAGCTGGGGCGCTTCTCAGATTTGTGGAGCAGTGAGGCATCAGCCTGACACTCACGGCAGCAGACGGTGGAAAGGTGTGTGCCTCACAGAGGGGTCGTGATGGCCCCCCAACATGGACAAAGCCGTGTGTTATGTGTCCAGGCGCTTAAGGCCCAGAGCCTTCAAGCAGGGCCTCCCTGCAGACGGCACAGCGATGTCTCGGGCAATTACGACCCCGCGCGAGGCCAGAGAGAAGGGTCCCAGGGAGTCACAACGCGGGCCTTGCTGTGGGCGGGGCTCTGGGGGAGCGGGAGCAGTTCTCCAGATCTTCCCATTTGCGAGAGAGCCGTAAACGCTGATGTTTCAGACCTTGAGAGCTGGCCAGCGCCCACCCACACCCTGTCTCCCGGCCGGGTGCTGGCCCCTGCTCACCTCCTCCATGTTGACCTCGAAGGGGCCGGCTGACTGGCACTCGGGGCAGGATCCCGGCTTCACCTCCTGGTTCTGGGACTGGCAGAAGGGCCCGAGCACGAAGCCGCACTTGTTGCAGTTGTACTTAACCATGCTGAGCTGGGGCAGGACGCCCGTGCAGCTGGTCACCACGCCGCTCGTGCGGATCAGCTGGTTCAGGTGTAGCTGCCTGCAGGGGGCGGGGGTGGCGTCAGGGCGGGGCGTCAGGATGGGGCGGGGCGTCAGAGGGCCCACCTCGCAGGCGCAGGGAGGGAGTGGGGGGCGCTCACCTGAGCGAGCGCAGCTCCTCAACCAGCGGCAGGTGGGAGATGCGCACGTGGATGCGGCTGGCGATGCGGTCGTACTTGGGGTACATGGCCAGCACCACCTCCAGGGCCGCCTCGTCGAAGATCTGCAGAAGCTCGGCGGGCGCCTCCGGCAGGAAGTAGGCCAGCACATGCTCCCGGGCTGCCAGGTCCTCGTAGTTCACCACCAGGCTCTCGCGGTTCTCTGGGGGTGGGGAGCAGAGAGGCTGAGCAGGAGGGGCCGGGGAGACCACCTGGCAGGAAGAGCCCTGACTCCGAGCTGACAGGCATCCCAGCACGTCCGTTGGTCCATTCATCCGCAGGGCGGGCTCACCTTTGCACATGTCGCTGATGCGCTCCTTGAAGACGTTGTGTCCGCGGCCGTCCACGTGGGTGCGCAGGAAGTTCTTGAAGCGGTGGTGGATCTCCAGCCGCGGGCCGGCCAAGCTCACCCACTCGCGCACCGAGTGGCCCTTGAGGTCCTCCAGGTTCTCCACGCTCTCAATCATGTCCTGGTCCTCCTCGCCGTCCTCCGTGGCGCGCTCCACCTGCCGCCGCTTCCGGCTGGGGCGCTCCTCCTCCTCTTCGTCGCTGTCTGCGAGCCAGGAGGCGCTCAGGGCCGGCTCCGCAGCGCCCACCCGCCCCCGCTTCCCCACCCCAGGCTCCCTGAGAACCCACCATAGAGGAGCCCGCGGCGCATGCGGCCCAGGCCGCGGCCCGCCTCCCGGTCGCGCTGCCGCATGACCCGCTCGGCCGCCTCCCTCTGACTGGCCGTCAGCTCCTCCACGTCCTCGTCGTCCAGGGCCAGCCCCTCGGCCTCATAGACGTCCAGCTCCGGGATGGCGCGGTAGTCCCTGCAGGGCCCCGACAGGCGGTGTCAGCACCAAACCCCCAACAAGAGCACCAGGATCTGGGCCCCCAGGGAGCCCCCCCCCCACACACAATGGGGTGCAGTCTTCAAAGACAGAGATGCTGAGGACCCTGCGCTCGGGGGACGGACCAGGCCCGAGGCGGACGTCCGGCAGAAGTCGGTCTGGGGACCGGCTGGAGGTGGTCACACCACACGAGTGACCTGATGCCCCTGACCTCACACTCAACGCCTGAGACGGGAAAGCTTACGTCATGTGCATTTTCCACAAGGAAAAGAGGAGCTCTGAGCACCCGCAGGAAAAGGAATCAGAGGACCCACCACGCCTCCTGCCGGAAGGGCCTCCAGAGCACCAACCCAGCTCGCCTCAGGCAGGAACCCTCTTGCTCCATCTCTGGCAGCCCCACCTGGAACCCTGGACCCCGGGAGGCCCACCCACACCAGCCCAAGGAGCCTATCCCAAACACGTGCGTGTCCAAGGCTCAACCCTCCCAGCCCCGAAAGACCTTCCATGTGACCGCCTCTCAGATACTGGATGGAGCAACGTCTACCCTCAGAGCTAACGCAGCTGCCCTCCCTGGCATTTGCGGAGGCATATACCCCTCCATCAAAAAGAGGAGAAAACGCAGCTCAAGGGTGAGGGGACCCCCGCCACCCATCACTCAACAGGGCTGGGTGTCACAGGCAGGGGCAGGGGCCCAGCTGGCTCCGACTCCACACTGGCCCCCTGCAGGCCTCCTGATTCTCCTTCCCTCAGGGAAGGTGGTGGCGGCGGAACAGCCTTTCTTAGCTTTCTTTTTTTGGTGCCATAAACTGTCAAGCGACAGTCTCAAAACACAGAAGCCCGTAATGCTGATGCCAGAAACAAAACCCAGAGCCAGCTTCATTTCTGGGCCAATGGTTCCAAAATCTGAAGTGTCCTCCAGGAAAAGGTACCTGCCTGATGCTTGCTCCTTGGAAGGAAAGCTATGACAAACTTAGCATGTGAAAAAGCAGAAACGTTACTTTGCTGACAAAGGTCCATCTAGTCAAAGCTACGGTTTTTCCAGTGGACATGTACGGACATGAGAGTTGGACCATAAAGAAGGCTGAGCACCGAAGAATTGATGTTTTGAACGGTGGTGTTGGAGAAGACTCTTGAGAGTCCCTTGGACTGCAAGGAGATCAAACCAGTCAATCCTAAAGGAAATCAACCCTGAATATTCATTGAAAGGACTGACGCTGTGACTCCAATACTCTGGTCACCTGATGCAAAGAACAGACTCATTAGAAAAGACCCTGATGCTGGGAAATATAGAAGGCAGGAGGACAAGGGGACGACAGAGGATGAGATGGTTGGATGGCATCACTGACTCAATGGACATGAGTTTGANAACCAGTCAATCCTAAAGGAAATCAACCCTGAATATTCATTGAAAGGACTGACGCTGTAACTCCAATACTCTGGTCACCTGATGCAAAGAACAGACTCATTAGAAAAGACCCTGATGCTGGGAAATATAGAAGGCAGGAGGACAAGGGGGCGACAGAGGATGAGATGGTTGGATGGCATCACTGACTCAATGGACATGAGTTTGAGCAAACTCCGGGAGATACTGAAGGACAGGGAAGCCTGGCGTGCTGCAGTCCATGGGGTTGCAAACAGTCGGACAGGAATTAGCGACTGAAGAATGACAACAACTGACTTGTTAACAATCTCAAGTTATGTGAAATGCCATCAGTGGAATTCTAATTGGTCTGCGTAGATAAATTTGATCTCAGCAAAATTTAAAATTATGCATCTCAAACAAAACCATTTTTTAAAACTTAAAAAGCCACAGGTTGAGGAGAAAATAATTACAAATCACATACCTGATAAAAGTCTCGTATCCAGAATAAGTTTTTTAAAACTCTTACAACTCAGTAATAAGAAAGCAAGCAAACCAATTCAAAGATGGGCAAAGACCCAAAGACACATTTTCCAAAGAAACACCGATGGCCAACACGCACACGAACAGATACTCAATGTCACTGATCATCAGAGAAAAGGAAATCAAGACCACAATGAGATACCACATCGTGAATATTAAGGCGGCTATCAACAAAACCCAGAAAATATCAGGTGTTGGCAAGAATGTGCAAAAATTCAACAGCATACACCACTTGTGGGAAGGTAAAATGATGTAACTGCTTTGGAAAACAGTTTGGCAGTTCCTCAAAAAATTAACATTAGAGTTATCACACGACCCAACCATGCCATTCCTAGGACCTGGAATTCCATTTCAAGAAAATTTAAACGCACGTTCACATTAAAAATCTCACAGTAGCACTATTCATAATTGCTAAAAACTTTCAAAGAACCCAAATGTCTTCCAACCTATGAATGGGTAACAATATGCAGCCTGTCCATAAAATAGAGTATTACTCAGCCAGGAAAAGGACTGGCGTACCGATGCGTGATCCAACACAGATGGGCCGTGAAAACCACAGGACACCCAATGTACCTGCACACACGGGGCACGTGCTTTACAGGCCCTGCTTGTAAGAGCCGGTCAGAGAGCAGACCAAAGGAACGAGGGGCGGGCTGCTGGTTGCCTAGCAGAGGGGAAAGGGGATGGGATGAACTGGACCAGGTACAAGGGGTCTTCCTGGGATGACAGAAAAGCTGGACTGTGCTGACGTCTGCACAACTCAGGAAGTCTACTTAGAAGCACTGAACTGTACTCTTGTGAGACGTAGCTTGTGTATTATAGAAACCATACCTCGGTAACACTGCGTTTTAGAAAGCTACAGAACACAAAACCTAAGTGGGCCCAAGCAGTCCTCAGAGCCTCTATCAGAGCCCTGGCAAGGGAAGGGCAGAGAAGCAGAGAGCAGTGGGCAGAGGTAGTGGGGTCAGGGAGGGGCGTCCTGCCCGCACAGCCCCACAGAGCACAGGAGGAAGATGCTCCGGGCCCATCTGTCAGGACTCGGCATCTGCGGCAACAGCGCTGAAGCAAAGCCCCAAATGGTCCACAATGCTCCTGAAGGTCCTGGTGACGTTCCCGCAGGGCTCACCCCACTGGCTGTGGGGTGGCCTGAACACACGAAGGCTGGCACCCCTGAGTCAGAGCCAGAGGGCCCCAGAGCACAATGTCCGTGCGGTTCTGGGCGTTCAGACAATTCTGGGGCGAACGTACAGACCAGGTCCTGGCTGTGAAAGTGGACACGGTCAGAAAGTGGTGCCCAGCCTGGCTCACTCAGAGCTCTACTCCCCGGTCATAGCATTAAGCCTCCACGACCGTGAGTCCATATCTGTATGCTTATTACTAAGGGTGAACACAGGGTCTGGTACAGATGAGGCACAGTAACTGTTTGCTCAGCTGAATTTAAACCTTGATTAATCAGACCCACCCCCACCCCCACCCCCAGTTTGTCTGAAGTTGCAGAGAAACTTGGCTGCCTGCTTCCTGACCTTCCCAGTTGGGATCCTCGACTAGCCCCAGATTAGAGACCCCCTGGGGGCACACCTCTCATAGCTGGGGCTTCCCTGGGCCTTAGGTAGGGGCTGGTCTAAGGTACACACAGCAAGTTACAACGATGTACGCTGCAGCTCCACAGACAAGTGTCCTCCCGGACACTGGACCTAAATGTGCTCAAAGGCAAGGAGGCTCCTATGTATCTGCTTCTCCAGGACCCCACACCAGGGCGGCCGGACACTGAAGGGACTCCCTGCGTAAACCGTGGAGAGCAGGGCCTGAACTGCATACCTCTCCATGCCATCTCCAATAAGCTCCTCTCCGTCCTCTTCCTCCTCCAGGGGCCCCTCGGTGCCCAGCAGTCCCTCCGACTCATCCTCAAAGGGAGGAAGGTCCCGGCCAGGGCTGGAAGTCAGGGCATCCGTGCGCCGGGAGCTGCTCCGCCCGGGGCTGGAGGTGAGGGGATCGTTGGAGCGCCGCCGCGGGCCCGGGCTGGACGCCACTGTGAAGGACTCGGAGGATTCCTGCGAGAGGATTCAGGCTTGGAGCGGGTGAGGGCCGACTGCGCTCCCCGGGACGTCGCCCCCGACTAGGGGCTTCTGCCTGTTCTCCCGCACCGCGGACCCCGCCGGCCTGCGCCTCTGCACCTGCTGCCGTCCCGAGCCGGCTGACCGCCCGCTCCGGCCCCCGGCCAGGCTTCCCACCCATCTGGGCCCCCGGGGCAGCTCCCAGGGGAGACGGGACGCGAGGGCGGCCGCCCCCGAAGGGATCCGGCACTCGGGCCGGAGGTGCGGCTGCTGACGAAGACCGGCAGGGGGAAGGGGGCCCGAGGGCGCCGGCCGGATCGAGGTACTCGAGAGCCGCCGGGGTGGGGGGCCGCCGGCCCGGCAGACCCGCCCGGCCGGAGCGCGGAGTTGGGCCCGGGCCCCGCGCCCCCGCCCAGCTCCCCGCTCACCGCCATCTCCGCGCCGCGTTCCTCTCCGCTCAGCCCGCCGCGACCAGTTTTCGCGCCAAAAGCGGCCCACGTGACCGCGAGAGCCCGGGAAACGGCTAACGCGGCACGACGTCACGGCGTCGGCGACCGCGTTCTTTCCGGCCGGCGCTCGGGGGGCGGGCCGAGGGCGTGGCCCCGCGCGGCCCTGTCCTGGCCGCCCTAGGCTCACGACGTCGGCGACCGCGTTCTTCTAGCCGTCGCTCGGGGGGCGACCCGACGCCCCGCCCAGGCCGCCCGAAGCCCGCCCAGCACGCCCTGAGTCCCCGCCCAGCACGCCCGAGGCCCCGCCCAGCCCGCGCTCCGCGCTGCGGGGCCCGCTGAGACGCTGCAACTCGCGGAGGCAGTGAGGACAAACCTCCCGCGCCAGCTGCGCGACTCGGTCACTCTGGGGCCATTTGACAGACGAGGCAACGGAGGCTCGGAGCTCTGTCTTGCTGCGTTATGTCAACTGCTCCGAAAGTTTAGGCTGAACGCTTCAAGCGCCGAAAAGCGCCGGGGTGCTGGGAGGCTACGAGGTTGGAGTGCCCTCTGGAGGCAGCGGAGATCCAAGGGGGCGTTCTAGGTAGCAAGAGCCTCCCTCGCAGAGACGCGGAGAGCAGGGCGCCCTGGCATCTGCAAGCACTTCCCTAGCTCCAGGTAGACCGCTTGTGATGTCCTGGAAGGGACAAGACGACGTTGGAGACTCCAGCTCACGAAAGGCCACCAAGTCTTTCTAGAGAAATGGAGCTCCCTGCGGACAGTCGAGAGCCCCGTGGGTTTTAGGAGAATCCTTTAGGCTGCCAGGGATGCAGGAGGGTGGAGGCAAGTTAAAAAGTTACAGTCCATTCCGAATCTGCATCTGTGGACTCAACAGCTGGGTGGTTAGAAAAAAAAAGACAATTCTAAAAAAGCTTGATTTTACTGTATGCTACTTAACTATTTACATGGTATTTACAGCGTATTTATATCTATTTGCATAGAATTTACATTGTATTAGATATTGTTCAGTTCAGTTGCTCAGTCGTGTCCGACTCTTTACAACCCCATGGACCGAGCCTGTTGATGAAAGTGAAAGAGAGTGAAAAGGCTGGCTTAAAACTCAACATTCAAAAAACAAAGATCATGGCATCCGGTCCCATCACTACATGGCAAATATATGGAGAAACAGTGGAAACAGTGACAGACTTTATTTCCTTGGGCTCCAAAATCACTGCAGATGGTGACTGCAGCCATGAAATTAAAAGACACTTACTCCTTGGAAGAAAAGCTATGACCAACCTAGACAGCTTATTAAAAAGCAGAGACATTACTTTGCCAACAAAGGTC
>JADEYB020000014.1:698880-733109 GCA_015832495.2 Alces alces | reverse complement strand
CTGCAGCCATGAAATTAAAAGATGCTTGCTTCTTGGAAGAAAAGCTATGACCAACCTAGACAGCATATTAAAAAGCAGAGACATTACTTTGCCAACAAAGGTCTGTGTAGTCAAAGCTATGGTTTTTCCAGTAGTCATGTATGGATGTGAAAGTTGGACCTTAAAGAAAGCTGAGCGCCAAATAATTGATGCTTTTGAACTGTGGTGTTGGAGAAGACTCTGAAGAGTCCCTTGGACTCCAAGGAGATCCAGCCAGTCTATCCTAAAGGAAATCAGTCCTGAATATTCACTGGAATGACTGATGCTGAAGCTGAAACTCCAATATTTTGGCCACCTGATGCAAAGAACTGATTCATTGGAAAATACCTGATGCTGGGAAAGATTGAAGGTGGGAGGAGAAGGGGACGACAGAGGATGAGGTGGTTGGATGGTCTCACAGACTCAATGCACATGAGTTTGAGTAAACTCCGGAAGTTGGTGATGGACAGGGAGGCCTGGCTTGCCACAGTCCATGGGATCGCAGAGTCAGACACGACCGAGTAACTGAACTGAACCCACTCCAGTATTCTGGCCTGGAGAATTCCATGGACTGTATAGCCAATGGGGTCGCAAAGAATCAGACCCCATTGAGTGACTTGCACTTGCATTAATTTGGGAAAGATCCCATATGTTCTCCTCACTTGCTGCAGATAATAAATCCTTCCTTGTCCCGCTCTTTACCTTGGTTGTGTCTTTCAACTCAAAGAAGTGAAAGAAAGTGAAGTCGCTCAGTCGTGTCTGACTATTCACGAGTCTGTGGAGTGTAGCCCACCAGGCTCCTCCGTCCATAGGATTCTCCAGGCAAGAATACTGGAGTGGGTTGACATTTCTTTCTCCAGGGGATCTTCCCGACCCAGGGATTGAACCCGGGTCTCCCACATTGCAGGCAGACGCTTTAACCTCTGAGCCACCAGGGAAGCCCTAATACCCCCGGAAAAAAGAATACAGTTTTGGGTAACAACTGATAAGGAAATGAAAGGGCTTTGTGTTACAGAGACTGGACAGCTACTTTGGCTAGGGTGTCAAGTGGAAGTGTGTGTCAAGTGACAGACCCACAGGTAAGGAAGCTTGGTGTATTCAAGGAAGAGAAACAGGGAACCCAGAGAGGAGCGGGTGGGAGGGATGAGGACGAGGAGACAGGAGGGGCCAGGCCAGGCGGAGCCTCGTGGTGGGGGGCAGAGGAGTGAACCCCGCGCAAACGCAGGAGGGGAAGAACAGGCTATCTGGGAGGTCTTCCTGGAGGAGGCTCCCTGGAAGTAAGCGATGAAGGAAGGCGGGCCAAGCCCCAGACCTGGGTCCTGTCACTTCCTGGTCCTGTGACTTCGGGGGAAGCGCTTAACGCCTCCGCCCCGGGGTCTGCTCTGCGAAAAGGGACGGATGACAGGCGGCCTGGAGGCGGAGGGTGCGTGGGCAGGTGCGAAGCGGCCGCGCCGGGCCCGGGTGGGGGCTAGTCCCCGGGGCCCGGACGTCACCGGGCCGGCGGCGGCGGAGCGCCTCCCCGGACGCTGGAGGAGGGGGCGCTGCGGGCGGTTGGTGTGGACAGGCAAGTGGCAAAGGGCTGCGGACGCGACCCCTGGCGGCCGAGTGGGCCGCGCGCGGGCTCTTTAAGAGGCCGGCGGACCGCCCCGCCCCCCGGGAACCCGATTGGCTCCGTCCTCTGCGCTCGCCCCACCCCCTTTCTGGCGTAACTCCGTTCCTGTTGGTCGCTGCCGACTGGGGGCGGGTCCCCGCGCCACCGCGGGCAGGGACGGTGGCTGTTTTTGCAGTTTTGGCGAAACGCAAAGGACGCACCTCCCTTCCGGATCGCCGCTGCCGGGAGGGCCGCGCGGGGTCAGGCTGATCGCGTGTCCCGATCGCGTCTCCCTTCCCTGACCGCCCGCCGCCCGGTCTCCCGGAGCCGGCCTCGCGCGCCACGCTCCCCGCGCCACTTCCCCGGCCCGAGCGCCGGAGGCCCGGCCCGCGGCCTTTGGCGGGGTCTGCGCCCGGCGGCGGATGGGCGGCCGGGGCCTCAGGTAAGGGGGAGCCCCTGCTCTGCCCCAGGTGCGAGCCGATCCCGAGCGTCCCTGTCCCGGCTCCTGCCGCCGGGAGCGGGCCTCCCGCCCAGAGGCAGGCCCGGGGTCCCCGGGGAGGCCGAGCTCCCGGACCCTGTGCCCCCGGCTGTGTGCCGAGACGTGTCTGCGAATGGTTACCTCCGGCTCCCGCGTCCGAGAGGGTGGGGGTGGGGGATGTCTCCTGGCTGGGGCAGCGGGAAGTGACCTGTCCTCGCTTTGTGGTGGGGACGGGGCTGTGGGGCCTCCCGGACGGTCCTCCCACTATCCAGAAGGGCTGGGCTGCCCTCTCTCGGCTGCTGGACGTTGATCTGTCCAACTCACCACACTGGCTGTCCCCCCGAGAACTGGCTCATGAGACGCCCGGGATGGACAGCCCATAGACACACAGCTGAGGGCCATTTCAGATGGAAGGGGTGGTCAGGGAGGGCGCCTCAGAGGAGGTGGCCCAAAGGGTGTGACCCGGTCGGGGGCAGGGAGAGCATGCAGGGAATATACAGAGGTCAGGCCAGAAGGCACAGGGCTGTTTTCCCTCCTGGGGGCTCCAGGTAGGGTCCACCCGCTTCCCCAAGGCTGGAGGATAATGGTTGTGAAACATTCCTCACCCAGTCTTGGTTCAGGCTTGAAAGCTCATTGAGCAGCTGGGGCTGGCCACCCTGAGGGGTGTCTCCACAGCTGCCTGTCTGCTCAGGGTTTTGTGTTTCTGCAGGGCTCCCATCCAGGACCTCTGGGCCACGCATGGTCAGTCCCACTGCACAGACCAGGAAGACCCAGGCACTGAGGCTCAGAGAGGGAGGGCCCTTCTGGCCCAGGTCCAGCACGCAGGGCCCACGCCATTGGCATGATGCCCACAGGCTGGCCGCAGATGGAGGGAGGGCTGGAGGGTGGGAGGGGGTCTCTGGAACGGCAGCGAGGTCAGGAGCGTCCTCCCCAGGTGGAAGAGACAGTCTGTCATAGCGGCCCTGGTCCTGAGCGGCGCGGGGCTGCCCAGGGTACTTAGCATCCCAGGAAGACCCCCTCTCTCCGCGCCCTCTGCCAGCCTGCGCTCCTGGCCCCTCTCTCCTGCAGACCCCTCACTCTGGCACTGCCTGGAGCTCACCTGTGGTGGGGGAGGGGAGCGGGGGAGCCTCCGACGGTCCCCCTCAGCCTCCTTCTGTCTGTGATGGGACAGCGGCCGGCTGCCCGCTCCTGGAGGCCGGGGTGGTGGCCCCACGGGTCAGCGCGTGGAAAGCATGGGCCCTGAGTGCGTGCGGGAAGGGAGGGGTGTGCCGTCCTGTTGCTTGTATCCTGGCTTCGGTTGTTTTGTGAGCTCTGACACACCGTGGCAACCTGCTGTGAGTCGTGTGATCCCCACCCCTGCCCGCCCCGAGCCTGCTTGTTACCAGCAGTCCACCCTGGATCAGGCCCCGGGCGCCCTGCGCCTGCAGGGGAGACACCGAGCCCTGGGACACCCCCCGGGAGGGGCCCCGGGCCCGGCAGGTGGGCTGGGCCGCGGGGGTCTCCTCTTCTGCCGCTATTACAGGGCGAGCGGGGCCGGGGCGGGGGAAGTAGGCACAGTGGACACCCGCCTTCCCCAGCCCAGACTCAGAAGCGAGTGGGGCTTGGACCCGTGAACCAAATCCTGCCCCACCCCCGCCCCGGCTCCCGCTCTGGGAAGAAAGCGGCAGTTACCTTTGTGCTGTGGTCCTGTGCAGACCCCCTTCCCTGCTCTTGCCTGACCCTTCCAGCGACCTTGCTGGTGGGGATGCTGCGGCCCCGTGACACCGAGAGAGGGGGATAACCGGCCCAAGGTCACAAAGGCGGCACCTGGCCGAGCCAGGAGGTCAAGCTGGGGGTCTGTTAAGATTTCAGAATGCGGCGGGTCTGGGGAGCCTGGCTTCAGGCATGGCTGGACCCGGCGCTGTCTGTGTCTCTCTGTGCTCCTTTGTCGGCTCTCGTTCCACGTGGGCTCCAGTGTGAACACTCCCTGGGGTTGGGGAGGGGGTGCTGGAAGTCGTACCTACACCCTGTGCACGGAGACGGGGGTGCTGAGGTTTCCCCCAGGAAACGGGGGTGCTGGCCATGCAAAGCCAGGAGAAATCCTCCAACTGCACGCCCACTCTGTCTGGCCGCCGTCCACCCACAGGCTCCTCTCGGCCGTGTGGGGGTCCCTGCAGGACATGAGGCAGTTCTGAAGCTGCCTGCGGAGGGGCCCGCACCGACCACGCCATCCCCGTTGGAAACCCCTGGCTCATGGTCAGCGGCCTCAGCTTCTGGCACTGGTGAGGGGCCCTGTCGTGAGCACAGGGCATCAGGGGGGTCCTGCAATGACGGAGCACCTGCTTAGCAATCGTGGGGACACTGTCCTCACCTTAGCAGTCCCACGGACAGCCCCCTCACGTTAGCAATCCCGGGGACACCGTCCGCAGACGGCCGGGCCGCTGCAGGCACCCCCAAGGCTCAGGTCGGAGCCTGGAATGAGCTTCTCCTGCCCTCTGCCCTCACCTACGTGCGTCCATCTGTGAGTCCCGCTGCCCGACCCTCCCAAAGGGCTCCCAGATCCCAGCACTCCACCCCCGCTGCCGCCTCCCTGCCCCCATCCCCCTGCTTTGGTGCCGCCTCCACCCACCCCCCTCCACCCCTCCCATTGTGCTTAGAGGGAGATTGGCTGACCTGGTCCCCACCCTGTCTCCTCTCTCTTCCAGCATCAGCGTGCCCTGTGCCCTTTGAACTGCCCAAGACTGTTTCTGCCTCCTGCCTTTGCCTTCACTGCTCCCTCCCTGGGATGTGCTCTGCCCAGATTACCCCAGTCCAGCTACTTTCAGTTATTTAGATCTCAGTCCAAATATCATTCTGTCTGACAGCCCAGCCTGTGGCAGCACTACTTTGCATTCTGGCTTAGCTACTGAGCAAGGCTGAGATGACAAGGTAGATGGGTACTGCCATCTGCTGCACAACAGTCTATGCAGGCTGACCTGCTCGTCTGAGACCCAGACACCCTGTTACCCTCTGTTCCATGACTTCTGCCTCATGGTCCACAGTGGATGCTACTGCTCCCACCACCACACCCACAATTCCAGGCAGTGGGAAAGGAGGAGGACGTGCCCTGAAAATTGGCACACCTTGCTGCTCATACCCATTTGGACGCAACTTGGTCTCGTGGCCACAGTCAGCATGAAGGGAAGCTGGGAAAGTGGCCCTGCTTCTGGGAAGTCACATGCCAGCTAGAGTCCACGGCTCTGGTACAAAGCGGGCGTGGACGCTGGGGACCCCAGCAGTCTCTGCTGTGTTTCCCGTCATTTATTTTGTTCCCTTCCTGTTTTCTTCTCAGGATGTACCTCTAGAAGTTTGGTTTGTAAGCACGGGTGCTTTAATACCTTTAATCCCCTTTAACACCTCCCGGCCTTCTCATCAGGTTGTTGATCCCAGAGCCGGCCGGTGGCCTGTGTGGGAGGGAAGGATAGAGGGTTCTCAGCCCCTGGTCCAGGCCCGCCCACCCCAGAGTCTCCCCAAGTGCGGGGATGCCCCTGCACCCCCCACCCCAGCCTGCACAGCGGGTGCTGGCCCCCACAGGAAGCATCCTGGGCTGCTCGTGGCCGACCTGGGCACTCAGTGTGTAAACGATTCACCTTCCTCATTGTTGGAAACCTGCTGAAGCGGTAACCCACCCAGAAAGGCGCCCCACTCACAGGCGTGAGCTCAGTGAACGGCTACAGCCAGCACACCCGCACACCAACCCCGCCGTGGGCCCGCCGCCCTCCACCGGGCGCCCCTCCCCGGCCTCCACTCGGCATGCTGCCTGCCAGGCCGGGACAGGGATTCAGTCCTGTTTGTGGGCAGTGTTCGAGCGTTGGTCGGACACCCTGCTGAGCGTGCATTCTGCTGATGCTGGCACTTGGGCTGCTCTTGCCCCGGGCTGTCGCGGACGGCCGGAGGTCGCGGCGCCGGGTCAGGAGCGCGGCATGTTCAGTCATCGTTTTCAACGCTGGCATCTGTCACGGCCCGCTGCCGGGCCCCGCGCTCCCTGCAGACACCCCCTCCTGCCTTCTGGGTTGGGGACCCCAAGACTCTGGCACTGCTCACATGCTGACTCTCCCCTCCCCACCCCCAGGGCCAGCTGCTGGCAGGATGGACACCCGGGACATGGGGGCCAGCTCGCCTCCGCCTCTGGCGCCCAACATCAGCGTGCCGCACCGCTGCCTTCTGCTGCTCTACGAGGACATCGGCACCTCCCGGTGAGGGGCACGGCCCTGCCCATGAGAGGGGTTCCCTGTGGGCGTGTGTGTGTGCGTGCTGTGTGTGTGAGGCAGGCACAGCCCTGTGTGTGTGTGTGTGTGTGTGTGTGTGTGTGTGAGGCAGGCACGCTGGGGTGCAGACGCAGCCCTACCACTGAACTGCCTGCTGTGCCCATCTTCTAGGGTCCGGTACTGGGACCTCCTGCTGCTCATCCCCAATGTGCTGTTTTTCATCTTCCTGCTCTGGAAGCTTCCATTTGCTCGGGCCAAGATTCGAGTCACCTCCAGCCCCATCTTTATCACCTTTTATATCCTGGTGAGTTCATTCCAATTGGTGACAGAAAACTCAGTTCCACCTGGCTTAAGCAAAACAGGGAATTATTAACTGTCTTTGTAAAGAATAATCAGCTTCAGGTACGGCTGGATCTAGGGGTTAACTGATGCCGTCAAGACCCTCTCTCTGCACGTCTGCTTGCCTCTGGCCTTAGCGTCACACGCATTCTCCCCACACGGTACCAAAAGCATCCAAGAGCAGTCGAGTGCTGACCCCCCCCCTGAGCTGCCCCCCGCCAGCTGCCGCGGAAGGGCAGCATCACGGGTTGTGCACTGCAGACCGGGTGTTTCCTCTGAGAGGCCCGCCTGGGGGCCCCTCTTCATCTCTGACTTGCAGAGAAAGACACACTCTGGAGCTGGGAGGCGGGGTCAGCTCAGTGAGACCGCGTGGGCCCAGGAGGGTAGTGGCCCCAGGAAGCAAACTGGGGAAGCATGACTTGAGGGAAAGGGGAGTGGGTGCTGAGTGGGGGATGCCCAGCGTGTTCTGACCTCTGGCTGTGCCGAGCGACCTTGGGCCAGTGGCATGGCCCGTCTGGGCCTCAGTGCCCGTCCACCAGATGCGCTGCGGATCTTGCCAGCTCACAGCACTGTGAGCACGCACCCAGTGGGAGCACGCAGAGCTCCCGACCCTGGCCCCTGGCCCGCCCCGGGACGCGGCGGGCATGTGGCCCAGGGCAGTGACAGCCTCCCCGAGGCCGGACACGGTTTTCCAGGCTCAGTGGTCAGAAGGCATGGCCTTGAGCCCACAGAAGCGATTCCCGGAGAGGTCGTACCCCGGTGCGACCGCCCCCCCACCTTGGGTTCTCTCTGCCTCCCCAGGTGTTCGTGGTGGCGCTGGTGGGCATTGCCCGGGCAGTGGTGTCCATGACAGTCAGCACGTCAGACGCGGCCACGGTGGCTGACAAGGTGGGCCTGGGCCTGTCGGTGGGGGAGCTGGGCGCCAGGAGGGGGCGCCGGGCCCCGGGGCTGACGCTCTGCCCCCCTCTGTGTCCAGATCCTGTGGGAGATCACGCGCTTCTTCCTGCTGGCCATCGAGCTGAGCGTGGTCATCCTGGGCCTGGCCTTCGGTGCGTGTGCCCCTGCGGCCTGCGCCCGCCCTGGCCCCGCCCCGGAGCTGGCCCCCGCCCCTGGAGTTGGCCCCGCCCCCGGGACTGGCCCCGCCCCTGGAGTTGGCCCCGCCCCCGGAGCTGGCCCCCGCCCCCGGAGCTGGCCCCCGCCCCTGGAGTTGGCCCCGCCCCCGGAGCTGGCCCCCGCCCCTGGAGCTGGCCCCGCCCCTGGAGCTGGCCCCGCCCCCGGGACTGGCCCCGCCCCGGACCAGGCCCCGCCCCCTGACCAGGCCCCTTATTCCAGGGCACTTGGAGAGCAAGTCCAGTATCAAGCGGGTGCTGGCCATCACCACGGTGCTGTCACTGGCCTACTCCGTCACCCAGGTGAGGGGCAGGGGACGGGCAGCGGGGGCGCTGGGCGGGCACTGCCTCCAGTCCTGGGTGGGGGCGTCAGGGGTGAGGCGTCAGGGCGTCAAGTGCAGGGGCTCAAACATTCCATGCCGCGAAGGAATCGCCTGCAAGCCGCGTGCTGGGTGCCTCAGATTCTGATCCAACAAAGCTGGACCTGCTGTTTCAGCAAGCAGCCGGGCAGCTCTGCGGGTACCTCCCGAGAGCTGGCGTCCAGAGGGCCCTCTCCTAGTGAGGGACCACCGCCTGGGGGCACGCTGTGCAGAGAGCAGGCTGGAGCGGGGGCGGAGGGCCTTAATGCGGCGGGCTGCGGGCGGCGTGGCAGGGAGCCCCTGAGGCCCGCCCCGGCGCCCCTGCAGGGCACGCTGGAGATCCTGTACCCCGACGCCCACCTGTCGGCCGAGGACTTCAACATCTACGGGCACGGGGGCCGCCAGTTCTGGCTCGTCAGCTCCTGTTTCTTCTTCCTGGTGAGCCGACGGGGGCTGGGGCCGCCCACGGGGCCTGGGCGCGCTTATGAGGGGCTGGGCACCCTGGTCAGCCCCGCTGCCTCCTTAGGTCTACTCCCTGGTGGTCGTGCTCCCCAAGACCCCGCTGAAGGAGCGCATCTCCCTGCCGTGTGAGCGCCCGGGGCGGGGCCGGGGGTGGGGGGTGGTGGGTGATTGGGGATGGGGAGTGGTTGAGGGGTGGTTGGGGTTTGTGAGGTGGTTGGGGGGTTTGGGTTGGGGGTGGTTGGAGGTGCGGGGTGTTGGGAAGTGGGGGTGGTGGTGGTTGGGGTGGTCGGCGGGGTGGTTATGGGTGCGGGTGCCCGGGCCCTGGCCCCGGGCGGGACTCACGCGCCTGCCCCGCAGCGCGGAGGAGCTTCTACGTGTACGCAGGCATACTGGCGCTGCTCAACTTGGTCCAGGGCCTGGGGAGCGCGCTGCTGTGCGCCGACATCATCGAGGGGCTCTGGTATGTGTTGGGGGTGGGGGAGGGGCGAGGGTCGGGGGGGCCGGGGGTGGGGCTGCAGGTCCCCCCACCGCAATCCTGACTCGCCACCACCCCCAGCTGCGTGGACGCCACCACCTTCCTCTACTTCAGCTTCTTCGCGCCCCTCATCTACGTGGCCTTCCTGCGCGGCTTCTTCGGGTGAGCCGCCCCCCACCCCGGCCCCCACTCCCCTGCGCCAAGGACGCAGGGCCGGAGTCCGGGTCAGAGGCCGGGGCGGGGTCGCGCCCTCTGCCGCTGGTCCACGCGCAGCCAGCCCGGGGCCTCCCGGCCTCAGGCTCAGGGCACCCAGGCTTCTAGGAGCTGAGGAGGCTGGGGGTGCATGTGAGGGCGTGCCTGCGCGTGCGCGCACATGTGTGTGCATGCACCAGGCACACGCACTGTGCACACACGTGTGTATACACATGCATGCACGTACACACGTTCACACCCGCATGTGCCCGTATGTAGCTCAGTCACACGCACACACGTATGCACGCACACATATGGAGACCTGGGATCCATCCCTGGGTTGGGAAGATACCCTGGAGAAGGGAGAGGCTCCCCACTTCAGCATTCTGGCCTGGAGAATTCCATGGACAGTCCATAGGGTTGCAAAGAGCTGGACACAGCTGAGCAGCTTTCACTTTCACACACGCACACACAGGCACACGTGTGTGTCCACACATTTAGTAGATATATACACACCACACACACACACATTATATACACGCACAGCCTGTTCCCTCCAGAGGAGGCCGGACCTGCCAACGCGCCCGTGTGCTTGGCACTGCGTCCTCAGCAAGCGTGATGTCGGCACTGCAGCCGAAAGCCCTGAGCTCCCGGAGGAGCTGGTGTTCCATCAGGGGCGCCTGGAGCAGGGAGCAGGGTTGGGGGGTCAGCATGCCTCTGAGTGTCGGGTGGGCGCACCTTTGTACACGTGTGTGTCTGGAGGCCTGTCAGGGAGCGGGAAGCTGGAGACTGTAGGATTGAGGGATCCTAGCCTCAGCTGTGGGAGTGCGCGTCTTGCCCCCAGCCCCTTCCCTACCTGCCGGGTCTGAGGGTGGTCTGAGGGGACGGGGGCCTAGACTGGACCCTGACATGCGTGACCTCACACACGACCTATCTCACTGGGCTCAGGCTGCTTTCTCCCGGGAGAGTCACCCCGAGGTCTGGGGACGGGCCACCAGGCACCCAGTGGGCAGTGGTGAGCGGGGCGGGCGGGGGTCAGAGTGGTGGCTGCCTCGTGCTACACGCACCTGTGGTTAAGGCCCGCCGTTCCCCAGGCTGGACCCCGTCCACCCACTTGACGTGAGAAAGCAGATGCACCCAGGCTCAGTCTCCTGGAGCTGGGGGGCTCACACGTGTCCCAGTGGACCCCAGAGGGCAAAGGAGGAAGGGCGCCTCGAGGGGTGGGCACTGGGGGCCGTCAGCAAAAGAGGGCCTTGTGGACTCACGGGGGCCCCCTAACTCTTCCCCACCAGCTCGGAGCCCAAGATTCTCTTCTCCTACAAATGCCAAGTGGACGAGACCGAGGAGCCGGACATGCACCTGCCCCAGCCGTACGCGGTGGCCCGGCGGGAGGGCCCGGAGGCGGTCGGGGCGGCCAGCACACAGTTCGACTCTGCCGGGGTGGCCTATCTGGATGACGTGGCCTCCCTGCCCTGCCACGCCGGCAGCATCAACAGCGTGGATAGTGAGCGCTGGAAGGCCATCAACGCCTGACGCAGCCCCCCGGGGGCAGGACCGCGGGGGACAGTGAGCACTGGAAGGCCATCAACGCCTAGGGCAGCTGCCCCAGGGGGTGGGGCCACGGGGGACTGGCTGCAGGGGGTTTGGGGGAGGAGAGCCCCAGCGGAGCGGACGAGGGGCCCTGCCCACCCTCTGTCCCCACCTCTGTTCAGCCGGGGCCGCTCCCCCTCCCAGCTGCCCCTGCCCCGCTCAGGGACGCGGCCCCAACCGTGTGTCCCAGGGCCGGCCGGCCGCCGCCTCCCTGCAGCCTGGGGCCCGGGACTGGACTGGCCTCCTCATCTCCCACCCCCACCCCAGAGCCCGCGCCAGTGGGTGGGCCGAAGTGTGTCTATTTTCCTGAATGTTTTCTAATAAAAAGGAAAAGGGCAGAAGGTGGCGTGGAGGGTTGGTGGGGCCGGGAGCCCCCCGTGCCCCTGGGCGGAATGGTCCCCACTCTGCGTGCGGGGCGGCCCTTGAGGACTCGGGGCGCAGCATGGGTTTTGGGGGGAAGCAGGATCAGACTTCTGCCTCTCGCCAGTCCCTGCACTGGCAGGACTTCGGGGCGCCCGGGGAATGGTCTCCATCCACTTCCCATCAGGACCAACTTTCGGCTTCCACGGAGCAGGTGTGTGCTCGCAGCTGGGAGGACGCGGGATGTGACTTTCCTTATCTTGCTAAGATACCTTTTAATCAGCCCTAAGAAAGCCTTAAGAGTTTCCAAGGCCGGAAGCTAAAATTTCACTACTGGGCACCAAGACGAGGGGGGATAAAAAGGCTCAACAAGCTGGAAACGTCGACGATGAGCAGAAGAGGATGGGCAACCGAGGGTTTGGGCGGCATCGCCTCTGCAGGGAGGACATCGGGTGCTGTGGGTGAGGCCCAGGGCTTCAGGGACGCAGTTTTAATAACAGCCCCTGGGCGGTGTTTTAATAACAACTGTGGGGATTAAGCATCAGGGAGACAACGAGAGCCCCCCTGTCTCCTCCCTCCTGACCTGGCCCGGCCCTTGGGGCCACGTGCCCACTGGTGTGACTTTCCCGTTTGTCACCAGAGCACACGTGTGTGCATCCACAGACAACGGGCTCGACCTCAAACAAGCGCGTTCACACAGCTCTTCTCCCGCCTGCTGTCCTCACTCGGCTCTCGTCCCAGGTCTCCCCACTCCCGTCCGGCTCTCCGTTGTGTAAGCAGAGCACCGTCTACTTGTGCATTCTGTTTCCCAGTGACCAGTGTCCGACGCCCGCTCTGCGTCTGTCTGATCCCCTGTGCACACGAGGGGCTCCAGGGCAGATCCAGGGGACGGAGGTCTGGGGTGTTCTCCCAGTGGTCGGGCAATCAGGGCACAGACCCAGAGCTTTCACACTGGGTCCTTCCTCGACCTCCGGGCTTCTGAGACCCCTCGAGGGGTCCCTGAGGGCAAAGCTATACTTGTAGTAGTGAACACGAGTGCACTGGGGAATTTTCAAGACCCAGCCAGCGATAACGTCATAGCTCTGATGGCCGATGGCATGTGTGCATTGTTAAAATTAAACTTTTGAGTATGTAATTTCAAATACATACACGTTAGTAGACTAACTCCCATCCAGGACGCTTGCTCCCCACTCCTGGAATTCTCAGTCCATCCCAGAACAGTCACAGCCGGCCCCTGTGTCCACGGGGGGTCGCGGAGGGCCTGTCGTGGTCAGACCCACCTGATCCATCGCTTGAGGGGACACCGAGCACCTGAGCAGGGAGTCTTTCCGAGGCCGGGAGGGGCGGGAAGTCAGGGAGCCCGGCGCGGGTCAGACTGCGCTGCCACGAGGGACCCGCACCCTCTGGCCTCAGCTGCAGATGCAGGGAACAGAGGACTCGCGTCCCTGGAGCATCGAGAGCCAGGGTGGGCACCGGGCCAGCCCCACGGACGCCACCCTGTGTGGTCCCCGCAGATGGACCTTCCTCCTGCTTGATACCCACTTGACCACCTCCACTCAAACACTCACGTCGGGAAAGCACATGGACAGGACCGCACCGTCTGAGCCGCAGGCCCCCTGGACGTTCTGCTGGCTGTCCCCATGGCAAACAATCTAGTTCAGGGCCAGACACGTGAGGGCTGGCTGTCACTAGGAGGAAATGCTTCTCCTCATCCATCGCTCACATGCTAGTTATTTATACTTATTATTCAGAGGGAAGCAGAGACCCTGACTGTGAAAGGGGGCACAATCCTAATGACTTAGCCTGTGTGCTTCGTCGCTCAGTCGTGTCTGACCCTGTGCGACCCCGTGGACAGCAACCTGCCGGGCTCCTCCGTTCCTGGGGTTCTCCAGGCGAGACGCCCGGAGCGGGTGTGTAACGCAGGACGTCTCTCCAGGAGGCTGGGCGGCAGGCCCACCTGTGAGATCGCCCTCCCCACGCTGGCACCCCAGCCTGCGGCCCGCTGAACTCCAAGCTTCCCAGAGCTCACCTGCCAGCCATGTGGGGAGGGAGACCGCATGTGGCTGGGAATGTTTATGCTTACCGAGTCATTTCTTTTTGCAGCCGTTTAGGCAGATTGGTTAGGGATTGTGTGGGGACATTTATTCTGGTGAGAAGGTTGGATGGCATCACCGACTCAGTGGACGTGAGCTTAAGCAAGCTCTGGGAGATGGTGATGGACAGGGAGGCCTGGCATGCTGCAGTCCACGGGGTCGCAAAGAGTCAGACCTGACTGAGCGACTGAATAACATTGGAACCTGTGGACTGATCCAGCCTGGCTGCCCCGCCTGTGAACTTCCCACTGGACACCAGAGGGCGCCGGGCAGCAGCCTCCCTGCTTTCCTCCCGGCCCCTGCCCCACCCTCTGGCAGCAGACAACATCCAGGCCCCGAAGGCCTGGTCCCGGAAACGAGACCCCCACCAGGCCCTACGTTTAGCCCTCTCAGGCTCGACAGGTGTGAGAAAAGGTGTGTCTGTTGACCCAGATTAAGATTCATGTGCATGCTTGAAAACGTCTCAGTTGGAATTTTTCTGAACATCCGATATGGAGAGTTGTCTTTAAATACCTGGGCTTCCCTGGTGGCTCAAAGAATCTGCCTGGATGCGGGAGACCTGGGTTTGATTCCTGGGTCGGGAAGATCCCCTGGAGAAGGGAACCAGCAATGCACTCCAGTATCCTGGCCTGGAGAATTCCTTGGACTGTTTTATAGTCCTTGGGGTCACAAAGAGTCAGACACGACTGAGCGACTTCCACTTTCTTTCTTTTAAATACTTGGCGCCACGCTTTCTTCCGTGCCTCGCGGACGCTGCCCCTCACCCCCTCCGCCTGTCCAGGTAAGCCGTGGCGGGTGAAAGCCGGCAGGTCCAGGCTGGGACACCGCTGGCCAGGGCCTCTGCTTGGAACAAGCCCGCTCGCCCTGAGGTCAGTTCCTCTGCTAGACGCTGGCCTTCCTGGCCCCCAGAGGAGACGGGATCGGGCTGCACGCACTCAGGTGTCTGCAGAAGAGACACGCGTGTGGCTCCCGCCCGTGCTAGGCGCTGCCAGGCCCCGCCCCTCCAGTGGCCCCGTGATCCTCTCAACCCTGAACTCGGCGGGGGCTGTCATTGTTCCTGTTTCACAGACGGGAAAACTGAGGCTCAGAGGTTTTGGTGATCCGGCTAAACTCCCGCTGTAGGAAAGTGGTGGAGCTCTGGTTCTGACCCAGCAGTGAGGCTCCGGGCCCACGCTTTCCAGTGTCAGAACCATGAGACAGCTGGAGATTCTGGACAACCTGTTTCTGCCCCCGCGTCCACGTGGGCCTGATGTCCTGGACCTGCAGTTACACGGGTTTCTCCCCAAATCGCTGGGCCTGTCGGGCTGGGTTTCTGACCCTGGTTACCGAGAGGATCCAGGGCAGGAGAGAGGACCCAGCTGGGGCCAGGCGAGGGTCGGGCCGGGCGAGGCTCGGGACGGGTGAGGCCTGCACACCGTCGAGCCCTGAGTCCGGGGGAGGGTCAGCCGCAGGTGCGGGGGACCCTAGGGGGGTCTTCTCAGCTCCCAGCCGAGGCAGTGGCTCTGACTCGGGGTGGAAAGTGCATGCACCGCGTGTGCACACCCACGGTAGGTGTGCGGGCGACCTGCTCCAGCCTCCGAGCACAGGCTCGGAGACACACAAGGTTGCACACACAACGCAGGGCACAGCCCTGACCCGGGAAGCTGCCTGAAGCGCGGCGTGCGGGGTGAGTGCCAAGACTGCTTCAAGGGATCCCTCTGCGTGGCTCCTGATCACAGCGCTGGCGGTACTCAGGCCGTGATGGGGCCGGGTGGGGGCCGGGGTGGCTGTGCTTAGCCCTCGAGGGAAACAAGGACGCAGCTTGAGAACAGTCTTACGCACCCGGCGCCCGCCTGGGTAAAGTGAGTCACAGCCAGCGAGGAAGCAAGTCCGGTGTAACCCGGTTGGGTTCTGAGTCCGGACGGCTGTGGGCTTGGGAAGTAAGTGATGCTGCATGCTGGCAAAAAACAACGTGCTTTTGAAAATGATGATGAATTCTGCACACACACACACGCACCCTCCCCTGGGCAACCACGAGGTGCGAAGGAAGATCAAAGTCGTGACGTTGCCTTAACGGCAGGCGGTCGGGGCAACCGTGGAGTCCAGGAGGGCACAGAGCCCGGTGAGGAGGGTGGGGCCCCGGGAAGCCCCAGTGAGGAAGGTCCCCGCGGCATGGTGAGTGCGGACAAGACAGAACGATGTCTTTAGAACCCCAGCACACAGGCGCCCTCGTCTGGGGAGCGGCGGGTGTTGGGGACCAGGGTGGGGAAGGGAGACTCCTGCCGCCCGCTGACGGGTCCACACCTGAGTCTGAGCATCATTCCTGCAAAACATAGAGGAAAAGGGGGTCCCCAGGTTTCCGGGCGGCACACGGCGGCAGGGACGTCCCAACACGCGCTCCCGCGCCAGCTGCCACCCTCCCGGCCTGGCCCTGGGCTGGGCACCTGGCTCTCTGCCGCTGTGATCCCCTCTGGCTGAGCTTCAGTCTTCTGCCAGGCTGGCCCGGCTGCTGCAGAGCCGCCTCTGGTAGTACCCTGCACTGAAGGGCAGAGCAGTAGGTAACTAGCCTGTTTCCAACGGGACTTAGAGCCTGGTGTTTCCCCGGGAGGGCGGGGGACAGACGGCAAGGCTGGTGACAGACTCGGAGATGACACTCAGCCCCGCGGCCCCGGGGGCACGGAGTCAGCAGGCCCCACACTGCTGTCCAGGCACGGGGACCCACAAGGACCTGGTTCTCTGGAGCCGCGGGACACAGCTGAGAAATACACGAGATGATCCCAGGATGAGACGATCCCAGGGTGAGACAGGAGGTCGGGAAAGGGAAGGACTGGGGAACACGGCCAGCGAAGGCGGTCAGCCTCGCCAAGGAGCTCACGTTCCTCCTGCAAAGCTGGGAGGGAAGAGGCGGACACACAGCCTTCCGGACAGCACAGAGGGCGAGTGCAAAGGCCCTGAGGCTCACGCAGTCCTGGCCACGTTAGAGGTTAACACCGCCAAGGCAGGGAGTCTCGGGAGAGGCCGGCTGGCCTGCTGTGGCCCCTGAAGCTCAGGGCAACCCCGCGGAAGGCACCTGGACTGAAAGGGGCGGCTCCCCTGACAGAGCCGGTGGGGAGGGCACGTCTGTGAGTGAGAGGGCGCTTCTAACAGAACCAAGCGGCCAGGGAACGCCCTCCTTGCCAGGGAGTGAGCTTCCTGCCCTGGGAGGTATTCAAAGGCTGGACAGCCCGCTGAGAGGGTCTGACAGGGGAACTCCCGTGCTGCGCTCCCAGCTGGTCTGGGGGCATCCTCGGGGACTGGCCCAGGTGGTAAACAACCCGCCTGCCAATGCAGGAGACACAGGACCCTCGGGTTCCATCCCTGCTTGGGAAGATCCCCCGGAAAGGGGCATGGCAGCCCACTCTGTATTCTCGCCTGGAGAATCCCATGGACGGAGGAGCCTGGCGGGCTACGGTCCATGGGGTCGGAGAGTCAGACGTGACTTAGCATGCACACGTGTGCACACGCACTCTGCTGGGTATGGCTTCTTCCCCCCGTTCCCTTGCAGCCACACGCATGGATCTCAAAGCTTGACGTTGCTGAGAAGACACCTCCTCACAGGGCTTCAGAGCTGCCAGGATTTGAAGCCCTCCCCTCCCTGGGCCTGACCGCCACTCCCCAGACAGGCACTGGTCCCTTGCTGCCTTAGCGGTTCTGTGCGGTCCCCTGGGCGTCCGAGGCGGAGACTCTGTACCGGCTCCCGGGTGGGTTCTGCTCGCACGTCACAGACACGGACCCCAGCTCCCCCAGGGCAACCTCGTCATTTGCGGGCCCAGCTGTGTCGCAGGTCCACTGTCGGTGTGGGCTGTGGGGTCAGGGCCAGACCCTGCTGGACAGACAGCGTCCCATCTGTGGGCGCCGGCCAGGCGCTCTCCGCAGCGCCACGGCCGGGACCTGGTTCCCGTGCATCCCCGCGCAGAGCAGCTCTGGGTTCTTCGTCTCGGCTCCCCAGGTCACATGAGAGCACGGGCGTCTGTCACGCAGGTTCAAGGCCTTTGAGTTTCCTTTTTGAAAAACTGTCTATTGATGTTTTCTCCCCTCTTTTACTGGGTTGCCTGTTCCTGATTTCTAGGAGCTCGTCATATGTTGATTAAATGAGACCAGACTATGGCCCGTGGTCTACTACATCTCCTTCTACATAAAACACCTACCTCTGCCTCACTGACTACGCCAAAGCCTTTGACCGTGTGGGTCACAACAAATGGGAAAATTCTGCAAGAGATGGGAATATCAGACCACCTGACCTGCCTCTTGAGAAATCTGTATGCAGGTCAGGAAGCAACAGTTAGAACTGGACATGGAACAACAGACTGGTTCCAAATAGGAAAAGGAGTACGTCAAGGCTCTATATTGTCACCCTGCTTATTTAACTTATATGCAGAGTACATCATGAGAAACACTGGGCTGGACAAAGCACAAGCTGGAATCAAGATTGCCAGGAGAAATCTCAATAACCTCAGATATGCAGACGACACCACCCTTATGGCAGAAAGTGAAGAAGAACTAAAGAGCCTCTTGATGGAAGTGAAAGAGGAGAGTGAAAAAGTTGACTTAAAACTCAACATTCAAAAAACTAAGATTATGGCATCTGGTCCCATCACTTCATGGCAAATAGATGGGGAAACAGTGGAAACAGTGGCTGACTTTATTTTTTTGGGCTCCAAAATCACTGCAGATGGTGACTGCAGCCATGAAATTAAAAGATGCTTGTTCCTTGGAAGAAATGCTATGACTAACCTAGACCGCATATTAAAAAGCAGAGACATTACCAACAAAGGGCCATCTAGTCAAAGCTATGGTTTTTCCAGTGGTCATGTATGGATGTGAGAGTTGGACTTCAAAGAAAGCTGAGGACCGAAGAATTGATGCTTTTGAACTGTGGTGTTGGAGAAGACTCTTGAGAGTCCCTTGGTCTGCAAGGAGATCCAACCAGTCCATCCTGAAGGAGGTCAGTCCTGGGTGTTCATTGGAAGGACTGATGCTGAAGCTGAAACTCCAATACTTTGGCCACCTGATGCAAAGAGCTAACTCATCTGAAAAGACCCTGATGCTGGGAAAGATTGAAGGCAGGAGGAGAAGGGGACGACAGAGGATGAGATAGTTGGATGGCATCACTGACTTAATGGACGTGAGTTTGAGTAAACTGCGGGAGTTGGTGATGGACAGGGGGGCCTGGCGTGCTGCAGTCCATGGGGTCACAAAGAGTCGGACACGACTGAGCGACTGAACTGAACTGACTGATGGCCTGTAGGCTCAATCAGGCCTGCTGACTTGCTATTTTTTTAATCAACAAAATCCCCTCGGGGCACACAGCCAGGCTCTCTGTCTGTGGCTGTTGCGGTTACCGCAGGAAAGCTGACGGGGCCTTCGGCCTGGGAGCTGGAGGCGTGCATTATGCGGACAGTGCGTCTGCTGACCCTGGGATTAGACTTCTGTCAGGTGAACTGCGAACGCTTCCCCCAGTTTATCATTCATCTTTTGACTGTTTTTTTTCCCCTTTTAAGTGCTTTTTAAATTGTTAGTCGTCCGGACGTGTTTTAATAGTGCTCAAAGCTGCTTGACTTTGGAGGGTCCTTGCTTCTCAAAATCCAGAATCTTTACACACCAGACTCTGCAGTTCAAGGTCACTGTTTTGCTCCAGAGCTAAGAGGAAATGAATGGAAAAAGGCAGATTTGGAGGAACACCGTCTAGAAACTGCAGGAGAATTTAGCACTTGCACTCCACCTTCTGGGCGTTTACGGTCTGAGAGCTGACAACTCTAAGGCAGGTGAGGGGGTACCGAGGCCCCGACACCTGAGTAAGCTGTTGCTCAGGTGCCGTGCAGCCCGCAGGCTTGCGGGGACAGCCCCGCCACACCCACTGCGCGACCCTGGCTCGTCCCGCAGTGAAAGAACGAGACCCAGGGGCGGAGGGGCTGTCCGGGTTGACAGGGAGAGCCACCGCTTCGCGCCCCGCCTTGCAAACCGCGCCGGAGCCGGTCGGCCCGCGCCCACCCCCGCCCCCGCCCCGCGGCCCCAGCGCGATGCCCAGCGCGGCCGGCAGGGGCGGCGTCGCACCGGCTGGGCGCTCTCCTCAGCGGCTGCGGCCCCCGGTCCCGGCGCCCCAGCTGTGTCGGCACCCCGCACCTCGCCTGTATCCCAGCCGCCCGCACGGGCCATCCCAGCCCGGCCCCCACGTGTATCCCGGCCCGGTCCCCGACCCGCGATCCCAGCCAGATCTCCCCGCCTGTATCCCAACCGCCCCCACCGGCAATCCCAGCTCGCCCCCCACACCCGCGATCCCAGCCCATCCCAGCCCACTACCCCCATCCCAGCCCACCCCCCCAATCCCAGCCCACACCCCCACCATGCCAGGGCCCCCAGCCTGGCCCCGCCCCGCCCACCTCGTGGCCCCGCCCCGCGGCCCCGCCCCCAGGCCCTCCCACCGGCTTCAGTGCTGGGGGCTGTGGGGCGTGGAGTCAGACCCAGGGTCGGGAGCGGGGGCCGGCCGCCGGCCTAGCAGGAAAATGGACAGCCCGTCACCCGAGCGCCCTTGGGACCCCTCCCCGGGGGAGGGGGCGTTCCTGTCACCTGAAAATAGAACCCCAGCCCCTCCGCTGGCCGACCTGCAGAGGCCCTGGCGGTTGGCATCACCTCCTCTGGCCCTGGGATGGCCGGTGGGGGGCCGGGCTGGGACACAGGTTGGGGGGCTGTCCCCCCAGCCCCAAGGCCCCCCGCGCTTGCAGCACCTCCCCGCCCCACGCCCAAGACAGCCCCCCACCTCCCCAGGACGCCCCCCTCGCCAGATCTGGAGTAGCCCCCATTCCGAGCTGTGTGTTTCCTGCCCACCCTGGTGTACATCCCTAGGAGACTGTGGGGGCGGCCCCGCACCCCCACCCAGTCTGTCTCCCCTGCCCACTCTCCATAGTTGACCACGGCAAGGGCTCCAGAACCCAGGAGTGAAGGCAACCTCAGTCTGGACTCTGCCACGCAGGCAGGGGAACCCCCGCTGGGGGCCTGGGGCTGGGTCTTCTCTGGAAGCTGGCCTCCACGCCAGGGTCTGGGACGCTGGCTGTGACGGACATGGGCCTGAGCCCTGGGGGAGGGGACCCAGGTCAGCTGGGGCCGGGCAGCTGCTGCTCACGCTTACTGAGCCACACTCGGGCCCCTCGAAGCCCCAGGACAAGCCAGGCCTGCCTTGCCCGGGGCTATGCGCCTGCTGCTCCCTTGCTTGGACACTGGCCCAGCCCCGGGGTCCCCATCCGCCCCCTCTTGCTTCCTCTGGGTCTCTGCCCCCGAGTCTCAGTGACTCCGACCCTGACCACGTCCGCCACGCTCCACCTTCACCTCGTGGCTTTATGATTTTGCCACACAGGACAGTGCCCGGGGCCCAGCTGGTGCTCAGCAGATACCGTCAGGGGGTGAATACGTTGTGAGTCCCTCCTGTGGGCGTGTGGAGCTGCTGCAGAGCGGGGGCCCGTCCCCAGGCTCCCCTGATGGCAGCCAAGCCGTCGGAGCGCTTTGCCCGGGCGTGGGAAGGAGAGGCTGTGCCGCGGTGCCCGGCTGTGACGGCGCCCTTGGGGACAGCGCTGTCCCTGGTGCAGGACGGGCCTGTCACGATACGTGTCTCACAGGCTGCGGCTAAGCCAGGCTGCAAACACGGCGCTGCCAAGGGGGACCGCCGGCTCTCGCGGTGCCAGGGGCCCGCCGCCCGGTTTCCAGCGTCTGCCTGGCTGCCCCTGGGGTGCGGAGAGTGACCTTCAGCCCTGCCTCCACGTCCTCCCTGCCCGCCCACCCCTGCTCCGGCACCGTCTGCTCGAGCCTGAACCCCCGCGGCCTGAAGCCAGCCCAGAACACTCTGCTTCTGAAGGCCTCTCGGGGATGTCCCGCCAGCCAGCCCCCCCACCCCGGGGTGGCCGCACACCTCCTGGCCCCTGGAGCAGGACACGCGTGGGGAGGGCCCCTCTGAACGGGGCTCCCCCAGGCCTGGGAGCCGGGAAGCTCGAAGCCGGCGGTTTGCTCATCTCAACATCTCTTTCTTGTCCGTCTGCCTGTGTGTCCGTCTGTCTGGGCAGACCCTGTGGCTGGTCTCTGGACACAGACTTGGGCGCTCGGGAACCCCGCTTCCTGGGTGAGGCCAGCCCTGCCCACCCAGCTGGCCAGCCGGTCCTGCCTGCTGCCCCTGCCTCCTCACTTGACACCCCCCACCCCGCTCTGCCCCGACCCCACCCGGAACCAGTCCCCAGCCTGGGGCTACTGCCCCTCCTCACACTCCCGCAGCTCAGAGAGTCTGAAACACACAATTTAGCACTTAATTATACACTCTGCTCGCTAATTATTTTGTGCCTTATCTCCGCGGCTCGCGTGAGCTCCGGGAGGCAGATCGCACTCCTGGGCTCCGGCCTCCGTGAGGCGTGTGCCTCCTGCCCGCCTTGGGCTGGGAAGGGGGCCCTCGATGGTAGCCTGGAGCCCACAGTGCCCCAGGGCTGGGCCTGGACAAGAGAGGCAGCCCGTCCGCTCCCTCTGCACGTGTTTGCCCAGCCCCCGGCCCGCCCTCCTGGGCCCCAGGTATCCAGCACCCCCTGGACCGCAGCGCCGCCCCACCTTGCCCCGGACACGCAGCCTCGCCTGGGCCCACCACCCTCTCGATGGACAGTGGAGACCCGCGGACCCCCCACAGGCCACCCTCCACCCGTGGCCGAGGAAGGGGGACATCCCTCCACCCCATCCCCCCGACAGGGACAGACGTCACTGTCTCTCCAGGCTCTGGGCAGAGGTGGGGGTGCAGGGGTGCATGTGGGGGTGTTCACCCCTGAGGCTGGGCCGGGGAAGGCCTGTGGGGTCTGGGGAAATACTTGGGCTCCACAGGGTCCACCCACTGACCACCCCCAGGGCAGGCATGCCCACCACCCTGAACCCCTGAGGTCCGTCCTCCCCGGGGGTCCCAAGGCCAGGGCACCTGGGAACCATGTGGGGGAGCAGCTGGGGAGCACGTGTGGCTGGCCAGGCAGTGCTTGTCCCGCGGGGCACCCCCGACCCCCGACCTTCCGCTGCTCACGCAGGCCCATCTGTCTGCCCGTCCTCCTCTGTTCTGCCCTCTCCTGCCCTGGCCCATCGCCTGGACACTCGGCTCTGGTCTCCCGGGGGATCCCGCTGACTGCTGCCCTCTGCAGACGCCCCTTTGTCTTTGAGAGAAGCTCCCTGCCCACAGTCAGGGTCTTCACTGACCACTCTTCCGGCCCCTCCGGCGCAGTCCTGGGACACCTTCCACCATGGAGACCCAGCTGTGGCCCGGTCCAGGCGGGTCCGACCTCTGCCAGCACTCCGGGGCCCAGGCACTCTGACCCGGAGATGAGGGCCCACCTTGGGTCTTGCATAAGCTCCCGGCCGGAGGCCTGCTGGGGCTGCGCAGCAGTCAGAACAGAGGTACGCCCCTGGGTCGCCGAGGCCCGGCCTGTTCCCAGGTTCCCCGGCGCCCGGCCAGCCCTGTCCCGGGACCTCTGCCACATGCACGTGCCCACTCCCAACTGAGCATCCACCTGGGCAGGACACATGGGCCGCCTTCCTCACTGCGGGGGCCCAGGCACCCAGTCGGTGCTCGTGTCAGCGGGGCGGGGGGCGGTGAGGCTGGGCCAGGGTCTCCACTCCTGAGGCTCGGGCAGAGGGTGGCCCTGCGGGTGGATGCGACGTGAGATCGGGGCGGCCTGGACAGGGCTGGTGGCCGCCTCTCTGGGTGCGCATTCTGCCTCAGCCCTGGGCCAGGCAGCGTGGAAGCCCCCTTCACCCACCCGCACCCCCAGGAGCGTGTGTGTGAGCGGCTCCGGGCACCTGGTCTGCCCCAGGTGTGTCTGTGCGAAGCCGACCTGCTGGTGGCGGCAGCCCCGTGACCGTCTGCACCGTGTGCGTGAACATGATTGTTTTGGTTTGATGGGTATGGGTGTGATTCTGGAGGGCTGTCTGCGAGGATCTGGGGTGTGGGGGTGTCCCCAGGGCCTGCAGGGCTGTGTGAGAGTGGTTCGTGGGCTCCGCTTGTGTCTGAATGGTCAGGGGGTCCCTGCCACAGGGCCCAGCGGCCCTGGCCTGCTCCCCACTGCTCCCCCCCAGTTCCCATCACGCAGCAGCGGAGGGTCTCATCAGCTTGGTGGGTGAGATGGGGGCCGTGCTAGAGATGTGCGGGGGTGAGGGGAGTGGATGGGGAGGGGGGGTGGTCTCCACTTGACAGCCCCCACCCCCTTCCTCCGGGGCAGGCAAGGGCTGGATTCGTGGATGCCCACCCTGCTCCCAGCCCGGCTCCCACCCACGCAGGAGGCTCAGTGCTGGGGGCGGCGTGAGGACATGACGGGTGCATGTTGGGGGGTGAATGGGGGTGAATGCTGGGGCTCCGTGCTGCCCCGAGCACTGTTGGTGAGAGGGAGCTCCTCCCAGGCTGGGCGAGGGGCTCTGGGCAGGAGCTGGGGGGTTTGGGGGTAGGACCCTCAGATCTGAGCCTCCAGGGTGTGGCTCCCTTCCCAGAAGCGGGACAGGCTGATGACGGAGAAATAGCGACTGTTCACTGTCCCTAACCCAAGCACAAACCGCTGGGCTCTCCTGATCGCTCCTCTGAGAACACACTTGGATGGAAAGTGAAGAAAACCGTTTTGCAATTTAATCTCAAATAAACACATTGGGAAAGATCCTGATGCTGGGAAAGACGGAAGGCAAAAGGAGAAGAGGGGTACATGGTTGGACGGCATCGCCGACAACGGACGCGAACCTGGGCGAAGTCCGGGCGATGCTGAGGGACCGGGAAGCCTGGCGTGCGTGGGGTCGCAAGGAGCCGGGCATGACTTAGTGACTCAACAGCAGCAGGAACAAAGGTGGGTTTAGAGGAAGCGGCCCAGGAATGTAAAGCGGGCCCCGCCCACCTCCGCCTTCCTCCCGGCCTCCCCGGGGCAGCACCTCCCGTGACTCCGAGGCTGTGTGCTGCAATGCGGGCCCGCAGTCTGCCGTGCCTTGTCAGCTGACGATGCGTGTCACCAGCACGCGGTCAAGATGCAGAGCCGTCCCCATCGCAGAGACCGCGCCCTCCCCCGACACCGCTGACCCAGGAGTCATCTCACAGCTCCCTCACTTCAAGGCTTGCCTACGAGATTTCCCTGGCGGTCCCGTGGTTAGGACTCGGAGCTTCCACTGCAGGGGGCTCAGGTTCCATCCTTGGGGTGGGGGGAACACCCCACAAGCTGCAGCCCTACAAACGGGGGGTTTCTTGTAAGTGGGACCCATAGTGCGTGACCTTCTCGATCAGCACAATGCCCGTGAGACCCGCTCGAGCTGGTGCTGGAACACAGGCTTCTGAGACTGTCGCCTGGACCGGATGGCAGGGTCGTTCGCAGTTTCTGACTATTATAAACACCTGCTACGAACAGCTGCCTGCAGGGCTTGGTGTGGACGGGAGATACCGTTTCTCCGGCGTGACTGCCCAGGAACACGAACGCCGGGTGCGCGATGAACGTCTGGCTGAAGAAACTGCCTGTTTGCCGCAGCAGGTGAGCCTTCCTGTGCTTCTGCGTCCTCACCAGCACCGGGCGTGGTCGCTTCTTCCGTTCTCTGACTTTCAGCTGTGGCCTTAGAGTGCATGAGTTTCCAGTAGACGGCACATACCTGGGCTATTTTTCCCACGCGGTCCGCCTCTTTTAATTGATGTACTAGACTGTTTAGATTTAATTTAATTATTGACATGTTAGGTTTAAGTCTGCTGTTTAATTTTCTTGTCTTTTTGTTCCCTCTGTTCTTAATTTCTGTTTTCTTTTTCCTGTCTTCTTGTGTGCTGCTTGAACCTTTAAGAGATGTGGGCTTCCTTGGTGCTCAGTGGTGAAGAATCCGCCTGCCAGCGCAGGAGACACGGGTGTGATCCCTGGTCCGAAAGATCCCACATGCCGTGGGGCAGCTCAGCCTGGGAGCCACAGCTACTGAGCCCACAAGTCGCAGCTGCTGAAGCCTGAGACCCTGTGCTCCACAGCAAGAGAGAGGTCCCCGCCTGCCACAACCAGGGAAAAGCCCAAGCCGCAACGAAGACTCAGCCCGGCCAAAAGTAACGAACAGAATAAAAACTATCTTAAAATTACTTAGATTTATACATAGTGTCTTTGACTGCATCTCTCCATGTTTCAGCGGTGTTCTAGGTGTACATTGTAATTACATAACATCACAGTTTGTCGATTTGACTTTGATCAGTTGGAGTGAAGTATAGCAACGTGAGTCCCTCTGTGTCCACGCCCCGTTCATCATGTAATTGTCTTACACACTTCCTCTACATACACTGGGAATCACATCAGATAGTGGTACAGTTTTTGCCTCAACTGTCAAACAAAATTTGGGAGATTTAAGAGGAGGTGAAGTCTGCTGTGTTTACCTGTATTTTTGTTCACTTTGTGTTCTTTCTCAAAGTTCCAAGATTCCTGCTTTTGACATTTTCTGTTTGTTTAGGGAACTTCCTGAAATAATTCCTTTAGGGTAGGTCTGATGACAATGGTAACAAATTCTCTCAGTTTTCTTTCTTCTGAGAATGTCTTGATTTCTTTTTCATTCCTGAAGGGTATTGTCACCGGATATAAGATTCCGGGCTGACACTTCTTTCAGTGCTTGAAAAATGTGTGCCATTTCCTGCTGGTCTCCATGGCTTCTGATGAGAAATCTGCTGTCAATCAAATTGTTTCTCTTATACCTAAGATGCCATTTCTCTTACTGCTTTTAAGACTTTGTCTTTAACTTTCAGAAGTTTTAATATGCTGTATATCTCAGCATAGATTTCTTTTGGTTAATCCTTTTAGGGTATTTCTCAGCTTCCTAAATCTGTAGATTCCGGTCTTTTGCCAAATTTGAGAAGATTTTCTCTGAAAACTTTTCCAGTCCCACTCTCATCTTTTTTTTTTTCCTCTTCCTGGGATTCTGATCACTCAAATGTTAGATCCTCTTCCTTTAAAACATAAAAAAGTTTCTTAGGTCCTTTAGGGTGGCTCAGATGGTAAAGAATCTGCCTGCAATGCAGGAGACATGAGTTCGATCTCTGGGTCGGGAAGACCCCCTGGAGAAGGAAATGGCAACCCATTCCAGTACTCTTTCCTGGAGAATCCCATGGATGGAGAAGCCTGCTGGGCTACAGTCCATGGGGTCACAAAGAGGGCCTGCTCATTTTTTTTAAGTCTATTTTTTTCTTTCTTGTTCAGATTGAGTAATTTTTTCTGTTTCATCTTTAAGTTCACTGAATCATCCCTCTGTTCCCTCTGCTTTGGCACTGAGCCCATTTGTTGAGTTTTACATTTCGGTTACTATATTTTCCAGTTCCAAAATCTCCGTTCGGTCCTTCTTTAAGCTTCTCTTTCTTTTCAGAGACTTTCCTTCTTTAAGCTTCTCTTTCTTTTCAGAGACTTTCCACGTTTCCATTTGTTTCAGTCGTCTTCATTGCTGAAGGAGTTTTGTAACAGCCGCCTGAGCAGGGCTGTGTCCACTGTGATTGGTTTCTCTTGATCACGGTTTCTCACTCAGCTTGAGATCTTCCTGGATCTTGGCATGAAGAGTGATTGGCAGCTGAAGCCTGGACTTTGGGGGACTCGGGGTACGAGATTCTGGGCCTCATTTAAACCTCTGATGCTGTTCTGGTGGGGACGGGGGTACAGGTTGCCCAGTAGCCGTTCTCTGATGCTGCAGGTGGAGGGTTCTCAGTACTGCTGGATGCGTGCGCTTTCTGGCCCCCGACCAGGTCTTCAGTGATGTGGTCCCTGCGGGGAGGGGTGCCTCATCACTGCCCCCTATGGCCTCCTCCGGAGAGCAGGGCAGGTGCTCATGCTTGGTGGACGGTGCTGGTGAAAGCCTCCATGCCCACGTGGCCTCTGATGCCCCGGGGAGGGGGACTTGACCACCACGGGGAAAGGGAGACTGTGCCCAAAGCGAGTGGAACACAATGAGTTTGTAACCAGTTAACTTAGAATTGCTGTCACTAAGTCGTCTGACTCTGCGGCTCCCTGGACTGGAACCCACCAGGTCTTCTCTGTCCATGGGATTTCCCCGGCAAGAATTCTGGGCTGGGTGACCATTTCCTTCTCCAGGAGACTTTCCCGACCCAGGGATCAAACTTATGTCTCCTGAATTGGCAGGTGGGTTCTTTACCACTGGGCCTCCTGGGAAACCAATTTAGAATTGAGAACGTCTAAAGGCCCATGCTCTGCAGTTTTAAGGGATTTTTTCCCCTCCACAATAGAACTGTCAGACAAAACGCGACCGTGTTTGACATGGGCTCACTTAGGATTCCATTCTCCTTCCGCACACACAAGCGGGGCAGTGCCAGGAGGTAAGAGGTTTGCCGTGGCACAGCCAGTGAGTGTCCAGCTCCAGGTGCAGGTGGTGACCCTGCAGCGGCTCGCTCTTTCAGTCCAAGGTGGCTGCTCTAGTTCCAGCCATCACATCTGCATTCCAGCCAGTGGGAAGGGGAAAGCATGACCCTTTTTAAGAACACATATTCAGAGTTGCAGGTCATTTCCGCTTACACTTCACTGGGTGGCATTGACGCACACGGCCACCCCTGGCTGCCAGGAATGCTGAGAAATACATCCTTTATTCTGGAGACCCTGTACCACCTGAAAGTCTATAGAGTTCTGTTTCCATGCAAGAGGGGTTGGGAATGGATACTGGGGACAACGAACTGCTTCTGCTTCATCTTTTAATAAATACGATGACTGCAGCCCTTGTCCCTGCTGCATACCCGCCTCACCCAGGCACACGGAACGCTCAGTCCAAGTGAGGCCTGCCATGGGCGCACGGGACAGACATACACATCAAAGTCCAAACAGCATGTAAAGGTCAGACCGGGGGAAAACAACACGACCTTGGACAATGCAGCTGCCACCGATACCCAAGGACAACGCCCAGGGACTCAGCCCCCAGCCCTCAGCTTCAACAAGGCATGAAAACATGCCACAGGGTTTAAAACAGTAGTCTGCATTTTACACGGTTAACAAGTTACCAACAAGAAGGCACTTCACACAAAAGTGCGCCACAACTGTGCCGGTAACAAGGTAATTCCGACATTATTAATACAGCATCCACCCGTCGCATCGCAGACCGTCTGTCTGGCCGTGGGGCATGCGTGCTTGTCGAGTTTTGCTACAGGAAGCTTCCTCTCTGTCACGCATCTCTCTGTTCAGAGGTAAGTAATCTAAACAGTGGACTCCCGGAGGCTGGGCGGCTTGGCCCCTGCAACCAGCCCTGCCTTGTGGTGCACACAGGAAACTTCTCTGGGGCTTCCCCACCTCCCCCGCCCCCACGGCCGCAAAGCCGCAAAGCCTCTGCCTGGGCCGGCCAGGAAGGCCGCACAGCGCGCGGGAGGGGTGCCAGGCCTGCTTGGGTAGCATCACCATGGCAACGCTCCCCCCACTCCGCTCCTCGCTGAGACCCGGGCATCTGTGGCCATGGAGACTGGTCCCGCCGCGGGCACATCTGCACAGCAACCAGGGAGGGGGCTGCCCAGCTGGGCCCCCATCAGGAGAGCAGGTACACTGAGCGCTTTTATGAATCGTTAAGGGGAAGATGGGCGCTTCGGCGAGAGACGGACAAAGGACACGGACAAAGAGCAACCACAAGTGGCTAATAAATACGTGACAAGTGCTGGCACCGCCAGCGATCACAGAGATGCAAATGCAAACAACAATAAGATGCTTTTTCAAAAAAAGCCGTGCGGTTGGCAAGAGATGAGGAAAACAAAGAACAGAGGCTCAGAGTCGGGATGTGCAGGGGGACAGGGCTTGCAAACCTGCTGGTCTGAGCGCACATTTGCGGAACGTTTCTGGGAGGGCAATTTGGCAAAATGCATCAGAAGCCTTTAAAACGCGCATACCTTTTGAACTAACAATTTGAGTTCCAGTAATTTCTTCCAAGGTAATAATTAAGTGAATAAAGATTTAGCTACAAGTGTGTTCCCTATAGGGGCAATTATAAAAGCAAAAAGTTAGAAACAAGCACAATCTGGAGGAAAAACGTGACTAAATCATCTGTTCAGCATTCATACAATAGATGCCAGGTAACCATTAGGAACGCTGCAGACCATTTAATGGCACAGAACGCTGCACACAGTAACGTGTTAAGTGGTAGAGAACAAATTATGAAGCATGTATGGTGCCTGAGAGTTTGAGGGGAAGGGGGCTCAGGGGCCCCCCAACACCCCGAGTCCTCAGCATCCCACCACAGCTGGGGAGAGGACCTGTGGAAGTCTGGTGTGCATCACGGCAGGCGTGGGGCAGGGCTGCAGCGACTGGGCAGCCCCGGCTGGGTCCTGGAGCCACCTCTGGCCGTGGGCCTTGGGGACAGCCATCCCTTGAGATCTTGTCATCACGTGGAGCGAGAAGTCACTGTGACACCGGCCACCACATCCCAGGTCGTCTGACTGCAACCCAGCCCCAGTGGACCCAGGGGCTCAGTCACGAAAGGGCAAGGAAATTTTTTTTCAAGGCAACTGTGCAGGTTTAGAAACCTTGCTTGCATGAGAAAAATGAGCTCCAGGGGAGGGCCCTGTGGTGGTTTAGGCACTCGGTCGTGTCCGACTCTTTGCACCCACAGGGACTGTAGCCCGCCAGGCTCCTCTGTCCGTGGGATTCTCCAAGCAAGAAAACGAGTGGGTTGCCACTTCCTCCTCCAGGGGAATCTTCTCGACCCAGGAACTGAACTGGAGTCTCCTGCATTGCAAGGGGATTCTGGACTGCTGCGTCACCAGGGAAGCACATAGGACATTAAATACTTAAAATTTTTTTATTTATGGGGCTTCCTTGGCAGTCCAGTGGCTAAAACTCTGTGCTTCCAAGGCAGGGGGTGCGGGTTTGATCTCTGGTCAAGGAGTGAGGATCCCGCATGCTGACGCCCCCAAAAAGTGCTTTTGTTATTTGTGATAGAATACCCGTAACATAAAATCTGCCATCTAATTACAGTCCAGCGCCCCACGTGACAGGCTTACCTCACTGGTCATGCTGCTCTCGGGGCTCATCCGTGTGGTAGCAGGTGTCCCACTGCCCTCCCTTCAAAGGCCGAGTCACAGTCCACCACGTGAATGGATCACACTGTGTTCATCATCATCTGTGGATAAAGGAAGCTGAGCACCGAAGAATTGATGCTTTTGAACTGTGGTGTTGGAGAAGGCTCTTGAGAGACCCTTGGACTGCAAGGAGATCCAACCAGTCCACCTTAGAGGAAATCAGTCCTGAATATTCATTGGAAGGACTGATGCTGAAGTTGAAACTCTAATCCTTTGGCCACCTGATGTGAAGAACTGACTCATTGGAAAAGACCCTGATGCTGGGAAAGATTGAAGGTGGGAGGAGAAGGGGATGACAGAGGATGAGATGGTTGGATGGCATCACTGACTCGATGGACATGAGTTTGAGCAAGCTCCAGGAGTTGGTGATGGACAGGGAGGCCTGGTGTGCTGCAGTCCATGGGGTCGCCAAGAGGTGGACACGACTGAGCGACTGAACTGAACTGAACTGATCACCTGTGGTCAGACACTTGAGTTGTTTCACCTTTTATCGGTTGTGAATAATGCTGTGGGGAATACGGGTGTGTGAGTATCTCTTTGAGACCCAAACAGGGCATTTTAGATGAAGAACCATGACCTGGGGCAAAGCTAGAAAATGACTGGGACGAGCCTTGCTCCCCATGTAACGATGTCCGACTGTAGGGACCCGGGGACGAGGAGGTAGGGTGCTGTAAGCGAGCCCGCGGAGACCGTGAGGGAGAGTTTGGTCCGTTCTAGTCTCCCTGCTGGAACTCTGCGCCCATTCAAAGACCTCAGGGCAGCAAAGTACAGTCGTCAGAAACGTGCAACCACCAAGAAGCCACACAGGGACGTCAGGTGAGATTTAATTCAGCACAAGGGAGCCCACCCACAAGACGCGTGCCGCGGGAGGAGGGCGGTTCACCGCGGCGGACACTCCGTGCGGGGCCAGCCGCGCTCCGGCTGCGTGCCCAGCTCTGTCTCTGCTGCGCTCTTTATCTCCCATGTGCTCGTTTCACGCCGGCAGTGACTCCTCCTTCTGGACGTTTCCCAGAGCATCCCAGGGTTTCCCACATTGACCCTCCTGGTCACACTGAGCGGTAGGGGTCCTCAGCACGAAGCCGAGCAACATCGTCCAGTCCCTGGAGCCGGAGCGTGGTGGCCTGGGATGCCCAGCAAGGCACATGGGCAGTGAGACGCCTGAGGGCAACTGTGGGGATGTGGGACACGGGCCAAACTCCGGGCGGGAAGAACCCACATGGGAGGGTCAAGGGCCAAGCCTCTTAGACTGGCCTTTCCCCGTTTCCTGACCAGCCTGGGCCCCCTCCTGCTACAGATGAGCACGCAGTCAGCCTGCCTGGAAGTGAAGTGAAGTGAAAGTCACTCAGTTGTGTCCGGCTCTTTGCAACCACAGGGACTGCAGCCGGCCAGGCTCCTCTGTCCGTGGGAGTCTCCAGGCAAGAATACTGGAGTGGGTTGCCATGCCCTCCTCCAGGGGATCTTCCCGATCTAGGGATCAAAGCCGGATCTCCTGCACTGCAGGCAGATTCTTTACCATTGAGCCACCAGGAAAGCCCTAACCTGCCTGGGCCCCTCCACAAATACCCGTATTATTTGCTGTTTAGTTTTTAAAAATATTTATTTATTTGGCTGTGCTGGGTCTTAGTTCCCCGACCAAGGATGGGACACGGGCCCCCTCCGTGGGGAGCTCAGAGTCTTAGCCACAGGACCACCAGGGAAGTCCCTGTTTGCTGGTTTAAATATCACTTCTGCACTGACCAGCTGGCCTCCAGCTGAACTCTCCAGGACTCCTGACTCACCTTGGCGTCTCCACTTGGTGACCCGGGGCGAGGCTCAAGCAAGCTGGGGGACACGCCCCTCCCGACCCTCTTCCCAAAACCAGTTCCTCCTCCCGTCTTGGGTCAGTAAACAGGCTCCCTTCTCCATTTTGAGCTCTGTTGCTGCAATCACAAATCTTGTCGGCCCCGTCTTCAAAGTCTGTGCAGAATCTGGCCTGAGTCCTCCGGCCCCGCTGATGCCACCCCGGTGCCTGCCACCATTGACTCTAGGGCCCTTGCAACAGATGTGAGTGAGGGGTACTGACCCAGCCAAATACCGCAGCACAGTGAACAAACCATGAGTGCAGAACACTGTGGATGAACCTCACAAAAGATGCTGAGCAAAAATGCCAAATAAAAAAGGAGACAAACTATGATTCCATTCTATTTTTAAAAAGAACAAACAGGCAAAAATGGGGTCTTCCCTTAGTCCAGTGGCTAAGGCTCAGCGCTCCCAATACCGGGGCCCGGGTTCCACCCCTGGTCAGGGAGCTGGACCCCACAATAGGACTGAACACGCCGAAACTAAAGATCCTGCAACCATGACGCACCCCAGACCTGGTGCGTCAGGAAATAATAGTAAAAACGTAAAAACAGGCAACACTGAAAATAGACATCTATTATAATGAGGACCTGCTGAATAGCACGGGGAACTCCACTCAATACTCTGTAATTGCCTATGTGGGACAAAAACCTGAGAAAGGATGAATGTGTGTATGTGTGTGACCAAACCACTTCCTGTGCACCTGAAACTAACACAACATTGTAGACAGCTATACTCCAATAAAAATTATAAAAACACAAACAAAAACAGGCAAACTAAACAACCATGTTCTGGTGATGCAGCGTAACAGGATAAAACTATGCAGGAAAGAGGGGACGTGGTCAGCGTGAAAGTCGGGAGAGCGCGTTCAGGGCAGGAGGGGAGAGGCGGGGTCGGGTTTTCTGCCCTCGGCGGTGCTCCTGGGGTCTGCCTGTGATGACCCCCTTGATGTGCATTTCTGGCTGGTGCAATCTTCTGTGTGTTCATGGCTCTCAAAGAAGAAACTATTTTTACTCCCTGGGTCTCTGAAGACTCATAACTGTGACACTCTGAGCCACAGCAGACACTTCCTGAAGGCCTTTGACAAGCAGGAAAGCACCCGGCTGGCCGGTGGCTGTGATTCCCCCTCTTCTGGTAAGGAAACGGGAGCTGGCGGGTGTTGGGGGGCCCACGACTGACCCCTGGGGCAGAGCAGGAACCCAGCATCCAGCCACGTCCCGTCTTCTCCCTCTAGCAGCACATGTGGTAGGGAGGGACAATCACATTCCGTAAATTGGTTTCATTTAAGATGCACTGGGGAGTCTGCGCTTCAGGAAACCCCGGAGAGAACTCATTTATTAATTGTCTCAGCAAATATTTATCGCATGCCTGTTTTATTCACAGAACTGTGAGCCTCTTTGAAACCTGAAATGTTCTTTCATCAAGGAACCAAGTGTCCCTTAATTTACTGGCGATGCAAGCCTCCACTTTCAGATGTTGATACTTTTAAACTTTTTGTTTTTTAAAAATTTATTGTTTTACTGTTTTTTTCCCATATTGTAAAAGTAGTACATGTTCTACAAAACTGTAGAAAATCTAGGAAACTGGCAAAAACAAACAGAAACTGAAGTCGCCTGCACCTCCTGCCAGAGAGAACCACTGTGAACATGTATATTCCCTCCCAATAGCTTTCCCTAGGCAGGGACAGATGGATTTTCATACCAAACAGGAATCATCTCAGGTTTCTTCTTACTTTAATTTTTATTTCATGTTGAACATCCAGTTGGAATCTATCGAGAAAAGCAGAGAGTGGGTTCCCAAGCATGCAGGGTGGGGCAGGGTGGGGGGCAAAGTGGGGTGTTGGTGCAGGTGGGGGCCCACGTGTGGGTGCTCGGGGCTGGGTGCCCCTCTCTCTGGGGGATTGGCATTGTCACCACCTCCCCAGGGTGGCATCAGGGTTCTGCCCCAGAGGGACCAGGGGACAGGCATCAGGAGACAGCACCTGAGGGGACAGAGCATCAGGAGACAGCACCCGAGGGGAGACAGCATCAGGAGACAGCACCCGAGGG
>JADEYB020000014.1:669577-685424 GCA_015832495.2 Alces alces | reverse complement strand
AGGGGGAGATGGAGGCTGGGGGAGGGGGAGACAGAGGCTGGGGGAGGGGGAGGGGGACAGGGGGAGACAGAGGCTGGGGGAGGGGGAGGGGGAGACAGAGGCTGGGGGAGGGGGAGATGGAGGCTGGGGGAGGCAGTGAGGGCAGGTGGGATGTGGAGCATAGAATGTACCAGAATCTCCATGAGGAAATACCTGGCTTAACAAAGCATTTCCATATTACAGAATAATGCCATATTTGGGAAATGAAAGTATTTTTCCTGTATCCTGTAAAAAGGAAAGTAGAACTAAACAAATTCTCCAGGCAGCTGGGGCTGGGATTTAAGAAGACCGCAACAGGACTCCCCTGGTGGTCCAGAGGTCAAGACTCTGCCTGCCAGTGCGGAGGACACGGGTTTGATCCCCGTCCGGGAAGATCCCATCTGCCTCGGAGCGACTGCGGAGCCTGTGTCCAGTCCAGAGCCCGAGCGCTGCAACGAGCGGAGCCACCGCCATGAGAGACCCAAGAGCAAGCAGGGAGCAGCCCCCGCTCTCCGCAACCAGAGAAAACCGGTGCAGCCAAAAACAAACGAATAAACTAGGAAAAAGCAGCAGGCAGCGGCCAGGGCCGGGGCCACTTTCTCCGGGCGTCCACGCGCTGCCCGGGGGAGGGCAGCACCTGACTTTTCAGGGCAGACACCTGGGCCTTTGGGGGGGAACCTGCTCCGGCCGTAGCTCAAGGCAGGCTGGGTAGGGGCGCAGACGCTAGCCCTGCCCCTAACTCCACCCCGGATCCAGGCTGCCCCGCCTCCTCCGCGTCTGCCTCCGCCAGAGAAGGCCTGCCGGCCTGGGGGTCGGGCAGCAGGAAGGAGCCTCAGCTTTCCTGAACATGTGCACGTGCAGAGAACCCTAGGAGCCTGGTCCATGAATCCCGCAGTAACCCCGGGAGGCAGGCCGCACCGGAAGGGTTACAGACAAGGACCCGCGGCTCACCCCCCAGCACCCTGCCCCCCGGCACTTGGGGCAGCCCTGGGCCGCTGGACCCGCCCTGGGGCCAGTGGACGTCACGCAGGTGATGGAGCTCTGGCTCCCCTTCCAGGTCTCAGGGGGCCTATACCATCCACCGCGGCTCCTGCCCGGCCCAGCTGCCCCGGGGACAGGCCGGGCTGGCCGTCACCTGCTCTGTGGGCGAGTCCCAGCTCCAGCCGAGCAGCCGCCTGTCCGGGCGAGATGAGCTGTGGGGTTTGCTCTCCAGGCCTTTGCTTGGGGGTGTCTGTTAGGAGCTCTACTTGTGATAAGACGTGTGTGCCCAAGGCTCAGCGCCCGCCCCCCAGGGAACAAAGAAAGTGGGTCTCAGGGGCCGAGACGCCCCCGCCGTGTGAGCGTGCTGGGAACTCTGGACTCCAGGGCCCCGGAGGCTTCCCTCTCGCACACGGAGGAAGGCGCTCCTTCCCACCCGGCCTGCTTCTTGCTGCGCTCATGACTCCAAGGGTAACCCCCCCGCGGCCACTCGAGGAGGCCCAGCATCACCCCGGCGTCACCCCGAGGGCGCCCCGCACCCCCGATTCCACACTGGGAAGCGATCTTACTGGCTGTGGTTCTGCAGGTCAAGCCGGCCCCAGGGAGGCAGGTGGGCGCGAGCCTGGGACCGAACTGAGTAATTACAGGATTAGGTGTGCCCCTCGAAATTAAACGCTGCCTCTCCACCTCTAGAGCAGGATGCACGCCCCCCGCCACCGTGTAATTATCTGGTGGATTACTCCACCGAGGTCTCCCGGTAATTACGCTCCAGTCAGGAGCCAGCAGCTCCGCTAGTCATTACGACCGAGGAATCCGCTCTCGTGCGAGGCTGCCGCGCGTTCTGGGGGTGCTGTCAGGGTTTGGGGACCCCCAATGTGCTCCCTTCTGCAGCCCGAGAGGGCTCCCCACAGGAGAGGGGACAACCTTCCCAACCCCTCCCTCCAGGGGGAGGGCCCCCTGACACTCAGGGTCACACGCTCACACATCACCAGGGGCAGGAGGGTGTTGAGAGCAGGGGGGTCTGGCCACTTGCAGTCTCTGTGCCCGCCCCCTGCCTCCATTCCCCACCTGTGACACGGGGCGGTTCTCAGGACAAAACGCACTAGAACCCGGAGGGGCGTCTACAACACCCGGCAGAGAGTGAGTCCCAGGGTAGGGGGTCAGACCCCGGGTCTCTCTAGGGCTCAGCTGGAGGCAGGTTCAGGCCAGGGCTGGGGACGGGGCGGGGGCTCGGGGGGTGCATCCGGAGAGGCGGCCGGTGAGGCGAGGGGAGGGTGTGGGGTGACTGCCGGGGTGGGCGCTCAGCCCGTGGCACCTGCTGGGGAGCGGAGCGCCCCAGCCATGGGGTTCCGTCCCCGAGGGGCGCTCCTGACCCAGGGGTGACCGAACCTGTCTGTCCGTCTGAGGCCGGGTCTGTCCCAGGGCTGCTGTCAGGGACCCTCGAGCGCTGAGGGTTCCCTCTGGTGGTGTCCTCTGAGCCCGGCCACCTCCTCCCTCACACCCCCCGCCCCGTCCTGGGGCCGTGGCTCCTGGCGTCCTCACCCCGCCGCAGCCGAGGGCTCTGGCCGGCCTGCCCCCTCCGCTGGTGTGGGGGCGGGATCCCCCACTGCGGGCCGAGGACCGCGCTGCTCCGTGCCTCCCACCCCCGGCCCCCTCCCCTCCTCTCCCCTCCCCTCACCTGTCAATCTCGCCTTCCTCTCCCGGTTCCCAGCTCGCCTGTGGTCCTGGAAGGCAATCTGAGCCTCCCCGCTGAGCCGCCTTCCTTTCAATCCGCTGTCTCCCCACCACTTCATCATTCCCGTCTGGAGAGGCCTGGGCTGAGGGAGGCAGCCGCTCCATTCAAGCCTGATACAAAGAGTATTTTGATGTTTTCATTTCTTTCTAGTTCAATAATTCGAGAAAACACACAGATTTGGTGCTGGTTCCAACAGGCTCTCCAACTAGTTTTATAAAACTTCGCATGGTTAGGAAGTAAGTATGAGACGGGGTGTGACTGAGGCTGGGACGCTGGGGTGGAGGCGCTGCTCTGCCTTGAGGCGGGGGGGAGCTTATTCCAGCCTCAGACTCCCCCGTGCCCTGGGCTTGATCTGTGTGCTCAGGCAAGCCAGCTGACCCTCTGTGCCTGGACAGTCCTGCCCAGGCTGGATCTCAGGGCCTCCCTGAGATCAGAGACCCGGAGGCAGAGACCCCAGCCCAGCGCGGCCGCGCCAAGGAGCTATCCACGGTGCTGAATGGCCTCCCCGGGCCTCCCCTCCCACCCCACACGTGGGCCACCAATACCCGGCCTGGCTCAGGTGCTAACGTCCATCCCTCCATCCACTAGATACCGACTCAGCCCCTCATGCAGGCCTTCCCTGTGCCGAGCACTCAGGCCCCGTCTTCAGAAGTCAACAAAGGCCCCCGCCTGTTGGGAGTCACGGGCCACAGGGGACCTTCTGTGGCCCCAGAGCAGGAAGAGGCTGCTACAGTGGAGGAACGACTGGCCGACCCAGACTTGGGGGTCAGAGAGGGCTTCCTGGAGGAGGTGAGATCTCACCCGAGATCTAGCGGTCATCAGGATTTAGCCAAGGGAAGACTAAGACTCCCCAGAGTGGGGGTCAGTGTAGAGAGGTTCGAGAGTGCTGGCTCGGGGACCATTCGCGCCTCCAGCTAGTGGTGCAACTTTAAAAGGCAAGTTACAGTCCCTTTCTGTGTGTCTATTTTCCCACCTACAAAATATAACTGAGTTTATTAATATTATACACTTTTATAGGGTTGTTGTGAGGATTACATGCTTTTAAGAAATGCCAAGTGCTTAGACCTATGACTGGAACACAGCAAACGTCTGACTGGTGCAAGGCTCACGGCTGAGGGGACTCAGGCCACGCGCTGTGGGCAGGGCCGAGGCTTCGGGGGTGGCAGGGAGCCACACTGGGGGTGTCCTCCTCTCTCAGGACAATCGGAGCTGTCAGGGGGGGCTGTGGAGAGCAGGCTGGGTGTGTGTGTGTGTGTGTGATCGGCAGTTAGAGAGGGTCATCCAGACAGGAGCAGCCATGCAGGACGACAGGCAGGACCTGCCTAAACCCACTCCCCCAAGCCAGCCACGGTGACGGGTGATGCTGGGACGCGCATGGCTGTGGCCATACATCTTTCAAAAGACGGTCTTTATTTTCTACGTCCTTTTTTTCTAGTCCCTCTTCCCCCACAATAGACTTCTGGGAAGAAAACCCAGGTTAACAACCCAGCACGTATCCTTCCGAGCTTCCCTTTGTGTTAACAAAGTCCTACGCAGACAGACGCAGCTATACGTATACACTCAGTGCGGTTTGGTCATTGTTTTATGAAAATGGATCGCATTATACCTACTTATCTTCAAATTGCTTTTCTCACTCGACAATACCGTAGAGCAATCTCTCTAAGCTTATTGGTGGAGAGTTAATTAAATTTTTTATAGGTGGCCTCATATTCCTCGGAGTGGCTGCTCCATGGCCCGCCTCCCCTTACCAAGTCGGGTCGCCTCCCCGGTTTCTGCCTGGGCTCCCCGAGCAGGATGCCCCGTTTCACACTGGCACCCTGGCCACCTGCTCTCTCCTCCCAGGCTGATCCGCAGGGGAGATGGTCAGCAGGCTGGGCGGGGGGCGGGCGTGCACAGTGGACGTGGGGCCACCGGGCAGGCGGAGATCCATCTTCATCCGAGTGGGCGGGGTCTGTGGGGCACAGGACCCCAGACCCTCCTCCCTCCCGGCGCCCTCTTCCGCCCCCTGCCTCTGTGTCCCCCGCGGACCCCCTGCTTCTCCTCCACAGCTCTCAGGAGGGGCCCCCCGCTCCCGTGCCGCACAGCGGACCCCTAAGGACGCCGTAAGAGGACCGAGTCCCTGCCGGAGGCCGCACCCAGGCACGGTCCCCACTGTCCCCACTGTCTGCCAGGCCCTGAAGCCTCTGCACTTGCATCTCAGGGAGGCCCCGCGCACTGGTCCCCCACCCTGGTGGAGCTGAGAGTGGGCAGCATGGACAGGGTGGGGCCCCCAGACCCCCGGAGGCCACTCCTCGGGCCCTGGAGAGAGCCACTCCAGGCCCGCCCCCCCCGCCCCCCCGGCTCAGCAGTTCTGGGGGGCGGCTGCGACGCGGAGCAAGGGCAGTCTTTCCGTGTCTGGTCTGGTGTAAACTCTGCCATGGCCTGGCTCTCACCGTACAGGGCATGAGGTTTCTGATGATAACAGGGGCACAGAGGTCCCTTCTCAACAAACGTTTTAAGCCATGAAAAATCTTAAGGGCAATACCCACGGAGGGGCCAGAGGGTGCTGGCTGAAATACGAGGAGGGCACTTTAGTTCACTCCAAGCTGGGACAAACCCTCTCCCCCAGGCTGTTTAGAAACGCTACTGAATTGTGGGGCGTTCCCATAGAAATCTAATTTTCTGGCTTCTTTAGAAAAATCTGAACACTTGGCAAAGCTGGGCATGGCCTCTTCCGGGAGGGGCTGCCGGCCGAGAGCTGGGGGCCTCTGGTCCTTCCAGCTGTCAGGCTGTCCTGCTGTCCGACTGGCTCCTCCGGGCGCTGGTCGCCTTCCGGGCGTCTGCGCTCGGCCCCACGGAGGCGGAGCGGCCTCGGGCGGCCCCCGGCGTCTTCACCCAGAGCCGGAGGCTTGGCCTGGGTCCTGGAGCGGCAGCCGCCCCGCTGAACTCTCTAGTCCTCACTGTCCCGTTGGCAGCGGGACGGTCTAGGCTGAGGCGGGCCGCCCTCGGGCGGGGCTGAGCGCGCTCTGCCGCGCGACCCTCTGGGGGCGGCAGGGGGCGCCCCTGCCCCGCCGGAACGCGCTCCGCCGCGGGACAGCGGCCAGGCGCGGTGACCGCGGCCCCGTGAGCCGACCCAGGTGGGCGCAGCCAGGTGAGCTCAGCCAGGTGAGCGGGGCCCAGGTGAGTGTGGCCAGGTGAGCGGGGCCCAGGGGGAGCACGCTCGCCCAGCCCGCCGGCCCGGCTGCCCACTGTTCCCCCTGGGCTCCCTGCGCCTCGCCTCTCCGGCGGGTCCTTGGTTCTCCTACCCTGCCTCCCCAGCTCGTCAGCCCTCCCCTCCCCTCTCCGTCCTGCTCTGCCGGCCTCCTGTCTGTCGTCCTGTCGGGGTCTCTGACTCAAATAGGGCTGGCACCAGGGGTCTCTGGGGGTACGCTCTGTGTGTCTCCGGTTGCCCTGAGGGCTCTTTAGCAGTGGTGGGGGTAGGGGTGAGGTGGGGCAGGAGGACGTCAACCCCCACAACCCCCATCACGGGCATCACAGCCCCCCAGTCGCCTTCTGGCTACCTGGGCGGTCTTCGGGCCTTGCTGGGTGTCCCTCTCCTCCCACCGGATCCTGGAATCACCTGGGACAGGGTGAGGGGCTGGGGGCGGGGGCATGCCGGGCGCCCTCTGCTTGGTTGTAAGATGGCCTCTGCTGCGGCCTCCACACCCCTGCCCAAGGGCCTTTTGACCCCAGCCCTCCACCTGAACCGTCCAAGTGTGAGGCTTTTTCACCTCCGACCATCTAGAGTCCAGTGAAATGGACCTCAAATCCCACACTCCTGGGTCCTGTCTTTTGAAAGCGGGGGCCATCTCCACTGCTCGGTGGGTGTCAGCTTGCCTGCTCTGTGAGTGAGCGAGATGGAGGCCCGGGACCCAAAGGAGCCAGGGCGGGCACGCCAGTGGGACCCAGCCTGGGTCCTCCGCACGACGCGGGGCGGCGGGAGGGGCCTGAGACGCACTGGGAGCCGCTCCCCACTGGCCCTGCGGGGTGCCACACCCCAGAGGCCTGCCTGCCGCTGGGGAAAGGTTGACACTCTGTCTGCTGGGGCCCCGGGGGACCCGATGCTAAGATGATGGAGCTGGAATTGCAAGGGGCTTATTACCAGGACCGCCCGTGAGAGAGAAGGGGGGAGGGCACAGGTCTGAACCTTCTGCAAAGAGAGGGGAGGAGACAGGCTGTCGGAAGCGCCCTGGCCTGGAGCCTGGCTCCCACAGGGTCTCCCTGCCCAGGAGCCCTTCCCACAGGCTGTTCATGGAGGCGCCGGCCTGAAGCCGTGTGTGATTGCCGGCCAAGGTCCGGCTGCCTTTCTGCGCAGCGGGCAGCCCTGGGCTGCACTCACCACACGTCCACTCGTGAGGCCGCAACCCGGCCCTCACAGTCCAGCCTGGTGCTCGTGTTGGCAGACACAGGGTCAAAAACGAAGAGGGTCAGTAGGTCACGGGGTGTCAGGCAAGGGCAGGGTCTCGCCGGGCTTTGAGCTGACAGCTGAGCTCAGATATGGCGCTCCGTCCACTCGCAGTGGCTTTCCTCCCAAGAGGCTAGGGGCACGTCTGGCTGCCCAGGGCCAGGCCCCCAAGGGCCGTCCCGTCTCCCCACTGGGCTCTGGCCCTGGACACAGTCTTTGTGTCGGCAGTTGGCACCTGCGTCTCAGCCCGGCTGCTGCAGATGGTGGCTCAGTGGGGCTGTGCCCACGTCCTGGTAACAGAGGGGCTGATCTCAGCCTCAGAGGAGGGTCTCCGCAGGCCCCTTGTCCAGGACAAGGCCCCCTGGCAGGCGGCACTTGCCAGAGTTGTGGTCCTGCAGGGCAGACAGCAGCCCAGATGGCCCGAGTGCTGATGCGTGGAAGCAATGCAGGGCTGTGCTCTCTGGATCAACCAGCTGCTGCGTGGAGGCTGCGTGAGCCCGCGGGCAGCCGCCTTGATCTGCCGCCCGGGTGTGGCGCCCTGCAGCAAGTCAAAACCTCTCTGGGACACCCCCCTCCTGGGCTGCCTGTGTGGAGAGAGGAGGGGCCCGGCTGCTCCGAGACGAGCTCCTGGCTCTGACGCCAGCCTCACGCTGGTCTCTTGAATGTACACGTCAAGATTCTCTTTGCGACCACATCAGAGCGAAGAGCAACGCTCAACAATTAATGCATCCCCACCTCCCAGCCAAGACTTGAGTCTTCACAAAGTTCCGAGCGCCTTTCATTTCGAATAGGTGGCTGTCGGGAGGAGCCACACGGCTCCTCAAGAGACTCACAGACGTTATAATTAAAGATGCCAGTCTTGGTGGTGAGAGTGGGGAGGGGGAGACCCAGGCCCAGGGGGATGGGAGCACAGCCGGCGAGGTGCCCTGGCACCGGAGCCTGGGGCCAGACTCCCAGCCAGTTGACAGGGCACTGTCATGGCCTCTCAGGGTCCCGCCGTCTTCCAGAAAGGCCCGTTTCACTCATCCCATTTCGCAGGTGGGAAAACCAAGACCGAGGCTCAGAGCCCTTGGCTACAAGCTGATCCTCTGCTGCAGAATGATCATCCCTCTGACAGGCTGAGCCCAGTGACACGGCTGGCAATGCAGGCCCCAGCCGGAGGTGGGTGGACTGCGGGGGTGCAGGTGGCCCAGAGCGAGCCCCCCCCCCTGCCGGCGGCAGAGCTGAGACCTCCCAGCCACTGGCCGTGGACCTCGGGCAGGAGGCCCTGAGGGGTGGCTGGGGGACCCTGGCCCATCCAGGCCCAACCCAGAGAGTGGGTGTGTGAACTGGGCTGGGGGATGCCCCTCCTAAGGGCTCTTGAGTGTCCAGGGGCACACAGCGCAGTGCGCAGGGAGCAGCCTCCTCTCTGATGCTTCTCCTCATGGACACAGGCACCTCTGGCCACATCGGGTGGGGCTGGGTGGACCTGCCGTCCCTGAGGGGCTGGCCAGGCAAGCGCCTGGTCTGGCCTGGGCTCCTGGCATGACCTCACTGGCACCCCCCAATTCCTGGATGAGGAGCCGGATCCTGTGGCCCAGAGAGCTGGGCACGGACGGGCTTCATCCTCATCCCTCTGCCGTTGGCTGGCCGGCGTCCCCCTCCCCCTCATGGGCTCCCCTCTGACAGGCACCTCATTAGCAGAATCTCTGTAAATAACGTCAGCCTGTTAGAGCTACGACAAGGTAGCTCGTTAAAGCTCTCTGCTCGTCTCCCTTCCCAATTAGTGCGTCCACGATGCCCGCACCGCGCGTGACAGGGCATCTTGGCAAGTGGCGCGGCCAAGGCAGCCCCATCACCCGGGGGCAGTGTCTGCAGCCCCGGGACTTGAGGAGGCTGCATCCTCCTCCCCGTCCTGCAGCCGGCAGGGGAGGGGTCGGCCTCTAAGAGACGTGCGGGGGTGCAGGTGCCAGTGCTGGGGGGGGCACAGGGCATAGCCAGCCTAGAGCCCCGCAGCGGGCTCACATGCTGTTTGTGTCCGCGCTGGACACGCTACAGACCATTTGCCAGCATTCAAGAACCAGATTTCCACTCCGGATTGCCCCGTGAAAGCTTACCTGTCCCGTGTCCCTTCTCAAAGTCTCCCGCTTAATTCCTTTCATGGGACCTCAGCCTTCGCACGGCAGCTTCTGGGGACAGCGTTCTTCTTGTGGGTGCTGAATGTCACAGGTGACGACACGGAGGGGACTTCAGGCTGGAAAGGAGAAGAGTGAGCTGGAGGAGGTTGTGCAGGAAGGGGTGATCATGTTCCCAGGACTAGCCTTACCAGATTGCAGCTTTTCTCAACTTTTTTTTTTTAACACATGAAGAATCAGAGAGGCTCAGCCCCTTGCTCCAGCTCACACAGCTGGTGGTCTAGAGCTGGGATCTGACCACCCGAGTGTGGCTTACCTGTGCCAGCAGGTTTGCGGGAGCAGAGACCCTCCAGGGAGCCCTCCCTTTGCCACTTGGGAGGTGAGCACAGCTGAGCCCGCTCCATCCTCTCCTCTGAGAGGTTTCGCTACACCTGACCACACTTCCTTCTGCTTCACTTGGGGAAGGAAACTGCTCCCAATTTCTTTCCCTCTTGCTGAATCGATAGCTTAGCTGGGCAAGGCAGAAAATGAAATTTACATTCAATGGTTTCCGTGGCAACCACAGTGCTGGACCAGCTTCTCTCGCTCTTGGGGCACCATGTTCTTCGAGGAGACAGGTACATTGAAGCCTCGACTCCCGAGAAGGTGGCAGGGGGTTAACTAGAACGGAAGGGGCACGGGCCCCTCGGCCAGCCCCTCCTCTGGCTGTGAGTTCTGTGGGGTGAGAGGAGCCCTCTTTTTTCCTGAGGTAGCAGGGGAGCAGACTGCTTGCACCGCATCCCCGGCATCACCGCGGCTCACATTTCTAAAGCTATGCTCTGTGCCAGGCTTTGTGCTCAGTGCTGAAGCACTGCTTCCTTCCATCTTTGCTTCGGTCCCACTAGGTTATCCCACTTCAGAGACGAGGGAGTCTTGTAAGCCTGGCTCAGTGGCCCAGAGGGTGACAGCCCTGAAATGGGGCCCGCATCTGCTTGACCCCGGGACTGTGGTCTTAGGCACTCCTCGACAGGAGGAGGCACTTGGAGCTCACCCCAGGAAGCACGGGAGGCAGCTCCCTTTCTGCACCACTTCCCCGCCACTCCCACCCCCCCAACAATCTACAGAGAGGACTGCAGCACTCAGGCCCGGGGCACGGGACTGCAGCCTGGCAGCCCGGCTGTCCTCGCACGTTTAGTCAAGGCCTGGCTATCAGCCCTGAAAGAGGGATTACAGTGTCTACTTCCCGGGGTGTTGATTGATTAAGTGAGAGGAAACTCTGAAAGCACTTGGGGTGCACCCCGGCCCGGGGCGTCCTCAGTGTCAGCAACTGCCACAGTTGCCGCTGGGGCGGGAGGGAGGGAGGGGATCAGCGGGGCTTCCTGGAGGAGGCAGGCGCTGGGCCAAGCCTGGCCGGGAGGAGGGAGGGCGTTCCCTCAGCACCTGCTCCCCCTCCAGCTCCCCTCTCAGAAACCTTCTCCTCCCTCCTCGGTCTGTGCGGTTCCCCAGGGGCTGACTCTGCCCACGCTGATCCTAGGTATGGGCACACGACTCAGTCCTAGCCAATGCGCTTAGTTGCTCAGTCGTGTCTGACTCTTTGCCACCCCATGGACTGTAGCCTGCCAGGCAAGAATACTGGAGGGGTTGCCATTCCTTTCTCCAGGGGATCTTCCCGATCCAGGGATCGAACCCACATCTCCTGCATTGCGGGCAGATTCTTTACCATCTGGGCCACCAGGGAAGCCCAGTCAGAGGTCAGCATCTCCCAGCTGAACTGATTGGCTGGGAGGTGGGCACGCAGCTGCAGCAGAGCCACTCAGTCAAGGTGTGCATGACCGGAGGGTCCCGCGGGGCTGGCGGTGCTGAGGCGCGGGAGGGCGAGCCTGAAGCTGCCTGCCGGGGAATGAGGCCAGCACGGAGCCAGGCGTAGCTCTGAAGTAGCAAGAGACGGATCCCTGGCAGTGTCCTGGATCCAGTGTGCCTGAGGCCCCAAGGCTCTTCTGGTACAGAAGCCAATAGCTCTCTTTATTTAGGCCTGTGCGAGCTAGGATCATGCCTTCTGAATCACAAGAGCCTCCAAAGGGGTGATGGCATTGGGCTGAGCAGATGCCAGCCACCAGGTCACAGGGTCCTAAGTGCCTTCCCGGGGAACTCAGACTGAGAACTCAGGCAGAGAGCCGCTAGGATCAGTCTGGGCTCCCAAAAGACCCTCCGAGGTGTTATCCTGTCCAGGGCGCGCAGTGGGACTGGTTGACAAAGGCTGATTTAACCTGCCGAGGGGCGTCACAGGCAGCAAATGAGATCACAACACACACTGCCCGAATGTGTACTTACACGATCTGATATTCAGATTTAAGTGGGACTCCTGTATCTGTCTGGCAGCCCTGACCGCCCCCCATTGGTGGGGAGGTGGGTTTCCCCGTCCTTCCCATTACAAACGGCACAAACAGTGGAAGTCGACGTCTCGTGTCTCAAGGACGCCCACAGGGTGAGCTCCTCAAAGTGGATTACTGGTCCCTGATGGAACTTGTAATTTTGCTGGATTCTGCCAGCTTCCTTTCATTAGGGTGGTGTCAGTCTACACCCCCACCAGCGACGTGTCAGCATGCTTGTTCCCCCACAGCCTTGCCCACAGACAGAATCACCAAACTGTGGGATTCTTGCCATTTTGTCTGGTGGGAAATGGGAACAGAAAACTTTCAAAACACGGTGAACAGATTCAGGTGGAAAATGCAAATAAGGAAACCGCTGGATTCAGCTTCTGGCAGACCAGTTTGCTGTGGCCACTCTATGCCGGTTCGCGCCAGCGTTCTCCACAGCTGTGTGAAGTGACACTTCTAGCCCAGAGAGGTTAAGTAACCTGCCCAAAGTCACACAGCTGGCGAATGTGGAAGCAAGTCTGATAGGAACAGAGTAAAGGGACACAGCAGGTGATTAAATAATCCCACAAGGAGATTGTAAGCAGAAAAAGTATGGGAGATCCTTGTCAGTTAATGATGACTCAGGAAAGCAGGTTTGACTACAAAAACCAAGCAGACCTGCTTAGAAGCAAACCATGCAGCATAAGCAGGAGACGTGCCCCCAAAACAACAGAACATTGGTGGCAAGAGTCCCACAGCCTGTCCAGTAAGCTCCGTAAGTTAACGACCCCTAGGACAGAAGGGCGTTCACCGTGCAGAGACTTGGAATGATTTGTTACCATCCTGGCTTGACCACGTCAGGACAAAAACCCCCCACCCAACCTGGAGGAGGGGCTGGTGATGGAAGCATGGCTTCTACTCAAGAATGAGGAGGAAGGTGGTCTTCCCCCTCCCCACTTTTCCTTTGATTATACAACGGTAGCCCATTAAGTTCTTGGGGTGCGTCACCCTCTTGTCTGCCCACTTGAGAAGCTCACACGCGTCCTTTCTAACACATCACTTCTTATCTATGACTGCCTCTCGATGAGTTCTTTCCGCAGTGAGACGTAGGGGAACGGAGCTTGTCAGAGCCCCCTCAAGACGCCAGCCAGCAGTTTCATCCATGATCTTCCAGCCACACCCCCAGGCAGTCACGCTGAGGTGGACCCGGGCAGGCGTGGCAAGCCCATCCTCCGCTCCCGAGTCTCTCCTGAAACTCCAGCTCGCCATGTCATCCATCACCCGCCGGCTGGCCACGTGTCTGACGCCCATGGTGTCAGCCTCGGCTCTGGCCCAAGAGCGAGTGTAGGGGCCTTGTTGAAGGCTGGACCGTCTTGTTTGACTCAGCTAATTGGTTAAATGGATTCTTCCACATGTGCAGTGCTGAGCTTTCTGCTTCCATAAGGCATAATATTAATTTTAATTAAATCTCTGAAAGCTTGGCCAAATATTTCCATTTTCCGAGCATGTCCCTTGATCACAGAGTTCCTGTTCCCAAGATGAGGCCGATGGGAACAGCGGCCCTCCCTTCTCCTCTGCCTTCTGCTCTGACACTGGGGAAACGGGCCGGCCGTGACGAGGGGAAACTGACCACCTGCGGGGCCCTTCACCTGTGTCCTGGCCCCACACCAGGGCCGGGGGCAGGGCTGCACTCGGGACTGAGCCCAGACCCAAGGCTGGGGGAGGCTCCAGGCGTCCAACCTCACCGGTGAGACAAGATCTGCTGTCCACCACCCACAGCCTCTCTGCCGGGACCCATCTGATGGAGAGATGCCCACACGCATGGGAGGACCCTGAGATGAACCAAACACGGACTCAGAGCCAGGCAGAGCAGATGCCTGGCTGAGGAGGCCCGGAAGACAAGCCCATACCCATGACTCAGGCCATCACGAGGGCCTGACTCTGTCTGAGTGGCCCCGTCCGTCTGTCCACACGGACCCGTCCTCCTAATAAACGCTGCGCTTGGTCCACTACTTTCTGTCTCTGTGGAAACTCACGTCTGCGCAGCGGATGGGCCAGGGCCTCGTCCTGGTCGCTGTCCTGACGGTCTGGTGGCTGCGATTCAGCGCTTTGCTGCCGTGGACCTTGGGCTCTGGCTGGGGACCAAGACTCTGCTTCAAGCCACGGCGGGTCAAGGCCGCCGAGGTCGAGCTCAGCCCCGCGGCGGGTGAGTGAGCACACATACACACTCAGAGCCCCGTGCAGCCGTGTCTGCGCAGAGCCGTAGGAACGGGTCCAGGACGTCAAGCTCAGAAAACTGGCAGGGACAGACTGCTCTGGGGGTGTCCCTTCCTGGCAGGACATCCTCCTGAGTGACCTGAGTTTTCTATTTAAAATGAGCAAATTGCAAAAATAAGTAGTCGTGTTACTGTTTAACAATTAATTGTTGGGGGCTTAGTGTCCACCTGGAAAGCAGGGGACGGGGGTTCTGCCCCTGGTTCAGGAAGACACCGCGTGTCACGGAGCAAGTAAGCCTCCGCATCACAGCCATGGAAGCTTGTGAGCCCCCGGGCTTGCGCCCTGAGACAAGAGAAGCCCCTGCTCACCACACCTAGAAGAAGCCCGCACGCAGCAACAAAGACACAGCGCGGCAAAAACCAATCAGTTATACGACTTCCCTGACGGTCCCGGGGTTCAGGCTTCGCCTTCCAATGCAGAAGGTGGGGGGGTCTAGTCCCTGGTCAGGGAGGAAAGATGCCCCACACATCGCTGTCAACAAACCAAAGCATAAAACAGAAGCAGTATCGCAACATAATCAGTAAGGATTGTAAAAAATGGTCCACATCATAAATCTTAAATGTGATACATGTGAACAATAGCAAAAGTAATTATTATCAATTTTGAACAAAATACAATCAATACTCCCCAGTGAACAGGAGCCTTTCCAATTCCAGAGGCCATTAACTCTTAAAATATTTACGAATCTAATGGATAAAATCTGGTTATACTTTTTGCTTAATTTGTGTCTCCTGACTAGTGAGACTGAGCTTCTTTCACTGGTTTATGGGCGTTTGTCTCTCTGTGTGAATTTCTTGCTTACTTTCTTCGCCGCTGTTTCCACTGGGTTATTTGTGTTTCACTGATTGTGTTAGGGGCGCTTTATCTTTGTGGACAGTAGTGCTTTTCCTGCAGTAAACGCTCTGAACATCGTCTCCTGGGCTGACAATCATGTTTGAAATCTGTTGATGTTGTCATTTCCCGTATAGACCTTTCTGCTATACATGCTCAGAAGGGCTCCTTTATGGCGCCCTGGGCTTTGGTTTTACCTAAAAAGACACTCCCCAACCTCCAAGTTCAAAAGTTTGTGCCGTATTTTTCCTTTGTGCTTTTATAGATTCTTTAGGTTCAGAATTTTGATCTCCCTGAAATTTATCACAGTACATGCTGTCAAGTGGATTGCCAGTTTTACTGTGTTTGAGATGCCCGTTTCTTCACCAAACTGTCTCAGAAATGTCTGTGCTGTTTCATTCCTGCTGCTGTTGCCAGCGCCATTATTGTTAATTTGGGGGCTGTTCTTGTACCTTCAAATGAGGATGAGGGATGCTTGTCAAGTTCTTCAGAAAAATTCTGCTGGGATTTTGCTTGTCATTGCGCGTGTGATTGCTCAGTTGCTTCGGTCGTGTCCGACTCTTTGCGACCCCATGGACTGCAGCATGTCAGGTTTCCCTGTCTCTCACTATCTTCCAGAGTTTGCTCAAACTCATGTCCATTGAGTTAGTAATGCCAAACACCCATCTCATCCTCTATTGCCCCTTTCTTCTCCTGCCCTCAATCTTTCCCAGCATCAGGGTCTTTTCCAATGATGGAAAAGTCTGGTGGAGCTCACTTGTAAAATGCATTTGGTCTGATGTTTTGGGAAAGGGTGTATTTGGTATATTTTAAGTTCTTTAATCAGATCTAACCAGTCCATCCTAAAGGAGATCAGTCCTGGGTGTTCATTGGAAGGACTGATGCTGAGGCTGAAATTCCAGTGCTTTGGCCACCTCATGCGAAGAGCTGACTCATTGGAAAAGACCCTGATGCTGGAAGGGATTGCGGGCAGGAGGAGAAGGGGACGGCAGAGGATGAGATGGCTGGATGGCATCACTGACTCGATGGACATGAGTTTGAGTGGACTCTGGGAGTTGGTGATGGACAGGGAGGCCTGGCGTGCTGCGATTCATAGGGTCGCAAAGAGTCGGACACGACTGAGCGACTGAACTGA
>JADEYB020000014.1:558979-668874 GCA_015832495.2 Alces alces | reverse complement strand
TCTTTTCCAATGAGTCAGCTCTTCGCATCAGGTGGCCAAAGTACTGGAGCTTCAGCATCAGCATCAGTCCTCCCAGTGAGTATTCAGGGCTACTTTCCTTTAGGTGAACATGTGCTTGTTGGTGGTATTATACATCCTCAGTTCGTTGTTCTTTATTTTTAAGTTTTTGGCAGCACTGCATGCAGGATCTTGGGTCCCTGACAAGGGCTCAACCCTGGGCCTCCAGCATTAGAAGGTGGAGTCTTAACCACTGGACTGCCAAGAAGTCCCTTTATTGTTTTTTTAACAAAAAAGAAATGTCCTCTTTTATGCCTTAGAAAGCGTTTGCCTTTGCTCCCCTGTTTCTCTCTTCTGAGGCTGAAAATCCAGGCTGACTTTCTCGCTTTCCTTGTTTGCCTGTTTCTTTTTTCATCCCTTTATTTCCGTCTCTTTAAGTGTGTTTCTGGTAGAATCCAGGCTTCCCTGATGGCTCAGCGTGTGAAGAGCCTGCCTGCAAAAGAGATACAGGAGATGCATTTTCGCTCAGATGGCAAAACCCTCTCCAGTGTTCTTGCCTGAAAAATCCCATGGACAGAGAAGCCTGGTGGGCGACAGTCCACGGGGTCTCGAGGAGTCAGACACGACTCAGCACTCATGCACACATGCTCCTAGATTCCATCTTACTGGGTTGTTTTCTTTTTAAATTCCTCTAAGACTCTCTGTCTTCTATTTGGAGCCACTACCCCATTTATACTACATGTGATCCCAGTTACGTTAGGATCTATTGCTCCCAATTATTTTCTGCTTTCTGTTTATCATATCCCTTTATATATATACATACATGTGTATATATATTTGCTTTATCTCAACAGGGAGCCCGTGTGGTGTGGTGTTGCTTTGCAGGTTGGGAGTTCTGTTTCACAGCTCCCTCAACACGCAGACTTCTACTTGGGAGTGTTTCTATCCAGTGCAGCCAGTCCTGGGTCAGAGCAGCAGGAAATGGAGGAAATGAACTTGGCGTGGGGGTGGGCGGACAAGGCCCCCGAGGGAGCCCGAGGGCCAGCACAGGCTGAGAGGTGGCCACCAGCAAGTCCTTCTCCACCGAACCTGAGAACCTGACCGCGGCTCCTGGGAGTGCTGGGGAGGGGTCAGTTCCCTCCCTCTGAATATCTGGGCGACAATCTACTCATAGTTTACTTTGGTCTTTGGAGATTTTTTTTAACGTGTGTTATGGATTTACAAATTTACATTGTCTTTACATCCTTGCTAGTTCTCTTAGAAAGTAGAAGAAAGTTTTCCATCTACCTCCATGCTCTTAAACCTATAAACTGGAAACTTTTTAAGACTTTCTTTTATAAACAACTTTTCAGTTAAAATGTAAACCAAAACGAAGATGAAATATTTCTTGAGAATGAACAAGGAAGGACTTCCCTGGTGGTCCAGTGGCTAGGACCCCTAGCTCTCACAGCAGGGGGCGCAGATTCCATCCCTGGTCAGGGAGCCAGGTCCCACGAGCGGCAAATTAAAGACCCCACCTGCCCCACTGAAAGGGGTGTGTGTGCAGCCACTTGGTCGTGTCCGACTCTGTGTGACCCCACTGACGGCAGCCCGCCAGGCTCCTCTGTCCAGGGGACTCCCCAGGCAGGAGTACTGGAGTGGGCTGCCATGCCCGCCTCCAGGGGATCTTCCCGACCCAGGGATCGAACCCACATCTCTGATGTTTCCTGCATGGGCAGCTAGCTCCACCTGGGAAGCCCTGAGATCCCACAGGGCCCACATAAAGATTCTGCATGCCTCAGCAAAGAGTGAAAATCCCGGGGGCCACAAATAAGACCCAGTGTGGTCATATAAATGAATGAAAACCAATACAAAAATGAATAATGGGAGTATAACATATCAAAATTTATATCCTGTTGGGAATAAAAGCACCTATTTATTTTAAAACAAAGTAGCATTTACTTGGAAGCCAAAGTGACTTAAAGTAACTAAACATTAGCTGAGAGTTTTCCAAGACTGCTTTAAATTGAAAGTAATTTTTTTTTAAACTCTAGGGATGAATATATAAATATATATGTAAAATTTAAAAACAGGCCTGGAAAATAGGCCCCAGACTACTAACAGAGATTAGTTCTCAGTAGGAAAATGAAGTTGGGGAGAAAGATGGTAATTACAAAGGGACACCTTTCTTGATGTTTGATTCAAAAAACTTCTGAATGAATTGACTCTCTTATAGGAAGAATATAAATCTCTATCGACTTTGCTTTTTAAAACCAGTTTTTTAAAAGTTAAAAAAGATCATGCCAAACACATTTTCCAAACACGAGGCAAATAAAGCTGGAAATTAACAGGAGGATAACCTCCTCAAATCCATCTGCTTGGAAATTCACAAACAAATCTAAATAATGTGAATTAAACAATAAATCAAAACAAGTACCAACTATTTAGAACGGAACAGTAATAAAGACACTGCATATAAAAACCCACAGGATACCACCCAAGACTGTGTACTTAGAGGAAAATGAATGGTGTTCAGTGTGGTCATTAGAAAAGAGGAAAATTGAAAAGATAAGGAAAATGAGCGTTTACCTCAATGAGCTGGAAATGAACATCAGAATAAATTTAAAGAATGCAGACAGAAGAAACTGATGAAGTAAAGGACCAGAAATTAATGAAACAGAATAAAACACCAGTAGACTTGGGCTGGGAAAATGAAAAACGATTCTTGGGAAAAAATTGATAAACTAGACAAACCCAGCAAGACTGATGAGAAAAGTGCACCAGTAATCATAAAAAAAAAAAACCGAAAAGGTGTTACAGACACACAGCTGTGTTAGATCACAGGGAGATGCAAACTGCCGGCCGATGCATTTGACAATCTCGTGTAAAGTGAGCGACTCTAGGGAATAACCACAGACGCACCAGTGCCAGACGCTGCCAGCTGGTCCCCCAGCCACGCCGCCGCCCTGTCCCCTCGGCCAGCCTGTCTCTGGACTCCGCAGGGGAGGCTGGACCCTGCGCGTCCACACATCCCGGAGCCCAGGGAGGGCGCGTGCCCGGGCCCAGGCGGGACTCTGGGGCTGGAAGCCAGGGGCGCGGGCACAGTTCCTGCCGGAGACCAGCTCTCGTGACGAGGGCCCGAGCTGCCCTAGGGCAGGGGCGGGGGCGTGTGGGACAGGGGCTCCAGAAGCCCTCCGAACCCTGTGAAATGCAGCTTTCTGCCTTAATCTGTGACCAGGAACTCGAGCTCAGGAAGGTTGATCCAAAGACGAGGGAAGGAGAAAGAAAAGAAAAACAGGAGACCCTGGGTCCCGGCGGTTTTACGGGAAATCCTCTGAAAACAGGAAAGCGCGGGGAGACCTCTGCTGGGGGTCCTCCCCTGTGGGCTCACCCTGCACCCCCCAAACAGCTTCTGACCGTGCTAGTGAAGTCAGGCTGCAGGTCAGCGAGTATAAGCCCAGCAAACAGGCGTCTGGACTGCAGTCGGCTCCAGGGGTCTCCAGTCGGCATGTCTGGTATGGTTCAGACGCTCACGGTAAAGATGAGACATCAGGGCCCGTCATCCACCCCTGGAGACCCCTACCTCCCGTGCGGCACTGTCCAGGCCTGAGCCACACATGCACCCCGGCCCAGAGGGCTGGGGCTGCGCGCCTGGCCGGGAGGAGGCCCATGCGAGGCCCCGAGGCGGGGGCAGGCTGTGGTGGGTGGGGGGCTCCTGGACATCTAAAGGGAGGGCTGACGGCCCTTGAGGACGAGCTCCCCGTGTGCGTGGAGGGCCAGCGGAGTCCAGGGTGGTGCTGGAGACGCTCACTGGCCGGAGTCCTGGGGGGCCAGGCTTCCCAGGCTGAGAAGAGGCTTGTGTGTTTGGGGAGGTGTCCTGGCACGGAGACTGGGCCAGGAGGGGACAGCATGTGCGGAGCGGGTGACCGGCGGGCCAGGTTCCTGGCGCTCCTCACCTTTCACCTGCATTTCTTTTTTTCTCCTTTTCCTTCACATCTTTTGTTTTGTTTTTAAATTCCCATGCTCGGAAGTGCAAGTCTGCCGCTCTTGAAACACAACGTGCCTCCCCTCTCGGAATCTCTGCTTTAACTGGGCACCCCGGCCATGTGCCCTCGTGCCGGCCGGCCTGCAGACTCACGGTCTCGGGCTGACACCATAGTAACCCCTTAGCTCGATTCCAGATCCCAGTGTCGTTTGTGGATGCGCCTGGAGTGGGGGCGGGGGCAGCTGCACTTCTTCCCCGTTTTCAAGGAAAATGCAAACAGAAGGTCAGCTCTGGCCCCTGAATTTTACTCCCTTTGTGGCAACAGGCTGATTTGGGGAACTTGGGTCTGTTGGTTATTTCTCCCCCCGGCTCCCCTCCCCTGCTGGTGATGGTGGTATCATTACACCCCTGTGATGACAGAGGCGGCCGAGGGCACCGCTTGGCCTGGGGGGACAGGCGCCCAGCAGAGCGGCCAGCCTGCCCCACACCCCGCCTTCCAGCCCCTGCCTCCAAGCTGGCGAGGCCTCTGCAGGTGAGATGCCGAAGCCCCCGCCCTAAGCTGTGGCCCCAGCGAGCACCTCCCCCACCCCCAGGGCCTCCTGTGGGGTCTGCCCCCGCCCTTCCTGCTGGGCTTGCCCAGTGGGCAGCCCTGGACAGACCCTGCACTCCCAGGGCCCTGAGTCTCACTGCTCATCTGTGACGTGGGGACACTGGCCACCCCTCCTGGTGGGGGTGCTGGGGGCCCGGTTCCCGGGGCTCAAAGTGGGTGCAGCCGGGCAGACGGCTTCACACCCTGCAGCCAGGCCAAGGGGACAGGTGGACAGGGTTGATGGTGTGGTGTGAGGGCCCCAGCGTCACTCCTGGGGGTCCTGTTCCCCCTCCCCCAGCGTCACTCCTGGGGGTCCTGTCCCCCCTCCCCCAGCGTCACTCCTGGGGGTCCTGTTCCCCCTCCCCCAGCGTCACTCCTGGGGGTCCTGTCCCCCCTCCCCCAGCATCACTCCTGGGGGTCCTGTTCCCCCTCCCCCAGCATCACTCCTGGGGGTCCTGTTCCCCCTCCCCCAGCGTCACTCCGGGGGTCCTGTCCCCCCTCCCCCAGCATCACTGTCCCAGGGTCCTGTCCCCCCTCCCCCAGCATCACTCCGGGGGTCCTGTTCCCCCTCCCCCAGCATCACTGTCCCAGGGTCCTGTCCCCCTCCCCCAGCATCACTGTCCCAGGGTCCTGTCCCCCCTCCCCCAGCATCACTCCGGGGGTCCTGTCCCCCTCCCCCAGCGTCACTGTCCCGGGGTCCTGTCCCCCTCCCCCAGCATCACTCCGGGGGTCCTGTCCCCCCTCCGCTATCATCACTCCTGGGGGTCCTGTCCCCCCTCCCCCAGCATCACTGTCCCGGGGTCCTGTCTCCCCCTAACTGCCCCCCTCCACTCTCAGCATCACTCCTGGGAGGCCTGTCTCTGCAGGTTTGCCTTGCGGGTGTGTGTGGGGTGGTGTCTGGAAGGGTTTTGTTCCAAGGGCAGCAGCCAGAAGACAGGAAGCCAGCTCCGGTTCTCACGGTGCCCGCCCCCTCTCGAGGGTCAGGTCGCTGGGCCCGGAATCTACGTTCGGAGGGCGCACTCAGAGTCAGTTTCGCTGAAATACTCCAAAATTGTCTTTTCCAAACTGGACTCGTGGTGTGGATTAGGGGCGAGGGCCAGGCGCTGACCAGGCTCCTCGGGGGAGAAAGCTGGCTTCCCACCTCCGGCTCCCATTACAGACTGGCCTCCTCGGGCTTCTCTGGCGGCTCAGTGGGAACGAACCTGCCCGCCAGCACAGGAGACAGGGCTGTGACCCCTGGTCGGGAAGATCCTTCACCTGGTGGGACGCCCGTGGTCCCGACAAGGAGAAGCCCCGCCATCTGCAGCTAGAGGAAGGCCTGGGCAGCCAGAAGGACCCTGCGCAGTCAAAGACAGACACGTGAAATTATAAGAAACATAACCTCCTCGTTAGGGGACCCCGGGAACTCCTCCGAAGCAGACGCAGGGTGAGGGCGGATGGAGAGTGGGGAGACGGAGGACCGCGCTGGGGGCCCCATGTGCCCTGCCTGCAGACTCGGCCGCCCCAGGCTCCCTGCCAGCCCTGGGGCGTCGCCTGGAGCCCATCCTGTCTGTGACGTGGGTGCAGGGCGGGCTGGGCCGAGAGCAGAGGGCCTGGCCCAGAGGGGCTGCGGGAGCCACCCCCCGCCCAGTGCTGGAACCCTCTGTGACCACATTCAAACAGCTCCGCTGTGGACATTCTGAGACCCCAGGAGCCACATTCCTCCTGTCCTCGGCCCCCCTCACCCCAGGCCCCGAGTGCCAGCTTGCAGTGGGGCAGCGGGGGTCTTGGGCTGAGCTGTGGCCCACCCCCAAGAAAGCAAGGCTCGCTGCAGATGGAGGTGGGGGAGGGGATGGTCGCGGCAGGAGGCACTTGGCCCGTTTCCTAGGAAACCCAGCCGAGGGAGGAGGGGTGTTCGCTGCACAGGCCCCTTGGGGACTCTCTGGGTACAGGGGGGTCCCCACCCCCTGCAGGGGCCCTGTCGCTGAGGTTCCAGCCCCAGGCCTCCCTCTGGCTGCAGTAGGGGCCCTGGGGTGCAGTGATTCCTGAATGCTTGTGGGTTCTGCCGGATCCTCAGTCCTCAGTCCACATGGGCACAGCTGGGCCAGCCCCCAGCTCCAGCGGACTCTGCCTGGCTGGACCCTGTCCCCAGAGCCCCTCAGACCACCATCAACCTTTGCTCCAGATGGGCCCCGGTGAGGACTCGCAGCCTCTCTCCGCTCAGGGTACCTTCCCCCGCCCCAATCCGGACACCCCGGGGAGGTCAGGGGAACCTGGCCCTGGGTCAGAAGTGGGGATTCCCTCTCTGTCCTCTGTCTGTCCTCCCTCTGTTCTCTGTCCGCTCCGGGGAACACTAACGCGGGCACTGCTCCCAGTGCGCCTGGTCACCGCATCTGACATTACCACGATCAGGGATTGTGGGAAACTGTGCCTGAGGAAGCCCATTGTGCAGATGGGGAAACCGAGGCGCAGGGACCCTGGGAGCTGACAGCTGCCATTGAGGTGCTTGTTCCAGGATGAGGCCCCACAGTCCCAGGGTCGGTCCACAAGGGGCCCTCGTGACCTGCATCTCTGGCGCCGGTCCCGGGAGAGACCGCCCAGAGGCAGCTCTAGGAGAAAAATGAACCTGGGGGTCGGCTGAGTCACCGAAGTGACTGCCTCACACGGCGTGCTGTTTCTGGTGACCAGGTCTTCGGAGAAGGCACTTGCAGTCTCTGTGCAAAGAAGCCGTCATGACTGGTATAGATGTGTATTAACGAGCTACGTCTTGGCTGAGACACGGAGGCTTCGTCAATGTCAGTTGATGAGCAAGAAGCAGAGGGAAACTGCGGGGCGCAGGGCCGGGTTCACGCACGGCCGCCCTGTTGTGGGGGACGGAGGGTCAGGTGTCCTGCAGTCCCGCACCATGCTCCCCCGCCCGCCGCCCACTCCCCACCCCGACACCCCCAGCAGGGCTCACGGAGCCAGGGCCACGGGGGCCCAGCCCATGACCTGGGTGTCAATCCTCGCTCTGCCCCGGACAGCTGTGCCCGGACGCGGGGCTGGCCCAGAAAGCCCGGGAGGGCAGAGGGGAGAGCCCGGCCCGGCGCGTCCGGCCCACCCTGAGCACCGTTACCTACACATGGGTTTGGTTTTAGAGACACGTCCACAGGCCAGGCCAGGTTTGGATGCTTACATGTGTCTGTCTTCGGAAGCAGGAAGTTGTTTCCGCAATGAACAGACAGGGAAACTGAGGCACAGAGCCGCACGCAGCTTGTGCACTATCACACAGCTCTGTGCTTTGCGTGTGAAGCCTCTGGACCAGGCCTGGCCTGCGGACGTGTCTCTAAAACTAAACCCATGTGTAGGTAACAGTGCTCGGGGCGGGCTGGACGTCCAAGTCGGGTTCTCCCCGCGGGCCCCCGCAGACCCCTCCTGGGCCTTCTGGGCCAGCGCTGCATCCGGGCATGCGGAGCTGCCACGGGAGCCCAGATTCGGGCCATTGAGGCCCAGACCCCATGGATGGTGGGACTCAGGACGGAGGGCTGACGACCCCTCCCCGGGTGGGCCCTGCTCAGGGGGCTCAAGATTTCACAGCTCCTCTGCCAGCCGTCCCTTCCCGCTCCCCTCGCCGGGGACTCGGACACTCTCCCCCCAAGCCCTCCACCGCAGTACTTCCTGGGACCCCGAGGATGCGGCCTGGAGGGTGCACTTGGGAACAGCACCTCGGGGATTTCTGACGCTCTTCCCCCACTGCTGAGAGCCGCTGGCCTTAGGGAAGCAGCCTCCATGGCCATGACTTGTGATGCAAACGTGGACTGAACTCTCAGCCCTGCGGGAGCTTCAGGCTCTGGGGACCGGAGGGGCGGGCAGGCCTGCTGGGAGAAGCCGTTGGTGCACAGCCGTCAGCCAGTTGGGCTCTAAGTCCGGGGCGGCCGCAGGCCTTGGCAGTGGGACTGGGACGTGCCCTCAGCGGCCCTCTGGGCTGGCCTGACGCCTAGCACTCCTGTCTGCTCTGGTCCTGCCCCTCTCTCTTCAGGATCTAGGTCTGCCATTCCCCTTCCCCTTCTCAATGCCCCCCACCACCGGCCTGGGCGGGACCCAGGGATCAGGCTGCTCTGTGGCCCCCAGCTGGTCTCAGGGGATCAGATGAGGAGGGGCCTCCCCGGTACTGGGAAAGATTGCAGGCGGGAGGAGAAGGGGCCGACGGAGGACGAGATGGCTGGATGGCATCACCGACTCAGTGGACATGAGTTTGAGCAAGCTCCGGGAGTTGGTGATGGACGGGGAGGCCTGGCGTGCTGCGGTCCATGGGGTCGCAGAGTCGGACACGCCTGAGCGACTGAACTGAACTGAACTGAGAGGAAGGAGGGCAGCGGATGGCCGGGTTTGGGGCAGTTCCCGTCCATCTGAGTTGGGGCGGGAGACCAGCGCAGGCGGGAGCAGGGAGGCGGCCTGGCGGGGCAGTGGGAGAAAGGGGTTTTGGGGGCACAGGGTCCACACTCCCTCCCACCCTGACTGGCCAGTCCGCCGTTGGGGCTTGAGGTCTGGTGGAGACCGTGCGGGGGTCTGACCCCTGTTCCAGGGAGAAATCTGACCCTTTGTGTGACCCGAAGCAGGACTGGCTGACGGGAAGGGCCTCTGGGCACCAGACCTCCAGGAGTGGCCGGGGCCCCGGCTTCAGGGCTCAGGGCAGCGCTCGTCTGCCTGCCAGCCACGAGGCGTCTCAGCCCCATCGACAACCACAGTGCTGGAGGCCAGGTCTGTGCCCCGCGCCCCACCGTGGGCCACACTGGGGCGACGCTGCAGGCTGTGAGGGGTCTTCCGTGTGAGAGGCAGTGAGGCCTGGAAGTGTCAGGCGGTGTAGGGCAGGCGGTTCGGTGGAGGGTGGCTCCCTGCGGGTCAAGGGGATGGGCACAGGTTTGCAGGGCGACCCGATCACCAACCTGGGCTACTGGGCCGTTCACCGAGGAGTCCAAGAGTGTCATGGTTTCCACGGAGCTGGGAGTGGGGTGTGGGCGTCAGACCGCCCTGGTGGCGAGCTGGCCTGCGGCCCATTCGCACGGGGTGCTTCCTCTCTGTCTAGACTGCAGGGCGGCCTGCGCAGGCGGCCCCCTTGGACTGGGGGTGTCTTTATTCTCTACCCATCCTTCAAAGCCAGGCCTGGGCGCTCCCCGCCCCCACGCCGGTAGGGATCAGCCTCTTGACAACTGTCAGCTCCTCTGGAGTGCAGGGCTTTATCCGCATGGCTGGGCCCGCTCCCAGCCCCGGAGGACCGCGGCCCTCCAATTACCCCAGGTGCAGACTCATTCCATCCACATCTGCAGGGCGGGGGCGCAGGGCTGTGCTCCAGCTTTGTTGCAAAATGCTTTCTCTTCCCTCCTCTCTCAAAAATATTCATCTATGCTCAATGCAGCAGAGGGCCCGGCTAAGTTCCCCTGGGGAACCGCCTGGCTAATGCGCGGCCTGCAGACCCTGGACTGGCCGCAGAGGTGAGGCTGGTGGCTGCCTCCCTCCTGGCAGGATGCAGCACCCCCACTCCTCTGGGTACCAGGAGAGGGGCTGGGGGCTGTGCCGCCCACATGCCTCCTTTACAGACTGAAAACACCGCCCTTTCACCCAGGAAACGAGGGGGAAGGAAGGGCTGAGCCTTCACGTTCAGAGCCCGGCTCCCTTCTGGCGCAGGCGTCTCTGCTACCTGCTGGAGGCTCTGGGCGGACGATGAGCCGCTCTGAACTGTTTCTGCATCCATGGAAGGAAGCCAAGGGCCTAATGGGAGGCTGCCAGGGTCCCTCAGGTGAGGTTCTCAAAGCCGCAGGCCTGAGGCAGGCGTGTTGGAGACCAGACCAACAAAAGAGGCTGCTGGTTCACACAGACGCACTGTGGAGAGAGGATTTTCACCGTCCGCCCGCAGCGAGTGGGTTCCCATCTTATAGACGGATACGGCCGTGGCATCTCAGCGTCCCCACAGCCCCCGCCCACCCAGAAGAGCTCCTGGCGTGCAGCCCTGGTCCCGCCCATCAGAGATCACTATGTGGACAGCCCTCCACCCCAGGACCGCGGTCTGGACGCCTCCTTTTCTCCAGGCCTCGCCCACGCCCAGTCACCCCCCAGGCCCTGACCAGCCTGCGGTCCCCGGCATCGTTCGTTCCATGTCGTCTTCCACCCAGGAGACTCAGGTCACCACGAGTTTCATTTTTGTCCCCCTCCAGCCCCTTTTGCACACAGCTGTCATCCTCTGAAAACACAGCCGGGTCACGTCATCTGTGCATGCAAAGGCCCTGGGTGTGAAGCCCCGCTGCTCTGCTGCCCCTCTGGCTGCGTCGGGGGAGCCGCCCCGGGCCCCGCACCCCGCTGGGGCCACTCTTGCCCCAAGCTCTCCCAGTGCTGCCCCCGCCCCCCACCCCGGCGCTCAGAGCCGGGCGCTGCCCTCCTGGCCGCGCCTTTCGGTCTCCTTCCTGAAGGCTTCTCTCTCGCCCACAGGCAGCAAGCGTGACCAACCCTCTCTTCCCTCCTTCCCTCCGAACAAGGCTGGCTCAGCCGAGCGTCCGCCCTCCACCTCACTCAGCCCTGGGGGCGCCGAGGGGTCTAAACCAGTCCCCACGACCCGATGGCTCTTGCTGTGGATGCTTCAGAAACTGCAGGAGACTAGCCCCATCAGGGAGATGCGAGGCTGCTTCCAGGGAGGGAGAAGGCATCGTTCGTGGCTCCTCCCTGTCTTTTATTGAGGTGTAACTTCCACAGAGAAAAATCACCCTTTCTGGGGGACAGTTGCTGAGTTTTGATGAGGGCATCAGCCACGGATCCACCAGTACCATCAGCCGTACGATTGTGGCCTCCTGTGCCCTCGCCAGGGGACCCCCGCCCACCCACCCCACCCGCCACTGCTCCTGGCCACTCCACGTGCAGCCTGCACCCTGGAGTCTGAGGTTCAGCCTGCCCCTGGCACCCACCTGTCAGGAGCACCTTCCTTGGGCTGCCGGGCAGAGCGCCCCTGGACGGCGCCTTGGACGCTGCCCATTCACTTTGTGGTTGCAGGGCGTCTGGGCTGTCTCGGGGCTCGGTGGATAGGAATGAAGCTTCCATGATATTCCTGTGGGTCTCCTTGCACCATCTAGCAGGGGGTGTGGGGTCACGTACAGAGACGTGCGTCTAACTCCTGAGAAGCTGCGAGCTCTTTTCTCGAGGGCCCCAGCCCTCACAATCCTAGATGCTATCTGTTTTGTTCTGTTAAGCTCCCGCCTCTCTAAGGGCGGTGGCACATTATCTCACTGACACTTTAACTTGCGTTTCCTCAAAGACAAAGGATCCTGAGCCTCTTTTCAGGGGTTGCTTGCCATCTTTCTTGATGGAGTGTCTGTTCGAGTCCTGTGGCCATTTTTAAAAGCGGACTGTTATTTTTCTTGTTATTGAGTTTCAAGAGTTCTTTACATATTCTGGACACAGGCTCTTATTGGAGACAGGATTTACTTCAGTGTTTGCACCCTCTCAAATTTTAAACTTTTATTTTGTATCAGGGTATAGCCAATGAAGAACATTGTGGTGGTTTCAGATGAACAGCGAAGGGACTCAGCCATATGCATACATGTATCTGTTCCCCTCCAAACTCCCCTCCCGTCCAGGCTGCCACGCGACATGGGCAGAGTTCCCTGTGTGTACAGTGGGCCCTTGATGTTGATCCACTGGAAATATAGCTGAGTGGACATGTCCATCCCAAACTCCCTAACCATCCCTTCCCCCACAGCCATAAGTTTGTTTTCTAAGCCTGTGAGTCTGAAGAGTGGACATTCTTAATGCTGATCAAATCCATTCTTTTATGACACAAACTGATTTTTGGCATTGAACCTAAAGAGGCTCTGCCTAACCGAAGGTCATGGGGATTTCGAGGCTTTCTTTCAGAAATTTCATTGTTTTGGGTTTGCATTTAGCCCTGTGTTCCATTTTGAGTTCTTTTGTTCATATGGTTCAAGATATGGATTGAAGCTGTTTTCAGCACTTCCTTGCTTTGTTTTTGCTTGTGATGTGTAGCTGTGCCAGCCCCATCCGCAGAGAGGACTGTCCTTTCTCCGCAGAATTGTCTTCGCGCCTTTGTTAAAAATCAATTGACTATAAACGTGTGGGCCTATTTCCAGACTCTCTCTTCTGATCCATTGATCTGTGTGTTTGTCCTTTCTCCAGCACCACACTTCATGATGATGGTAACCTTATAATAAGTCTTTTTTTTTTCCCCTAAAGCAACCCCCCTCCTTTTTTTATAACAAGTCTTGAAGTCAAGTAGCATGAGTCTTCCAACTCTGTTCTTGTTAAAAATTGTTTTAACTATTGTAGTTTCTTTGCCTTCCCATAGCAATTCTAGAACCAGATGTGGGGCTGAACAGAAACCCTGCCGGGACTGTGGCTGGAGCTGCCTTTTGTATACACCTCAGTTAAGGCAGAACCGACATTTTAACAACACTGAATCTTTCCACCCAGGAGTACGTGTCTTTCCATTGTTTCAGGCTTTGACTTCTTTCAACAGTTTTAGTTTTCTGCATGCAGATTTTGAACATATTTTGAAAGATTTGTTGTTGTTGAGTTGCTCAGTCGTGTCCGACTCTCTGCGACCCCATGGAGTGCGGCATGCCAGGCTTCCCTGTCCTTCCCCACTTCCCGGAGCTTGTTCACGTTCATGTCCATCGAGTCGGTGATGCCATCCACCCATCTCGTCCTCTGTTGCCCCCTTCTCCTTCTGCCCTCAATCTTTCCCAGCGTCAGGGTCTTTTCCAGTGAGTCAGCTCTTTGCATCAGATGGTAAGATTTATATGTAATTAAGCATTTTATAACTTTTGAAGCTACTGTAAACGGTACTTTAGCTGTCAATTTTGAATTGTTCATTTCTAGCATATAAAAGTATGATATTTGTATACTGGTCTTGTGTCTACAAAGTTGTGAAGCTCTGTCATCAGTTCTAGCAGCACCTTTTAGATTCTTTAGGGTTTTCCACAGTGACAATTCTATCAACTGCATTTTTTTCAACCTGTATGCTGTTTATTTCTGTTTCTTGCTTTACTGCACTGGCTAGGAGCTCCAAGAGAATGCTGAATAAAACCAGTGAGAGTGGACACCCTTGCTCTGTTCTTGATCCAGGATGAAAGCATTCGGTCTTTTACCATTCTCTATGATGTTGGCTGGAGGCTTTTTACAGAATCCCTTTTTCAGGTTGAGGAAGATTTTAGTCGTGCATGGGTGTGTTACTGTTCTTAACAGGACTCAGCAGGAGGACACTCCTGTTTTCTTCTGAACATTTCAGTAACTGGCTATGATGTCTGGAACTCTGGCGGTCATTTTGTGACCGTGAGGTGAGCTTGTGTGAGGAGCAAATGTACCTACCCTACTGATGATGGGAGAGTGGAGAGATGGAAAGAACCAGGGTCCTTTCTATCACTGGTTCACTGAATGAACGAGTCCTGGACCCTCCCCTACCACCAGAACTCCTGTTATGCGGGAAACTAGGAAAGTAAGTAGCCTTATTGTGTAAGCCTTCATGAGCTGGGATTCTGTTCCTTGCAGCCAAGAGCTACCACTTGCAGGCAGTGTTTCTTCTCAGTGCCACAGGCCCCGTGCCTGGAACGGTGTCTGAAACACAGCAGATGCTAGTTAAAAGTCTGCTGCACACGTCAGTCTGGGCCTGGGCTTTCTTGATCTGAGAGTTGCTTTGCTTCAGTGCGGAGGGGAAGTCCCAGGGAGAGTGCAGAGGACACTTTCGGGGGCAGTATCCTGAAGGTGATGGCCCTGAGCTTTGGAGGAGAGACCTCAGGACTCAGGAAGGACGGACTGGGTTCAAAGCCAAGCCTCAGTCTCCACAGGTGGACGTGGAAAACTGGGGGAAGGTGACACCCCTGGACAGGGGATCTGAGCTCACAGCCCCTTCCCAGGTCCACAGCCGGTGTCGGCTGTAGCAGTTACGTTTTCCCGTTCTCGAGCAGCACCTGGGAGATGGTTCTTTAGTCGTGAGCCCTGTTCCCAAAGACAAGCCGTACAGACCGCGAGCAGGACAGAGAGCCTGCGGAGCTCCTGAGGGAGGCTGCAGTCCCCACTGGAGACAGTCGCGGCTGAGGTGGTGGCCTGACGCCTCGGTCACCCTCCCTGCCCATCTTCCCAATACGCCTGGTCCCGGGAGGTGGCCGTGGGATCAGAACACGCCCCACGCGCCATAGAGCTGCCTGGTGGGGGGCAGGCCCCGTCCTCGCCCCGACAGGAGCACGTGAACCCTGAACCCCACCCCTCACGGCTCCCCGGACTCCTGGGCTGGACCGTCTCTCAGCCTCTCCGTGGCCTTGACGCTCTGGCAGCCTTGGGAGGCGGTTGGTGCATTGTAGAATCAGCCCCGCCTCGGGGCGGATGAGCAGAGGTGGACGCCCTTCTCTGCTTGTGCCTCCGAGGCTGCGTCACTGACCGTCCCCGCGACCGCCTGCTGCCGTCGTCCCGGATTCGCCTTTAGGGAGCTCTTCCTTCTCCTCCGGCCCACACGGAGCTCTGGAAGGGAGGGCGAAGGGCACTCTCTGTCCATTTACGGAGGCGAACACTGAGGCTCAGGCCTGGGGCTGCCTGCCGGAGCCCGAGCTGCCTTCAAACCAGACGGGTCACTGGGGTCTTTCTGAAGAAGCGCGCACACTTTGGCCGTGTGAAGGCACCAGAGAGGTTCTCATGGGCGGCGTGGGGGGTGCAGCGAGGGGAGGGCCCAGGAAGCCCCGCTTCCCCGATGACTTCCTTCTGGGTTCAGGCCAGGCCTGTGCCTTTTTCCTATTCTGTAAGTTTCTGATTCCCCTTTGGGGGGTGCCTCCCTCAGGGGGCCCCATGTGCCTCTGCCCAGGCAGGCAGGCCGGCCCCGCCCTCTCCAGGGTGCTGCGTGGCGCCTGCCACCTGCTGGGCCCTCACCGGCTGGGTTTTGCTCTGCAAGGGCTGCAGGTGACGCTGGTTTGGTCCCAGACGTCGTGGGTGTAGGGCTGGGGCAGGGACCCCGTGAACCACCTGCATCTTTGGGAAGACAGATACACGAGACCAAGGCCGGGATCCCTCGCCTCCAGGGGCAGTGGGGCCCGGACAGAGGAGGCTGGGAGACGAGCCGGGGGCTCCTGTCCATCAGCAGGCACGTGGGGAGGCCCGCCACACGCTGACTGCTAGAGTCGGGAGGCACTTCCCTGGTGGTGCACTGGCTGAGACATCACGCTCCCAGCACGCGGGGCCGGGCTCGATCCCTGGTCGGGGAACCAGACCCCACCTGCGGCAACTAAAGAATCTGTGCGGCACCACAAAGACCCAGGCAGCCAAGTAAATAAGCATCATGATTAATTAGCGGAGAAATGCAAATCAAAGCTGCAAGAGGAACCACCTTACGCTGGTCAGAATAGCCACCATCAAAACGTCCACAAAAAACAAAGGTTGGAGGGGATATGGAGAAGGGGGAACTCTCCTACCCAGCTGGTGGGAAGGTAAATTGGGGCAGCCACACGGAGAACAGTATGGAGGTCTCTCAAAAAAATAAAAAAACAGAGCTGCATGTGACCCAGCAACTCCACTCCTGGGCGTGTATCTGGAGAACTCTAACAAAAAGACACGTGTACCCAGGGCTCGTTGCAGGACGATTCACAACAGCCAAGACACAGAAGCAGCCTGAGTGTCCAGACGAGCGGGCAGAGAAGGTGTTACACGTACACAATGCAACACTGCTCGTCATAACAACAATGGAACAGCGTCACACGCAGCAATAGGGAAGCACCTAGAGACGATCAGACTAAGCGAAGGAAGTCGGGAAGACGTATGATATCACTTACACGTGCAAACGGAAATAGGACACAAATGAACTTATTTACAAAATGGAAACACTCACAGACATAGAAAACAAACTTGCCTTACCAAAGGCGAAAGCCAGAGACAGGGATACACTGGGCTTTGGGATGAACAGATACAGGCTCCTAAGTGTAAAAAAGATAAAGAACAAGGAGCTCAGCGCTCTGCAATGGCCTATACGGGAGAAGAGTCTGCACAGCGGACATATGCACACGTATACCTGATTCACTTTGCTCCACACCTGGAACTAACAGAACATTGTAAATGAACCACGCTCCAACTGTCAGCTACAAACTGGGGCTTGCCGAGGGCATTTCCACCTGCCTCTGTGGAGACCGAGCCCTGTCCTACTGCTGACCTTTGACTTACCCCGAGGGGGTCCAGAGTGGACAGTGACGTGACGTACTCTGGGCTCCAGGGAAACTGGTGGAATAGGTCTTCAGATCGTTAGATATTTTCAGGAGCAGATTTTATGATCCCAATCTTTGCATCTCTGCAGTGCTGGAGAAGACTCTTGAGAGTCCCTTGGACTGCAAGGAGATCCAACCAGTCCATCCTAAAGGAAATCAACTCTGAATATTCACTGGAAGGACTGATGCTGAAGCTGAAACTCCAATAGTTTGGCCATCTGATGAGAAGACCTGACTCATTGGAAAAGACCCTGATGCTGGGAAAGACTAAAGGCAGGAGGAGAAGGGGACGATAGAGGATGAGATGGTCGGATGGCATCACCGACTCGACCGACATGAGTTTGGGTAAGCTCCAGGAGATGGTGAAGGACAGGGAGGCCTGGCGTGCTGCAGTCCACGGGGTTGCAAAGAGTCGGACACGCCTGAGCGACTGAACAACAAAACATCTAGAACAGCGCTGGACCCCTTCCTGCTGACATCAGCTCCTCGTGACTCGCAGAAAACCTCCCATAAAGTAGCTCCTGATTGCGCTGAACTACCCCTTCACAGAAGTCTTTTAAGTTGACCCTTCCCCTCTGCCTCTTCGGAGTGGTCTTTCAGAGTGAACTGAGGTGCTATCTCCCGGCTGCAGTCCTCATTTTGTCCCATGTAAAACTTAACTCACAACTCTCACATTGTGCATCTTTTTAGTCAACCAAATTAAGAAAAAAAAAAAAAACCGACCCTGGGAGCCCAACCATGAGAATGGTACGGAGGGGGCAGGTCCACTCACTGGGGCTGCGTTGGAGACCGCCCCCCGGGTTAGGATCTCACCTTCACCACCTCCAGATGACCCTGGCAGGCTCCTCTGAACTGGAGCGATGCATCTTTAGAGTGGGAACGAGGGGCTTCCCTGGAGTCCAGTGGGTAGGACGCCATGCTCCCAACGCATGGCCCTGGGTTCCACCCCTGGTCAGGGAACTAGAGCCCATGGGCCACAAGCAAGAGTCTGCACAGGACCCCGCCCGCGGCGATGGAGACCCGGCACAGCCACACGATGAACCAAAGGAAATGCTTTTAAAAGTGGGAATGAGAGTGTTACCGAAACAACCACCTCCCGGGGCTCTGGGAGGATTCGAGGAGAAAGTGAAAAAGTGAACGTCGCTCAGTCGTGTTCGACTCTTTGCGACTGTACAGTCCATGGGATTCTCCAGGCCAGAATACTGGAGTGGGTAGACTTTCCCTTCTCCAGGGGATCTTCCCAACCCAGGGATCGAGCCCAGGTCTCCTGCCTTGCAGGCGGATTCCTTACCAGCTGAGCCACAAGGGAAGACCCCCACCAAAGGCCAGCTCAACGTTGGGATTCAAGTGTGAACTGTCTCGGAAAGGAACCTCTCGGGGTTTGTGTTAGCCATGGAGACAGGTCGCCAGCCATCACTACACCCAGTTGACTGGTGCTAGCCCCCCACCTGCAGCCAGGGCAACCCCTCACTGGAAGGGGCCCACCAAAAGCCAAAAGACCTCCTATGGCCTCACGCACTGCCCACGGCGGGGTCTTGAAGAGCTGGGAGCCCTGGACAGCTGCGCGTGCCTGTCTCCCTGGAGCCGGCGGTCTGGGGACCTGTGGGTCTGGGGAGCGGGGAGCAGGGGGCTGGGACCCAGACAGCCGTCCCCAGGGACAGCGAAGGGGAGTGTCCTGCCCTGCCTCGCAAGGCCAGGTTCCAGCCCCGGATGGCCGCCCGCCCTGCTCCTCTGGGCACTGGGAGCGGCGAGCTGACGCCCCCACTGGTCCCGCGGCCCCTGCCTCGCGGGAGCTGTTCACAGGGCTTCCCTGCCCTCAGCCTCCTCCGTGCTTCCCTGGGGATCTTGACGGTAGATGAAGTGACAAGTCTTTGAGCTTAATTAAGACACATTGTCCCACCAATTGGGAAGCGGGAAATGGCTGGGCTGTTTTACAAATAGAAACAATTCTTGTTCATTATTCCTTAATTGAGGCAACAAAGGGCCCTGGAAAACATCCATCAGAAACACATTCATGTTCGTCATCACGGAGGATTGGTTTAGGACCACACAAAGGCAACAGCAAGCGTTCCAATCAGGAGTTATACAGACAAAGGGAAACAGAGGCCCAGAACACAAACACGGCAGAATTAGCCCAATTACACGGCTGATGCTGCGGGAACAAGTTTCCTGGCTCCGGGCCAGCTCTCCTCTCAGCCCCTTCCTACCCTCCGACGTCCCCGCACCCAAGGGGAAGGGGCAAGGGAGGCCCCTGCCAGACCCCCTGGACACACGGCCAGAGCAGGGAAGGGGGGCGCTGACCCAAGGTCCTGGGGCCAAAAGTTGTCACCTGAAGTCCAGATGCAGCCTGCCCATCTCTGTCACCTCCCCCTTTCTGGTCCCAGCACTTCTTATGATGCGACCCCAGGCCTGTGTTTTCTGCTTCTTTTCTGTTCACTCTGCGTCCCGTATTTGATTTAAGACACCAGGCACCTCTGTCTCAAGCCTGGGCTCCTGGTCTGCTTGTGGCCGGTTAAAGCTCCTGAGCTTTCTCTAGGACTTTTTCCAGGCTGGGGCTTCCCCATCCTTTGTCTACACCATTGCATTTTGGGGTCCAAGTCAGCAGATTTCACTCATCCTGTTGGTCCCAGCCTGTTGGCCTTGCCCTCTGGGGGAGCCGTGATCAGAGGTCGGCGGCCCGCTCTCTGCACCCTCACTCCTCTGGACCCCCAGCCCCAGCCACCAGGTCGTACACTTGGCTCACACCTCAGGCCCCGCTCCCAGCACAGCCCAGCCCGCTCCCCCTGCGTCTGTCTGCACCTGCCCGCGCCCCTGCCCCAGGGCTGGGTCTCTGGCTCCACAATCCCTCCCACACGGGCTGCAGTCCTGGCTCCCAGACGTGGAAACAGCCTGAGTGTCCAGCGGGGGTCGAGCAGATAGGGGCTGTGTAGACGCACTCACACGGACACGTGCGTGCACACACACACACAGGGCCATCCCTCAGCCACGAACAAGCGGGGAGCCCACCACGGTCAGCACTGGGCGGGGGTCACTGGAGGAAGGTGGTCAGAGGCACTGACTCCCAGTCACGAGATACAGGAGCCGGGATGCAATGGACCGCACGCTGACCGCAGACAGGCCCCACACTGGGACCTCCAGGAAGGGTGTTGAGAGCCGGCTGTGAGTTCTCACCGTGCGGAGGAGTCTGCTTGCCTTCTCTTTATTGTACACGAGACGGTGGATGCTAACTGAACCTGCTTGGGGGCCATATCCCTGCGTCCAAATCAAACCGCTGTGTGTGCACCTGTCAAGCAGTGATGTTCATCAGATAACTGGGAAAGGATCATGACCCTGACCCGTGTGACCTGGGAAGTGACTTCTCTTCCTCGTGGCTCGGTTTCCTCATCTGTAAATGGGATAAAGTCGACCTTCATGGGGGGTCGATAGCATTCAACGAATGACGGGCGTGTGCGAGGCCAGCCCGAGCCTGTCACGCAGGCCCTCACTTGTGGCAAACCACTGCCGACATCGAGGGGACTCTGGGGCTTTCCTCGGGCTTGGGACCCCTCCCCCTGGACCCTCTGAGCCCCTCACTTCCAGAGACGGGCCCCCCTCTTCCACGGCAACTCAGCTCCCGATGTGCGGATGGGGGGCTGGCCAGCACCCTGCCGCCTTCTTCCTCCTGACCCTGGATTGCCTGGGACCCGGCCGGCAGGCTCTGGGGGTGGGGACGGCAGCACGTGGACAGAGGGATGGCCCCAGAGGCGGGTTCCTGCCGGCCCCGGGTGGGGGAGGGGGTCCCATCGGAGCTCCCGCAGCCTTGCTCACTGGTGGGGGGTGCCCAGCCGGGCCCTGAAGACCAGGAAGCAGTCATCCTGGCCTTCCGCCGCCCAGGCAGTGAGGGTGGACCTGGCGGGTGTGTCCAGGGACAAGTGCTCACGAGGGAGCAAGCCCAGAGGCGCCTTTCAGAGGCGCCAGACTCAGGCCAACGCCTCCTGGCTCTGCCTGGAAAGTCACTAGAGTTGGCCTAACCCTAACCCCTAACCCCAACCCTAACCCCTAATCCTAACTTGAACCCTAACCCTGACCCCTAACCCACACCCTCACCTGTCGGGGTTCTGACCCCTTTCACCGTCTAAAGTGAAAGTGAAGTCGCTCAGTCGTGTCCACCTCTTTGTGACCCCGTGGACTGTAGCCCACCAGGCTCCTCCGTCCATGGGATTCTCCAGGCAAGAATACTGGAGTGGGTTGCCATGGGGATCTTCCCGACCCAGGGATCGAACCCAGGTCTCCCACATTGCGGGCAGACGCTTTAACCTCTGAGCCACCAGGGATTTCCTACAGGAATCGAGTGATGGCGGACCTGCCGGGGCAGGGCCGTCTGGGAATGACCACGTGCTCAGGGCAGGCCTGCGTGCACACAGGCCTGGTCCTCCGCCATCACAGGGACGGAGGGGTCAGTGGCAGCGCTGGAGGGTGGCCCCCCGGACCCCCCCGCCGCCCAGCAGCCGGCCTGTCCACACCTGCTGAGCCGGGCCACAAGCACCAGGCGAGACGTGAGAGACCCAGGGGAGGCCCCCGTCACCCTGTCACAGCCAGGCCCGGGCCGGGGGCGTCTGGCGGAGGGCACGCCCACCAGGTGCCACCTCCGGTGAGCCTCTCACGGGGTCGCGCCCCAGCGGGAGGTGGGGCTAGACCCCCGGAGGGTGCTCACCAGCCTCTCTCCCCCTGTCCTCCCACACCCAGGTCCCCTGGACTCTTCCCTTCAGGCATCAAGGCTTTTAAAAATATTTCTTCCAAACAGACACAGCGCTGTCCCCAAGAGGAATTCTGGGATGAAAAGATTTTCCATCTCATTACAGGTGTAATTGCTCTTTCCCTTTCTTTTTTTTTTTTTGTTTGCACTTAGAAGCTCACACAGACTGGCTTTAGCGAGGAAAAGGAACTGACTGGTTCATAAAGCTGAGAAGTGCAGACGAACGTCAGGCATGGCTGGATCCAGGCGCCCCCAGCTGTCTTTCCTCTGCTTCTGAGCCCTGAGCCGCCCCTGATGTCACAGAAATGCTGCAGACTGGGAGGCTTGCAGGGCGGGTGTGTGCTTCTGATGGGCCTGGAGGCTGGGAGCACCCGTCCTCACAGGGTAGGGGTGCGAGCCAGGGTCTCCTCTCCTCAGGCACCGCCTGCTGGCCAGGGCAACACTCTGGGCCCTGATGGATGGTCCCAGCAGCCTGCCTCCCGACACCGTCAGGCTGCGGGGACCAGGTCCTGCCCACGACACCCCCACAGCTTCGGGCATGCCCGTCGACTCCACATCATGTTGTCCTCAGGCCTGTCTGTCCATGGTGGCGCTCTGTATGACCACACGCCCGCCCCTCACCCCCAGTTCATGTCCGAGGATAACGGCCATCATTTTATCATCCCTCATGGGGCATGCGTGGCCGGCAGCTGAGGCTGCGTTCTCACGGTGAAGAAGCTGGCGTGGGGGTGGGTGTGGGGGTGTCTCTTCCATGTGGCCCCAAGGCTGGGCTGGTGGGCATCCTCTCTGCAGAGGCCTTGGGGATGGAGAGCTGCCTGTGGGTCAGGGCTGGGCTGAGGCTGCAGATCTTTGTTGGTAACCCTGCCGCTAAAGCCCCAGGGACCCTCTCAGGACTAGCCCCGGGCGGGGAGGGGTGGGGGTGAGGTGCGGGGACCCCAGCAGCTCCCGGCGGAGTCAGGCCCAGGGGCGCTCAGAGGGTCTGATCTTGAGGAAATCACAGACCCGCCCCCCCTCCCCCGGGGGGTAGGGAGGGTAATTCCTACCTTGGGAGGTCTCAGCATTTCTGGGCCCCCTCCAGGGCTGGCTCTCTGCAGCCCTGGTGCGCGTGGCTGGCCGGCCCCGCTGTTCCACTGGAACTGCTGGTGGGGGGCGGCGAGGGCGCAGAGGACTCAGCCCCGGGGCTTCTTAGCGCAGACCCTGACCCAGGACTTAACCTCATGAAATGGACGCAGTAATCCCCTCCTCTGGGCAAAGGGCCAGGATCGATGCACACAACAGAAGAGAAAGTGCTGGGCTTCGAGAAGGCGCGACTGGGGACGCTCCCCCTGCCCCGCCCCGGGGAGCGCCCCGCGCGGGGTTTCCAGAGCCGGCTGCTCCCCCGACCCGGAATGAATGGACCGGGCGCCCCCAGTGCCTGCGGATTAAACGGGGCCTTGGATGCAAATCCTCGAAGCGAGGTGTCTGCGCAGAAACCGCTGAGCCGGTGGTTTTGGAGCAGCTGCGTCCGCGGCGGCCCTGGGGATCAGCCTCTGCGCCCACAGCACGATCCGCGCAGCCAGAGGGGGCCTCCCTAGACCACGGCGGGGCGGGGTGACGGCCCCAGACCATCGCTGGGGAGGGGTGAAGGCCCCAGACCATCGCGGGGGAGGGGTGCCGCCCTGAGACGGTGGTGGGGGAGGGGTGACGGCCCCGGACCGTGGTCTCTGGTGCTGACCGGAGACCTCTGCGAGGGACGGGAGGAAGGCGGTTGGGCAGCCAGAGAGCTCCCCCCAGGTACCCCGCAGGTACGCCCTCATGTACCCCCTCTAGGTAACCTCCAGGTGCCCCCTCCCCCAGAACACCCTCCAGGCGCTGCCTCTGCAGCCTGGCGGCCTGTTCCCGAGGACAGAGGCCTGCCTCCCCCGCCCTTCAGCTCTGCGCACCCGGGGCCTGGCCCTCCGACCCTGGTCCTTGCCCGCTCCTGGCTGTCACAGCGGCCACCGCCCCACAGCCTCTGGCTCTCGAGTCCACTCTTTCCTCCTGAGCACCTCCGTGCGGGGGTGGGGGCCCTCACGTCTTGCCCTGGCCCTGCCCCCAGCCCGCAGGAGCGGTCAGTCGCTTGCTGTCTCGTTGGCCTCACCCACTAATCGTCAGCCGTGGAGGTGTGGCCGGTCAGGCCCCAGGGAGACCTGGCCAGGCCTGGGGAGCTGGGCAGAGGGGGCTGGGCTGCTCGGCACCTGGACGCTGCCCCTAGCAGGGCGGTGACAGGGTCTTGACGAGCTGCGTGGGCAGTGACGGGAAACCGACCCGGAGGCCAGGCCGACACGGAGGCCCCAGGGCAGCAAGGGCGGATCAGAGCGGGGACGACCCAGGCCCCGCGGGCCCTGAACCCCCCTGCCGCCTCGGGCCCCCGAGTGCCCCCTCCCCCCGTGCTGGGGGCACGTCCTCACGGCCTGGCCAAGGACGAGGGGCCCAGGCCCGCTGTCCCCGCCCTGCCGACCCCCGCCCTCTCCCACACTGGGCTGGATCCGGATCCTGGCCCAGGGTCTGGGCGGGACCCCTGGCCCGGGCACCCATGAACCTGGGCGGAGCTGGGATTCCTTCCTTTGCCCCCGGCTAGCACTCAGCCGTGGGAACCTCCAGGCACCGCCTCCCTGGGCCTGTGGGGGGCCACTGCCTGCTTTCCATATCCGCCTCCTCAGGGAGTATCTAGACCCCCAGAGACCCCCAGGTCTCTCCCTGCGAGCCCCTGGCCACACGAGGACGACCATCACGGAGACGGCCTCACGCAGACACGCACAGGGGCTGCACGCCAGCGCTGATCTCTGCGGGCAGTGCTACGACCGCTGCCAGATGCCAGCCAGCCAGCCGAGCGGGGGTTCCTGCGACCCTGTCCTGGGGGCACAGCCGCTGTGGAGGGGTGGAGTCCGGACGCCTCTTTAGATGACCCTCCGGGCTATGAGCGGAGGTGAGGGCACCATGGGGCAGGGCTGCTGAGGGAAAGCCTTCAGTACCTGGGCCAGGCGGGACCAGATGCGGGGGCGCGGACCCCTGGACCAGGCCCGTCCAGAGCCCTTCGGAGCCTCCTCGGGCCTGAGGAGGTCACTCAGCTCGGGCCTCCCCCAGGCCCCCACTTCTGTCCCCCGACACGATGACCTCCTCCTGGCTGCCCTGGGCCTTCATGCTGGCTGTGCCCTCCCTCGCCCAGCCTGTACCCCATGTCTTTGCCCATCCACTGGGTCTCTTTCCGGGCCTGGCCTGGACCAGGGTTCCCGTCCCCACAGCCCTCATGTGCCTGCATCCCCCGGAGGCAGACTCAGCGCAGGCGGCCCCTGCTCTGTGCCCCGGGCCTTCCTGACGTGTTCAAATCAGGCTCTGGTTCATCCTAACCCTCTTTGTCTGGGAGCTCCTCCCCTGTGTCCCCAGGACCGGGAGGCAGCTGCCCCCAAGTGGAGGGAAGCCACAGCGGGCGCACCGAGCCGGATTCTTGGCTTCTCACTCCAGGAGCCAGTCAAGGCTTTAATTGGCACGTGCTGCGACGCCAATTACTCAAAGCCCCGAGGGTCTGGGAGCCGGTGACGGATCGGCTGACAGCTGCTCTGCCCCAGGGGACAGTCCCCCGGGCGGAGGTGCATCAGTGAGCTTTTGCCACATAACAAGCCATCCCCAACATGCAGGATTCCCGGGCGGGGCAGTGGGAAAGAACCCTCCTGCCTATGCAAGAGACGCGGATTCAATCCCAGGGTCAGGAAGGTCCCCTGGAGGAGGAAAGGGCAACCCACTCCAGGATTCTTGTCTGGAGAATCCATGGACAGAGAGGTGCCTGGCGGGCTACAGTCCAGGGGGTCCCAGAGAGTCAGACTCAGCTGAGACTGAGCACGCGTGTGTGCCCCACCCCAAGGACACTCAGTGGGTTAACGCAGCAAATGCACCATTTCTTGCCGTTCTGTGGGTTGCCGGGACGGTTCTCCTGCTCTTTGCTGGCTCTGGTGGAATTGGACAGTCTGCAGGAGCCTCACTCCCACATCTGGCCCTCTGCTGAGAGGCTGGGGAGGGGGACTGCGCCCCCTTCCTCAAAGAGATGCCCACTTCCCTCCATGGCTGGCCCGGGGCAGCCGGAGGGGCAAGTGCCCTCCAGCCTCTTCTGAAGCCGTGCCTGCTGGTGTCCTCTTGGCCAACGCAGGTCACAGGCCTGCCCACGCCCAGGGGCCAGGCCGAGGAGGGGCAGGAGCTCAGGTTGAGGGGTGACCCCAGGGGAGAGGTACGCTCGGCCTGGGCACCGTCTCCGGGGCTCAGCTGGGCTGGGGGAGATGTGGCCACCTCATAGCGCTCCAGGGAAGGCGGTGGGATCCCAGGGTGGCACAGAAGAGGGTTCGGGGATGGGGGGGTGACATGGGGCCCCCTGGACTGAGGTCAGAGACAGCCCGGCCGGCGGCCCTGTGGCTGGCAACCCAGCATCGACACGTCCCAGGCCCCGGCGCCTCAGAACGGGGTCTCGCAGAGATGGGCAGGAGTGGGCTGCGTGGACGGACCTCACGGGCGGGGCTCCGGGTGGCCTGTGGGGGCTGGTCCGGAGGTCTTGTCTTCCACTGAGAAACGCAGTGACACATCTAGAGATTCGCAGCTGGATGCGGAAACGACTGAGGAACCCCGACACACTGCTTTCAGGCCCGCACGGGTCACAGACGACAACCCCCGTTTCATGGACTGTAGCCCGCCAGGCTCCTCTGTCCATGCAATTCTCCAGGCCAGAACACTGGAGTGGGCTGCCCTTTCCTCCTCCAGGGGATCTTCCCGACTCAGGGGTCGAACCCCGGATTCCTGCACCGCAGGCAGATTCTTCACCATCTGAGCCTTCCGGGGAGCCCACAACCCCTCCTAAAGCAGACAATTCCCTGCTTTCTGCAACCATCGCCACTAACTAATCCCAGACATTCCGCCACCGCAGGAAAGAAGCCTGCTGTCAGCAATCACTCCCGTCCCCGCCGCCAGCCCGCAAGCCACCAGCCTGCTCCCCGCCTCAGGCTCTCTGTGGACGAGTCCTGTGAGAGGAGAGCCCACCCCTCGACGACACACTGCTCCGGGCCCCTGCCCCTCGGGCCTGTCGGTGCTCCACCTCCTCCCACGGCTGAACACCAGTCCGCTGCGGCCGCCTGCTCGTCAGTGATGGGCTCGGGGGCCACGTCCACTGTCTCCGCTCAGGAGCTCTGTAACTCATCTCTGGCTGGGAAGTCTCCCTAACGCTTCACACCTGATGCATGTACAACGTGTACATACCCTCTGTCTGCAGATACACCCGCACTCACAATGTGTCATACTCTCTGTCTGCAGATACACCCGCACTCACAACGTGTACATACCCTCTGTCTGCAGATACACCCGCACTCACAACGTGTACATACCCTCTGTCTGCAGATACACCCGCACTCACAATGTGTCATACTCTCTGTCTGCAGATACACCCACACCCACAACGTGTACATACCCTCTGTCTGCAGATACACCCACACCCAAATGTGTCATACCCTCTGTCTGCAGATACACCCACACCCAAATGTGTCAAACCCTCTGTCTGCAGATACACCCACACCCACAACGTGTACATACCCTCTGTCTGCAGATACACCCCCACCCATAATGTGTCATACTCTCTGTCTGCAGATACACCCACAACCTGTACATACCCTGTCTGCAGATACACCCACACCCACAATGTGTCATACCCTCTGTCTGCAGATACACCCCCACCCATAATGTGTCATACCCCCTGTCTGCAGATACACCCACAACGTCTACATATCCTCTGTCTACAGATACACCCACACCCACAATGTGTCATACCCTCTGTCTGCAGATACACCCACACCCACAACATGTCATACCCCCTGTCTACAGACACACTCCTACCCACAACGTGTACATACCCTCTGTCTACAGATACACCCACACCCATAATGTATCATACCCTCTGTATACACATACACCAACACCCACAATGTATACATAACCTCTGTCTGCAGATACACCCACACTCACAACGTGTACACACCCTCTGTCTACAGATACACGGACACCCACAACATGTACATACCTTCTATCTATAGGCACACCCACAACGTGTACATACCCTCTGTCTACAGGTACACCCACACGTGTACTTACCCTCTGTCTATAGGTACACCCACACCCACGCATGACTCTCCATGTAACAGTCAGACATCCTTCCGTCTGCAGCTCTCCACGTGGTCTGGCTTTTCTTTGCCTTGTCCCACAAGGCCCTCAGGTGGATGCACAGTTTAGTGAGACATCATCACTACAGGATGGGGGTGGACAGCCCCCAACCAGCCTCCTCCACCTGCTCCAGCTCCTGGCCTGAGAGTTCAGCAGGGCCCCCCCAGCAAGGAGGGAGAGGCCAGGAGCACCCCGGGAGGGGCCGCTGCAGCCCTCAGGCTGGGGCTTCCAGGGAGGCCGCTATTTGTACCCCCCACACCCCTGAGGCACAGGTACAGTGAGGCCACTCTACAGATGGGGACACGGAGACAGGCAGGCCCAGGCTGGCAAGAGGCAGGGCAGAGACACAGCTCAGGATGGCCTCCAACAGACCCCAGGACCGGCTCAGCGTATGGGTTACAAATGGACCCTGTGCTTGAAGCAGGATGGCTGACTAACACCCCTGCTTCTCCCTCACCCCAAGGGAAGAAACTCCTGCTTAAATCCTCAAAGCGAAAGTTAACTGCAGGCTAATAAACAGCCTTCAGCTCATAAAGCAGATCTCACAGGGGTCCCCTCGCTGGGAACCTGCTTCCCCCGTCCACCCTCCTCCTGCTCAGGGAGGCCGAGGGGCATGTGAGGGGAGGGGAATGGGGACTGGTCACTGGCCTCACGTGGACAGAGGGGCCTGGGAGCCGGTGCCCCCCGGTGGGGAGCAGACGTGTCCCCGTCAGCGTCACCAACACCAAGGCGAGTCGTGACGGGTCATCGAGGGTTAGAGCCAGGCCCCAGGCCCCAGACGCATAGGCCACTGCTCAGTGGAGAGGCAGAGAGGCCTTCCTTCAGCCAGGTCGGCCCAGACTCGCCTAGACCAATGGTCTAGCAGGGGACCCAGGGAGCAGCGGACACAGGCTTGGCTCCAAAGTCCAGGCTGTTTCTGAGGAGTTGGGCAGGTGGGCCTGGAAAGTCAGAGGAGAAGCTGCTCCTCCCTGGAGCCGGGGTGGGCACAGTCTGCTCCCATCCCAGCCCCTCCCTGCCTCCCAGGCCAGGCTGGGCCCAGGGCAGCGGGGTGAGAACTGCCCGCCCCAGGGTTCATCTGCACCTGAGACTCTTGGGGTTCACCAAAGGCCACCTGAGCAGCGGTCGGGTGCAAACTTCGCCACGTGTCCCATGACAGCGTCAGAGGCGCTGTCCATCCTGGGCTGCGTGTGAGGGGGAGGACAGAGGATGCAGCCCGTAGCGAGACTGCACGCCTCCGCGCCAGTCAGCCCGCTGTGCTGCTGGACAAGGATCCAGGGAACAGCGTTTCATCCACCAAATGTTCCCCGGGGAGCAGCGTGGGCTGGGGCTGGGCTGGCGCTGGGCACACGGGTGGCCGAGCCCCCGCTCTGACCCCTGAGTTCCAGCCCGATGCCCTCCACGCCGGCCACCAGGACTGCCCCTCGGTCCCCTCAGGGCGGAAGTGTCAGCCCTTCTCTGTCAGTCCTGATGTTCTGTCTCCCTTTGAATCTCCTTCTGCACACACCCTTTATTAACACAGAGATAAAAAAGAAAGAGCTGCAGATGGCAGACTGAGTTACACGCCCACTGCCTCCTGCTTCACCTCCTCGGAAGTGACGGCAGGAGCCCCCTCTGTCTCTCCTCCGTCTTGCTCTCGGTCCTCTGTCTCCTGAACCTAGGACAGCTCTAGGAAACCGTGACGGTGTCATGGGCCGGGGAGAGACCTCAGGAGTGCCTGAGAGTCGGAATGCAGGGGGGCTGGATAGAGGAAGGACCCAGTGTGTGCTGGCCAAGGTGAAGCAGTCCCGGGGCCCCTCAGCTCAAGGTGTGGACCTGGGAGTGGGGCCCGAGGACACCAGGGATGTGCCCGCTGCAGAGCCGGGTCTGAGTGGTTGGCTGGAGCCTGTTCCCACCCCACCCCGCAATGCACACACACACACATCGGGAAGGGAGGTGGCTGATGGCCAGGGGAGGGCCCTCAGATGACGGCAGGTCGGGTCAAAGGGCAGGCCACAAGTGGGACCCTGGATGATGCAGTGGACAGAAGCCGCATCTACAAGCTGGTAGGTCAGGTCCAGAGACCGGTTTCCACTGAGACCAGCGAAGCCGCCAGGGAAACCTCACATCCCCGGGGGGCTCGGCAAGCACCCTGGAGTCCAGACACCACAGGGCGCAGGGAGCAGGTGAGGGAGGAGCTTAGGAGACCGCGCTGACCAGTCAGAGGGGAGGGCGGGGCCCCTGCGTGCAGAGGGGCTGACTGGGGAGCCGGGGCGCAGTCGCGGGGGCAGAATTCTGTAACAGGCTGGTGGCCAGCGGGCAGGGTTGGAGGGGACACTGGGAGCAGGGAGATGGGGCTGCAGGAAGGACCCAGACGGACGTCTCTCTCCGGGGACAGCAGTGGACTTGGATTTGCCTGGCCACTTGTGACTTTATGCAAGAGCACGTGTTCCGAGCAGCCAGGGGAGGCTCCTGGAGCGTCCACAGCTGTGCCGTCCCCTCGGGGTGTCCGTACCCCCCGGAGCGTCCACAGCTGTGCCGTCCCCTCGGGGTGTCCGTACCCCCCGGAGAGTCCACAGCTGTGCCATCCCCTCGGGGTGTCCGTACCCCCCGGAGAGTCCACAGCTGTGCCGTCCCCTCGGGGTGTCGGTACCCCCCGCCTCAGTGAACACAGCACCTCCGGCCATGGGAACTCTCCCCTGCTCACTCCACGTGGTCCTGGTGAGCCTGCCAGGCAGTGTGAACACCCTCTCCACCGGCACGCACGTGTGTGCACACACACAGTCAATGGGACAGTCTGAGCCCTTGGCTGGAAAACAAATGACCGCCTGTGACTTGGTGCGTGACCGCTGCTGGGGTGGCAAGTGGCCCAGCACTTCCCTCTGGGGAGCGTGTGCCCACGCAGTGGTGGGGCCGTGGGGTGGCCATGCTCATGAACTTCCTATCTGGAGAGCACAGCCACACGGGGCCCGGCGGAGACACGAGTGGGCAGGGAGATGAAAAGATGTCCGGGTCTCAGGGGAGGCCCTGGAGCCACCGTGCTGAAGATGGAACCTTCGCAAAGGGTCTGGTGGATGAGGAAAACCATTCTGAGTAGGCGACCCTATGGCTGGTACCATCCTAACGTATGTAGGATCTTTGAAAATCATGTTTCAGTTTTGCATCATATCATATCTTGAATAGTTTTCTGGATTTTCTTCTTAAAAAGTTTAGGGCAGTATTTCTACGACACAAAGATTTGTAGTTCGATCTTTTCCTCTCCAGTATTTATAGGTCATGTCTATTTTCTGTCTTGTTCCTGTATCTACAATCCCCAGGATAAAGCTGAATAATAATTTGATAGTGGGCATCTTTGATTGGTTTCTGCTGACGATTCGTTCAGTATTTACTCAACATTTGCTCTGGGATGGAAATCCTCCTGGGCCCAGGAACCACAGATGTGACCAGTGGACAGAGTCCATCAGAAAGTCGTGAGGAGACAGAAGCGGGAAGTGGAAGCATGTATCAAAGAGACTGGACACAGCTCTACCCCAGAGACTGGGAGAGCGCTCCCTGGAGGAAACACCGCGCCTCTCATCACAAGAGCTGATCTTTGCTCTTTGGGTTCTGATAGACACTCTGTCAAAGGAGAGAGAGTTTCCTTTTGTTTGTTGTCTTCTGAAAGCTGTTTTGGGAAAAACCAGGCACAGATGTTGAATACCGTGAAACTCCTTTTCAGTCCTGAGGATATAAGCAAAGCTTCTCTGCTGGAGTACTGCTGTCGTGAATAGCTCCAAGGGCAGTGAACTAGCCTTGCATTCCTCCACTCTCGTCTAGCGTCCGCAGTTTCTTCTCTTCCTGGCCTAACGGATCCATTCCGTGAACACTTTATTCAGGTTTTTGTCTTCCTTTTCTCAGTAAACATTAGTTTCCGGTGCACGTCTTGTGTCAGGGAAAGGGGCTGCTCTGGCCCCGGGGTCCCCGTGCCCTGAAACGGCTCCTGCCCAGACTCCCTGGTGTCCTCTTGCACACTCCCGCTTCACTCTGCTCTGAGCGGATCTGCTTTTGGACTGTCTCTCTCCCCCATATGGGCTGCCTCTGCTCTGCCTCTGATGTGCGACACATTTCTCCTCCCGAGCCAGGCAGATGGGCGTGTTATAAAACTGGCTGAAGGTTTAAGAAGATGGAAGGGGGAGGTCACAGTACCCACTGCAAATAACCCAGCAAGAGACATCCGCGCCCTGCAGACCCTCTGCCCACATCCTGCTGCCCACAGCCGTCTTCCCCGACCCTGTCTCTCAGCCCCTCCCCCCGCCCAGTTCACCAGACAGGCGGGCTCAGCTCCCCTCTCTTTTCAGACCCGATCCACCTTTGCAGATTCAGAGGCCCAGCGTGTGCTCTGCTGAACGGGGGCCACCGACTCTGGATCCTCATTCTTAAACACACTCTTTTTTCCATGAAAAAAAAGGGCACGAGGGAAAAACCACTTATCTGCTCCCTACTTTTGGGTTGTGCTTCATAACCTGGGAAGCAGACAGGCCCACAGTCACTTGGCTTGGACTGCACAGTGGGCTGGTCAGCTTCTCCAACTCCCGCCTGTTCACCCCACAGCAAAGGCAGGGCCTGGGAGGCGGCAGGGGGCTGTGCCCTAACCCCCATGAGCATTGGCGGTCCCCACTGACCCTCACGAAGAACGCTGCCCCGAACTGTCTTATGGTTTCTGCTCTGGGGGCCATGAGGATGCCTTCCAGCTGGATATAAATTGAGGAAAGGAACCGCTTGGTCAGTGGCAGCGTGGGGGCTCAGCTTAAACAGAAACCCCAAATCCATTTTCCAAGGTGGTCACACCTGTCTACCTTCCCCCCAGGACAGTGGGCGCCCGGATTCGCAACACCTGGCACCATGCCGTCCTCTCCATCATGACCGTCCCAAAAGGTGGGCAGCGGTAGCTCACTGGGACTTTAATCTGCATTTCTCTGATGAGTAATGAAGTTGAGCACCTTCTCAGGGGTTTTCTGGCCAATGACACTTCCTGTGTTTGAAGGTCTGTCCCGGTCTGGCCCAGTTTTCTATTGAGTTATGTGTCTCTTATTGCTTTGCAGCAATTCCTTCTGTCCTGGATGTGAGTCATTCACTCGATGTACGTGTTGATTTATTGACTTATTATTTACTTGTTTGTTAGCTTACTATCTGTCCTCCACGCTAAATAGTAATACCAACAGGGACTTCTTTTGATGTTCACGGCTTTATCCTCAGGGCCTAGAACAGTGTCTGGCACACAGTAGGTACTCACTACATATGTGCTACATTAGTGAATAAATGACCTCATTTAGTCCTCATTGCTGCCCTGAGACGAAAGGCTTATCACTAGGGTCCTTTGCGTCCAGGCGTGTGTGTGCTAAGTCACTTCAGTCATGTTTGACTCTTTGTGACCCCATGGACTGTAGCCTGCTGGGCTCCTCTGTCCATGGGATTCTCCAGGTAAGAATACCGGAGTGGGTTGCCATTTCCTCCTTTAGGGGATCTTCCTGACCCAGGAATTGAAATCCCTCTCTTAAGTCTCCTGCATTGGCTGGTGGGTTCTTTACCAGCACCACGTGGGAAGCCCCTGAGTCTAGGTATACCCCTCTTTAAAATGCAAACCTATCAGCCATCTACACTTTAGCACAAATAAATACATACAGATTTTTTTCTTTAAATGTGCTTTTCCTTGGTGACCTTTTGCAGGGAAGGGCACCGAGTCTCAGGGAATCTGTTTTTTGGTGCCAGACTCTGGTTTGAATCTGGAGGTACAAAGATGAACAAAACAGGGGGTTTTGTAGCCATTTTGGGGACAAGTGGCAGAGTCCAGCATGGAACTCGGGACCCATCTTAAACCTCACATTCTCTCGGTTCAGATGACAGTGAAGAGGAGCAGTGGGACTTCTCTGGGGGAATCTCCAGTGTGTTTGCAGGCTCTGGGTTTAGTGCTAGAGAGAGATCAAAGGTTGGCCACCATGTTAGGCTTCTCTTGTCCTGCTCCATGGTTCTCAACATGCAACAAACCCATCCTGGACCAAGGAGGCTGCTCTAGCTCCAGCAATCACACCTTCATTCCAACGAGAAGGAGGGAAGAAGAGCAAGGAAATGCTCACCTCTCCAACCACAAGACAATTCTACGGAAGTCTCGAACTTCTGCCTACACCCGATTTGGAAGGACCTTTGTCACGCAGCCACGGTGGCTGCAGAGGAGGCAGCCACATCCACGAGGCCGTGCGCCCAGCTGAGAAGAACGAGTCCAGGACGGTGGTGCCGAGACCCTGTGCCGCTCTGGAGGCCTGTGGTCACTGCTCACTTAGTGGTGACCTGACGGACGCAGCCCTCCCCAAGTGGAGAGATGGGTCCCTGTGTGCACCGTGGACCCCAAGCCCAGCAGAGGCTGGCAGACAGTCGGTGGGTGGGGAAGGCTGGAGAGTGAGGAGGGGGGAGGCTCGTCCTGGATGCCCGCTTGCTTCTGCTCTTCCAGCCCCCTCCCCCATGCCTCATCTCTTCTGACCTCCAGAGAAGGCCCTGGGGGCTCCCTGGTCTGGGGGCTGCCTGCCTGGGCTGCTCTGCGAGTGAAGGCAGGGGCCAGGCCCCACCCTACCCCGCTCCGGCCTGCAGGATTGTGAGGGGCTTGACGTGCGCTGCTGGCAAGGGCAGGCCCTGGAATTGGAGCTGACAGGTTCGCGCGCAGAGGCCCAAGCCCTGAACGCGGCAGCCTAATTGGCAGCAAGCACGTCAGTGGTTCTCGGGCGCAGTTCGGCCCGTGAGTCACCTGGGAACTTGTTAAAAATACAAAACTTCTGAGTCAGGAGGTTCTGGGTGATATATTTGGTTGCAAGTGACAGGGAGCCAACTAGCTCAGGCAGAAGGGGGGCTGATTGTGAGGTCCCGGGGCTCCTCCTGCAGCGGCATTGAGAAGGCGGGCGTGGGAGGACCCTGAGCTGCGGGGGCACTGCCCTACGGCTCCCCCTCCCTGATTGCTGTCCCCGGGGTGTGTCCCAGCCCCTGTGGGATGGGGGCTGGGGGCGTGGGCTCTGCTTGCAGCTGGCACCTTCCACGCAGAAGCACCTGGGACACATCTGCCCTGATCTCAAGTGTGGCCCCAGGCTGCTGCCCTCAGGGGAGACACGATGCTTCTGGGAGCCTGGCCGTGGGCACGAGCCGTGCAGAGGGAGGGGCGTGTGGAGACATGTGGGGGTCAGAGTCACCCGCAGCGCGGGGGTGGGGAGGGGTCCTCTGGCCAGCAGCGGGGGGCCCGGGCTCTGGTGGGGGCCATGGAGGCCGGGTCCAGGCCCTGCGCCTGGGCTGGGGGCCTGGGGAATGGGGCGGGGCTGCCGCAAGATCCCTAAAGCAGGACCTGCAGGATCAGCCGCCCCGCTCAGCCTCGGGGCTGCCGGCCGCCCCCACGGGCGCCCCTGCTGGTGGACCGGGCACTTCCTCAGCAGCTCACTGGGGCCCAGCGTGCAGATGGCCAGGCAGGCTCTGCTCCAGGTGCTCCGGGTGAGCAGCTCTGGACAGGAACCACCCTCAGCAGGAAGCCCCCTCTCTGTCGCTTTAGCAAGGCTATATTGTAACTGACTTTTAAACCAGAGCCCCCCGCCCCGATGCCCTACTCAGCTCTGGCCCAAGCACACCTTTCAGATCTTTTACTCCAGCGGCGAGCAGCAAGGCTGGATTGGTCCAGTAACAGATGGAGGTGGTTCCCAAGATGTAAAACTCAAAGATCAGTATAAAGACACCCATATTTCTGTCTTGCTCTGAAATCTTGGTGGAGCCCCCATGCTGGGCCCACAGGGTGGGGGGGTCCCCAGCTCCTCCTGCTCTTCACGTTCCCTGCCGCTGCTCCTGCCGGCCTCTGAGCTTGTGAACCACCCAGAGCCAGGCATCCAGCTGAGACTCTGCGGAGGAGCTGTGACCCTGACCTTTGTCATGTGTCACTGCTTTCAATCAGACGTGTCTCATGCAACTACCCCGGCTATTCACCCATTTTACAGCTGAGGCCCAGCTGCCTAACGACCTCAGCAGCATACGTGCCGTGATCAGTCCCTGCAGTCGTGTCCAGCTCTTTGCAGCCCCATGGACTGTAGCCCGCCAGGCTCCTCGGTCCATGGGATTGTCCAAGCAAGAATACTGGAATGGGGTGCCATTCTTCTCCAGGGGATCGTCCCGACCCAGGGGTTGGACCCAGGTCTCCCGCGTCTCCCGTGTTTCCCGCGTCTCCTGCGTCTCCCGCACTGCAGGCAGACTCTTTACCAGCTGTGCCACAGCGGCAGAGCTGGTGTTTGGATCAAGGTTGCCTGTCTTGCTCTCTTTGAGCGTGACTCTGGTCACTCTGGTGACCTTGCCCTCTGCCCCCTGACCTCTGGCCTCAGCATCTTTACTTCTCTAGTCCTGTAGTCGGGCTCATGCAGCTATTGAGAGACCGGGGTTCTTAGGCTTGAGTGAGGTGAGGGGTCTTATGTGGCCGAAGGGCACGGGCAGGCAGCTGCTCGAGGTCCCCAGCCCCTCCCATGTGGCTGTGACTCAGCCCTGATCTGACCCCACCCCAGCTCCAAGGGTTCCGGGACCCTCCCCGGAGCCTCTGCAGAGACGGCCCACCAAGCCCCTCGAGGGTGCTCCTGGCCCACGCTGCCCGGCGTCTGCCGGGGGTTAGACCTCCACCCTCGGCATCTGCAGCAAAACCACGTGCAGTTTTAGCACGGCACTGGGGCCAGAGGGGGACAGGTGGGTGTGGTGAGGGACATGTCCCAGGCCAGGCTGCGACAAAGCTCTAACAAAGGCCGGAGGGTAGCCGGTGCAGGAACCAGGGAGCTGCCTCCTGGAGGCAAGGAGGCTGGTGGGAGGGAGGAGGGGGAGGAGAGGAGGGCGGAGGGAGAGGAGGGGGAAAGAAAGGAAGGGGGAAGGAGGGGGAGGGTACGAAGGGGAGGGAGAGGAGGGGCAGGGAGCAGGGGGAGGAGGGGGAGGGGACGGAGGCGAGAAGACATCCTGGCTGGAGCTGGAAGGGCCCTGGGGTGCCCCTGATGTAGGCCCGGGGCTCCTGCTGCCTCCCTCTGCTCCTCTGCCAGCCTGTTGCCCCAACTCCCGTGTCTGCGCCCGGTTTTCTCTCTCCTTCCAGCCCCATCACCGCCCCCCCCGCAAGCCTGGCCCCGCACCTCCATCCCTCCTGTCTCCCCTTCCCCCTCGCTGTGTGTCTGTCTGTCTCCATCGTCTCCCTGAGTGTCTGTCTGCCTCCATCACTCTGCCTGAAGCTCTGGCATCTCTGAGCCTCGTGCCTCTGCAGTGTCTTTGTCTCTTTCCTGGTCTCTCTGTTTCTGTCTATCTGGCTCCATCTCCCTGTGTGTATGTCTGTCCGTCCTTCAGTGGGTCTCAGGCAGCTGAAAACACTCCCGTGTCCCACCTGACATGCGGCTCTGAGATTCCCTTTGAATACTGCAGGAGTGAGTTGATGGTTGCCAAGGGAACAGGTCAGGAGAAATGGGGGGATGGGGGAAAAGGATCCAGGCGGGGGGTGCGGGTACGTTTTTCTGTTTTCATCTTCTCTGGCGCTTTCCCTTTCCAAAGCATGAAGAAAAAAAAAAGGGTGACAGTTTAAAATGATTTTTCAGCAATCCACACAACAGAAATAATAGGTCCTAATTGTGCCGGACTAAGAGGCAGGCGGGGGGAGGGGGTGCGGCCACCTGTGCCTGGAGGGAGCTGATGGCCAGGTTCTGGGTGGGTGATTAGGGCCCAGAGCCTTCCGCCAGCGCTGGGCTGGCATCGCCCGTGGCAGCTCAGCCTCCAGCATCACAGGCACCTCAGGGGAGGCTTTGTGGCCACAGGCGGGGGCGAGGGCGAGGGCGAGAGGTGGACACAGGGGCCACGCTCCGGCTGTTCGGACCTGACGGACAGCCCCAGGGGGCACTGCAGGAGCGCCCCCTGCACCCCCTGCCCACCCCAGACCTGGTTGCCATGGGGACTAACAGAGCCGGAGCCACACGGTGCCCAGAGCACAGCAGCCCTGCTGTCGGGCAGCCAGGCCCAGAGGCCGGTGAGCCTGGGCTGTTTATGGGGGTGTCGTAGTGGTGCAAACATTCACTCTGCCCACAAGCCAGACTCGGGCTGCCACGGACGCAGGTGAGTGGCAGGCAACATGTCAGCTTCCAGAGCAGTGCCAACCGCCCTCCAGCAGGGACCCCACACCACAACCCCACTCCCCTAGTCAGGCACTCATCCCAGCTCTCTCCAGACCTCTGGAAGGGGACCGTTACAGTCCCATTGTACAGATGGAGACACTGAGGAATTCAGTGGCTACAACAGAGGGTGACAGTGCAGTGAAGGGGGAACCTCAGGAAGCGGCCCAGAGACTGAGCCCCATTCCACGGCGCTGAGGTTGGGGCAGGGGTGGGGAGGCTCCCCGGCTGACCTCTGAGCCGGGGTGGATGGTGAACGAGTGGCAGGGAGGCGAGGCTGCCAGGCTGCAGGCTGGCGTCTGGCATGGAGGCCACGAGGCCAGGGAGCTGGGAGCGGTTCGAGCAAGGCGGCCCTGGAGCGTGGACCCCTCCCATCACCACCCCCACCGTCGGAGGGCTCCTCACTGGGAGCTTTCTGGCTGCGGCCCAGCCATCTGCTTGCACAAAGGCTGCAGGAAGCCAGCAGAACACAGAGCCCAAGTAGGTGTTTACGAATGGCTTCTCCCATCAGCGTCCCCCTCCCGCCTCCTCTCTGCCATCCGAGGCCTGTCCTTGGCACGTCTTCTTGTCTTTTCCCGTCATGTCTTTTCCTGTCGTCTTGCCCAAGCTGGGCCTGTGGCCACCAGGGTGCCAGTGGGAGTGAGGAGTGGGCCTGGGGTCTTCCCTCGCTCCACATGGTCGCTCCTCCCCCAGGCGGAAGCGTCTTCCCTGCCATCAAGCAAGCCCTGACCCTCAGCAGCTCAGATTGCAGCTGGGGATCTCAGACCTGCTTCCCACTGGGCACAGGCTGAACCAGAGGGAGCGGGGTCACTATCCCATGGGCCCCTGGAGCCCCTGTGTGGGGTGAGCGGGAGTCAGGCCTGGAAACGACAGAGGGACGTGGGCCAGGGGCAGAGCCCTCTGTGGAGCTGCCGCTGGGACGGGGAGGGGGTGGTGTGGGCCGAGTGTGGCCTGGAGGTGGGGCCTTGGAAGGGGACCGGAGGAGCTTGACCACTTCCTGATGCCCTTTGGCACCTGGGCCTGGGCCCCAGGGTCCTGGGTGGGAGCCTGAGCTGTGGGGTCTGGGGAGTCCGGTGACAACCACTGTTAAGTCCCGTCCACAGGACCACGCCCCCACCCACAGACCACACCCCTGTCTACACAACCACGCCCCATCCACAGGATCACCACAGTAACAGACCGTGCCCCCACACACGACTACGCCTCCATCCGCAGGACCGCGGCCCCATCCGCAGACCACGCCCCACCCACAGGATCACGCCCCATTTGGACCACGCCCACACAGGCCACGCCCCCACCCACAGACCACGCCCCCGCCCGCAGGATCACGCCCCGTCCGCAAGACCAGGACCCCGCCCACAGACCACGCCCGACGACCACGCCCCCGTCCGCAGGATCACGCCCCGTCCGCAAGACCAGGACCCCGCCCACAGACCACGCCCTAGTCACACCATTTCCCCGCCCACAGGACCACGCCCCTGCCCACACGAGCGGGTCCCCCCAACTCCCGGTCAGAACTGCCGTCCCCTACTTCTGTACTCGCTGGTTTGCCCTCCTGGCCTTGCTGACCCGCGGGGACCGCCCTCCGGGGACGAGCGGATCTTGGGGACGTAAAGGGGCCCCCCTGCCCACCGTGCACTTACTCCGCAAACCGGAGGTGCTGGGCCACCGTCGCCCTCCTCGCCCACCCGCCCCCTTCGCTGATGCCTGGGGCCAGCACCAGACGCCCCCCCAGACCGCTGGTCCTGCTGCTCCGGCTCACCCTGTCACCCGACACGCGGCTTCTCTCTGAGGAAACGGCGGCGCGGCTCCCGCCTGTGTCCAACACCTCCTGGGCTCCCGGTGCCTCCCCAGGGCCCGCACCGGGGTCCCTTCCCCATGATTTCTAGGGGTCTCTGAGTAACATGATCGTGACCCCTCACCTGCTGGCCTCCACAGTCCTGGATAAATCGGAGCCTGCCTTTAGAGCCCAGTCCAGAAGGCCTGCCTGGGCTCCCCACATGCCCTGGGGACCCCGTGCTCTGCGTCCCAGCCTGCGGGCGGGGCACCAGCGGGAGAACACAGGGTGGGATGCCAGGTGGGTGGTGCCCACGTTTCCCCTGTGGGAGCCCCAGCGCCGCTGGCGCCCCCCAACACGCCCCTTCCGCTGGATTCTGGAATCAGCTTTCTTCTGCCCCAGGGCCTGGCCTGAGGGCGCCCCCACTGCCCTTCGGGGTGACCTGCCCACGCCCTGTCAGTGGTCCCGCTGAACGCTCCTCGGAGCATCTCTGTTCTGTGGGCGGGCCCAGGGCTGGGTGGCCGGAGGTCAGCCTCTTTCTCTCCTCCTGGGAGGACAAACCACAGAAAGGCTAACGGCTCCGGATCAGCTGGGACAAACACTCCCAACGCACCTTCCCCAGCCAGTGTTTCCTCTTTAGAGACACGTATAATCAGGACTAAGTGTTTCTCCAAACGTATTCATTCTGCTCCCACCTCCACAATTCTGGCTGTATTGGGGAACCACCTGTGCAATTATTTATCTAATAATTTTCTTTCACTCAGCTCACTGAAAAACTCAGGTGTGTACACTTCACATAACTGAGACGTCATTTACACATAGTGACACATGCCCTGAGTTCCGACAACCTCCATGGCCGAGGTACTCGACGCAGCCCTCACCCCAGAGCACCCCAGGCCCCTCCGTCCTCCACCCCGTCTGGGTCCCCCGGCCCCGCGGCTGCTGACCCGGTGTTCCAGGCCCAGCCCTCTGCAGCACGCTCCTTTCCCAGAAGCTCGCCTGAACGGGCCGCACTCCCTGGGCACTGTATCTGGCCCCTTCCTCCCAGCCCGATGCCACCATCATCCTAAACAAGCTCCACCCAGACCCGCAGCGTGTTCCCTGCCCTGTCCATTGTCTGGGCTTTACGTATCGTGTTCCAATGCGAACCATCAAAAAATCATCGGCTGCAGTCTATTTTCCAGTGTTTGGTGGAAAGCGGGTTTACTGAGGTCAAATTGTCATGCAGTCAGATTCACCCTTTTGAGTGTGTGGTCCCAGTTTTGACAAGCGCCAATATCTGCCTAACCAGCATCACGAGACACGGAATGGTGCGGTCGCCCCAAACTCCTCAGTGCCCCACCCTAGCCGCTCACTTCCCCCACCCTGCCCCTGCCTTTCCCAGGATCTCATGGAAATGGACTCGGACGAGGCAGCTTTATGAGTTTGGCATCTTTCATTGAGTGTGCTCTCGAGACCCACCCTCAGTGTGGTCCATGTTAGCACCCACTGAGTCCTACTCCAGTGCACAGGTCCCTCTGGTTCTCGCCTGTCGAGGGACACTGGCATGCTTCCAGTGTAACCTGGGCATAGGTAACCTGCTGCAAATATGGGCACACACCTTTGGCCACACGGGCTCACTTCTGTCATCTAGGCACGAAGCTGCTGAGTGGGAAATTTATAAGAAGCCGCCAGACTCTTTCCCAGGGAGGACGTGCTGTTCTGTGTCCCCCGGGCAACGTGTGGGCATCCCCACTGTCCTGTCCTCGTCCACACTTGCTAATGTGAGTCTTTGGATTGTAGCCCATACAGAGGATCTGAAGTACTTGTTCATTGTGATTTTAACTTGCATTTCCCTAATGACTAATGACAGTGGTTTCCTGGTGGCTCAGATGGTAAAGAAACTGTCTGCAATGTGGGAGACCTCGGTTAGATCCCTTGGTTGGGAAGATCCCCTGGAGAAGGAAATGGCCACCCATTCTAGTATTCTTGCCTGGACAATCCCATGGACAGAGGAGCCTGGTGGGCTACAGCTGCAAGAGAGCCGGACATGACTAAGTGACCAGCATTTTCACTTTCACTGTCTGATGACAGTGAGTGTCATTCCACATGCTTATTTGCCATCGGTAGCCTTTCTTTGATGAAGTATCTGTTTAAATCTTCTGCCCATGTTAGGTGGGTTGTTTGTCTTATTATTACTGAGTGGAAGAGTTCATTTTACATTCTGGATATCAGCCTTTTGTCAGATTTGTGTTTGGCAAATATTTTTTCCCCCAGTCCTTGGCTGCTTTTTAATTCTCCTAAGAGTGTCTTTTGAGAAGCAAGACCATTTAATTTTGATGAAGTCCTCAACACATTTTTAAAACTTAAAAATGTCTTTTTATAGCTTTAAGTGGAATGTCCCTGTTACTTGCCATCACTTGATGTATTAGAAATGACTTAGAAATAAGTTTGCTGAAAGTAACAGCAAACTTAATTTTCTTGGACTTCAGGAATTATCCTAATAAACATGTGGTTAACCCACAGAACCAGCGACCTTGAGAAGGCAGCCCTCCAAGAGCCCAGGCGCTCCTGCTTCTGAAGCCTGTTGACCTTTTGTCCCCCGTCTTCCTGTCTCGCATCACCAGCAAGCTGCCTGGCTCCGGACATCATGCCCACAGTTCAGAGCAGGGAGACGAGTGAGGGGGAGACAGAGTCGGGCTGGCAGGAAGGCAGAGCAGGGGAGGTGCCCACGTGCTGGGAGGCGTTGGCTCTCGGATGCTCAGGTGCCTGTGTGCCCGGAGAGCTGTGCCCCTGAAGACCTGAGCTAGAAACTCTGCCCTCCTATCAGATGATCTGTTTTCTGTCCCAGAAGCTCCCCTGGCAGAGATGCTGGCTTAGGACTCACAGAGGGAAGCCAGGCCCCTCTCATAGCCGTTCCTGATGGCGGAGGAAGCTGTGAGGGGCAGAAAGCCTCTTCCACGTGGAAGTGAAGAACATCATGTGTTTAGGAGGCAAGCAAGCCCTGTGCATTTAGAGACCAAGCTGAGATGCCATTTTGAAATCGGGCAGCTTTGCTAGCCTACCAGTCCTGTCGCACTTCAAATGCATTTGAGTGTGTGAACCTGACTGAATGCCTAGGACGTATGGAATTCCAAGGACGCAGAAGAGCCAGAACAGCCTTGCAGAAGAACAAAGGCAGAGGACTCCACATCTCGGTTTCAAAGCTACAGTGAGGAAGCCTGTGTGGCCCTGTGGTGGATTCATAGACCGAGGGACTAGCCTGAGAGCCCAGAAGCGACTTTGCTCCAGAGGTTTTCAGCAGGTGCCAAGCCTATGCAGTGCAGAAGAAATGTCTCTTCTGCTAGTGGAGCCAGGGCGACTGAAGCTCCAGGTATGAAAGAACGAACTTGGACCCCTTCCTCACACCATATACAAAGCTGAATTCCAGTTGGACCAAGGACCTAAATCTAAGAGCTAAAACTATAAAAGTCTTAGAAAAAAACATAGGGGAACTTCTGAGTAACTTGGATTAGCAGTGGTTTCTTAGCTATCACACCAAAACCACAGACAATCAAGGGAAAACAGATAAATTTGACTTCATAAGAAGTGGACTTCTGTGCATCAAAGGACACTATCAAGAAAGTGGAAAAAAAAAACCCCACAAAATGGAGAAAATACTTTCAAATCATGTATTTGAAGATGGGTCTAGGATGCAGGATATATAAAGAACACTTTGAACCCAACAGTAGACAGATGAATAACTCATTTAAAAATGGCCAAAGGATTTGAACAGACTTTTCTCCAAAGAAGATATGAACTGGGCAAGAAGCACCTGGAAAGACTCTCAATATCTTTAGCTATTAAGGAAATGCAAATCCAAACCACAAGGAGACATGACTTCATACCCATCAGGATAACTATAATAAGAAGAAAAAAAAAAAGGAAATAGCAAATGTTGTTACAATCCACTCCTGTATTGTAAGATGTTGCAGCCACTATGGAAAACAGCTTGGTAGTTCCTCAAAAAGTTAAACACAGAATTAGCATTTGGCCCACCAGTTCCATTCCTGAGTATAAACCCGAGCAAATGGAAAACATATTCACACACACTTGGTTATCCATAGTAGACCCAAAGCAGAAACAACACAGGTGTCCGTCAGCTGGTGGTACATAAACGAGGTGTGTGCTATCCATATGGGGTGTTACTTGACCACAAGAAGGAATGAAGAACAGGTTCACACAGGATACGGGTGAGTCGGACAACACTGCCGGAGTGACAGGAGCCAGGCACAAAAGACCACACACTGTGTGATCCCATTTATACGAAAAGCCTGGAACAGGCAAAGCTGCATAGATGGACGGATAGTAGAAGTGATGAGGTGACGATGGAGGGATAGGGAATCGGGGCTGACAGCTCGCAGACATGGGGTATCTCCTGGGGTGATGAAAGATTCTGCAGTTAGATGCTGGCGCTAGTGGTAAAGAACCTGCCTGGCCAATGCAGGAGACATGAGACTGAGGCTCGGTCCCTGGGTTGAGAAGACCCCCTGGAGGAGGGCATGGCAACCCACTGCAGTGTTCTTGCCTGGAGAATCCCACGGACAGAGGAGCCTGGCGGGCTGCAGTCCAGGGTGTCGCAGAGTCAGACACGACTGAGCACGAAGCACAGAGGCTGCCCAACGTAAACACGTGGAGTAACACTGAGGGGCCTGTTTCCAAGCAGTGAACTGTGTGTTGTGTGATTCTACTGCCATTAAAATAGTAAGAGTCCTGCACCTGCAGCACCTCCAGAATCTTGGGGGGCGGGGCGGGGTCCCCAGCCACCGGGACAGACTCCCCCACGCAACAGGCTTCCAGCCTGGTCGGTGAAGGCGGCTCTCAAAATGCACCCAAGACACCTGGGGCGCCGGCTCCTGGGTGGCGCCTGAGAGACAGACAACCTGCCGTCTCCCCCTCTGTTTGCACAGCCTGGCTTCATTAGCGGGGAGGTGATGAGCTAATTCCCTCCAAACAAATGTTGGGATGCGGTGTTTCCTCTGACAATGAGCAGCGGCAGACGGTGAGAAGTCTGCTCGCACCTTCTGGGTGGTGGTTGGGGGGGGAGCTGCCCTGCACGCCTGCCAGCTCCGAGGGCCCTGTCTGCTGCGGCCAGGGGCTTCCTGGCACCAAATCAGGCGACACTGGCCCATCTGCACTGGGGTGAACGTCTGGTGGTCGGACGCTGCCCCCGCTACCAGCTTAGAGCTGAGAGCCCTGGATTCCTGCACCCTCTGCTGGGCACTGACCCCCCCCCACCTTCCCGCCCCGCCAACATCAGATCCAATGTCAGAGCTCAGTGAGCAGGATGTGCGCTGAGGAGGGTCCTGGGAAGCAGGCAGATGGGGATGCCAGGATGAGTGCAGGTGCCGTGGCAGCCTTGGTGAGACTAGGAGGCCTGGAGCTGGAGGGGCCTCCAGAGGCATCCTGAACTGGGGAGGTGGCCAGGCCCTGACTCACCTGTGTGGGTGTTCCTACTGGGGCAGGGGCATCTGCAGCAGGGGACCCTACCCTGAGAAGGCCCGTGGTGAGGACTTTCTGTTTCAGCAGTGATCCCAGCCAGGGGTCTGGGCAGTGTGTCACAGTGCCCACTGGTCTCATCTCTAAAACCAGGGAAGAGTGTGCCAGACCCTAGGCAGGTGCTGAAGATTCCCCTCATGCCCCATCACCTGCTGTGGGTGAGACGCCCTGGAAGGGTAAGGAGACAGGGAAGGGCAGGGAGGGAGCTCGACCCACACAGAGGCTGAGCTCTGCCTGGTCCTCAGTCATCAACTGGACAATCCTTACACTTGTGACGATGTTGTCAGGAGAGTGACAAGCGTCTGGGGAGAGGATGAGGGGCAGGACGCCTGCTGGGGTCAGGGAAGGGCTCCTGGAGGGGGAGGCTTCAAAGGAAAGTCCACTTGAGAAGGGCCAGAGGAGGGCGCCCCTCACAGAGGGGAGCAGGCCAGGCGCGGGGCACTCAGCTGCGTGTGCAGTCAGACTCGGGGGTGGTGACAGGGACCGGGCGTCCGGGAGCCAGGGCCCTGAGGGGCAGACGGGGCAGGGAGCAGTGTGGCCGGGGCCCAAACAGGAACAAGCCCAGTCTGCGCTTCCGCGGGCAGCGTGCTCATCTCCAGCCCCGCCTGGCTGCGTGTGGTCCCAGGTCAGAGGCTGCTCACCTGGCCGGGGGGCACCCGCCCCTCCCCACGCTGGACGCTGGAGGTGTGTGTGTGCACATCCCACCGTTCCGGACAAGGCAGTGGTGGACGCGCCTCCACACGCGTCTCTGCGTGTGTGTGTAGACGCATCCCCGGAATCTCCCCCGGGTGAGCAGACCAGAGGATCCAGTCCGCCAGCTGTCACCACGCGTCTTTCCCGGACAGTCTCGGGCACGCACGCCACCACCGGCCCCTCACCAGCGGTGGGATGTCAGTCTTTCCCACTTTCCCAAGGCGAGGCGATAGAGTGTCATAGTCTTGATTTAATTTGATCTCTCTCCTCCACAGTGAAATCAGCCTGCTTTGCATTGTCTTCTTTAGGGGGAGGAGGAACGTTTATATTTCTCTTTGGTCATCTGCCTCCTCTTCCATGGTGCTGTAACTTTTCCTCAATGATCTGTGTGAGTGTTTTACATACTGGAGACAAGTGACCTCTGCTTCTGGATGGCAAGGAATTGTTCCCAGTCACCTCTGATTTCCTCAGAAGGTATTTCTAATCTCTCAGCCCCTCCACCCTGGCTCTCAGAAAGGCTTTCCTCGCCAGCAAACATCACCCACGCCTTCTTCCATTACGTTTTTAGATTCATTTCTGACATTTGAATTTTGATGCTTTTGGAGTTTTTTTTTTTAGTATAAAAAATGAAGTAAAGATTCAGCTTTATTTGTTCCAAATGGTTACACATTTATACCAGTACCATTTATTAAACAATCCATCATTTCCTCAATTTTTCATGCCGTTTTTATTAGCTGCTAAACACTCATATATTCATGGCTCTATTTCTGGATTCTCTTTTCTCTTCCATTGATGTATCTGTTCATATTTTGAATACTTTTGTCAAGTTCAATTGAGCTTTTTTGTCAAAAAATTCAATTAGAATTTTGATGCAGAGAGGACTGACATCTTTACAACTTTGTCTTCCTAGTTAATAAAAAGGTAGGACTCTCCAATTATCCTATCTTATTTTATGTCTTATTCGAGCTTCACCATTCTCTTCATGGAAGCCCTTCACTTTCCTTCAATTTTTCTAGGCATTCCATATTTTCAGTTGCCACTGACGGTGAGTTCTTTTCCTTCATTACAGTTTTAGCTGTTTATGTTTTACACAGAAAAGGTATTGATTTTGACATGCTAATTTCAGAACTAACCACCTTGGTGAGTTCACTTCCTGTTTCCAGTGTTTCTGCATCTTTGGTCGATGATAGCACCATTTTCAATGATAAACTTTTCCCCCCTTTCCCAGTCTGTATGCATCTCACCTTGTTCATCACTTAACTGCAGGGACTCTTCAGAACAAGGGGGTAAGTGGCTGTTTGCTCCAGGACCCTGGTGGCTGCCCCAGCCGGGGTGGGGGTGATGAGGGGCTGGCCAGGCGCCGCCTCAGTGGGGCGGGGAACAGACTTCCTGGGGGCTATCCCAGCCCTTTTTTGCTCTCTCCTTTCAGCTGTGGCTCAGGCTCGCCGCTCTGGGTCTGACATGGAAGCTCCAGGTCACCGTCTCAGTCCAAGTCTCGGCGATTACAGTTGACTGCGGTGAGGCAGAGCTGAGAGCCGGCTCCGCGGGCGCCTTGGCCGCGTCCTGGGGCTTGTGGCTCGTGGCCCCTGCACGGGACGCACAGGCGGACGTGAGGCGTTTCCATCACGGCAGGAAGTTCAGGGGGCACGGCTGCGATCCCGTCTACACCCAGCCACACAGCCCTACACCTCCAGTCCACACCGTGCATCTGGGCGGGCGGGGAGGGCGCCTAGAGGCACACCCGTGGCCCCAGCACCGCCCTCGCCCTCAGCCACCGAGCCCGAGGGCCCACGTGAGCTGTGGCCTTTGCTCGTGTTCTCTGGGACCCCCACCTCCACGCTCGCCTCCCCCAGGAGGAAGGGGCCACAGCAGCGTTTCCACCCCACGTGTCCGCGTGGGGCCCTGACGCTGCCCGAAGCGGGGGCACCTGCCCTCCCCCATGGGCCTGAGGCTGCGAAAGGGGACGGAAAGTGATGCAGCTCCGAGCCACCGGCGGGAAGGGGCCCCTGTCGCCGGGGCAGCCGTGATGGCCAGTCCGTGCCCTCCGGGAACCCAGGCAGATCTGTCTGACCCCCGATCTCTTCATCCCACTGATGCTCGGCTCTTAGGACTCCCGGGTCTTCTCGGTCCTTCTTGTGGTTTCAACAAGAAAATCCCTCAGTTTCAGCCAGGACTATTTGGAGTGACAGCGAAACCACGTTTGACTTCAGTTTATCCACAAGGCTCTAAGCTTCGCCGAGGCTAGCACCCCTGCTCTGTGGCTCCCTTCAGAGGCTGTCAATGCCTGCGTCTTGGGTCTCCTGGGGGGGCATCCTGGGGGGACGTGTCCTGGGGGGTGTGTCCTGGGCGGGGATCTTGGAGGGGCGTCCTGGGGGATGTGTCCTGGGGGGTGTGTCCTGGGCGGGGATCTTGGAGGGGCGTCCTGGGGGATGTGTCCTGGGGGGTGTGTCCTGGGCGGGGATCCTGGGGGGGCGTCCTGGGGGGATGTGGCCTGGGGGGGCATGTCCTGGGGGGACGTGGCCTGGGGGGTATGTCCTGGAGGGAATGTGGCCTGGGGGATGTGGCCTGGGGGGTATGTCCTGGAGGGAATGTGGCCTGGGGGATGTGTCCTGGGGGGTGTGTCCTGGGTGGGGATCTTGGAGGGGCATCCTGGGGGGATGTGGCCTGGGGTGTGTGTCCTGGGCGGGGGTCCTGGGGGGATGTGGCCGGCTCCCTGGACCCCGTGCTCCGTGTCCTGTTGCTCACACCCCGGGTGGGGCCCTGACGTGGAGGCCAAGGAGGAAACACAGGGCGGGGTGTGGTTCGGAAAGTCTGGGAGACAACAGAGACGTCGGGACTGGAGAGGCCACAGGGGGCCGTGAGTGGCGCGCCCTCCAAGTATCAGAGGGTCTGCCCGGCGACCCGGCCGCCACACCTGGCTTTCATCTGAGGGAAAGAAAGGCATCCGCACCCCGTGTTCACTGTGGTGCCCAGCACTGCAGTGGAGAGGCAGGGTCACCCTCGGGGGGCTTCCCTGGGGGCCCCCAGGAATGAGGACTCTGCACTCCCAACGCCAGGCCGGTCCCGTCCCCGGTCGGGGGACTAGATCCCACTTGCCACGACTGAGACCCGGCACGGCCAATTAAATAAATAAATAAACACAAAAAAGAAGATACAGTATATGTACACAGAGGAATATTCTTCAGCTATAAGAAAGAGAAGGAACTCTCAACATTTGTGGCAACGTGGGTGGGGCTGGAGGGCATCACGCTACACAAGATGTCAGAGGACAGACGCCCTGTGACACAGATGCCCTGTGACCTCAGATAGACGCCCTATGACCTCACACAGACAGACGCCCTGTGACCTCAGATAGATGCCCTGTGACCTCAGATAGACGCCCTGTGACCTCACACAGATGACCTGTGACCTCAGATAGACGCCCTGTGACCTCACACAGACAGACGCTCTATGATGTCACACAGATGACCTGTGACCTCACATAGACGCTCTGTGACCTCAGATAGATGCCCTGTGACCTCACACAGACGCCCTGTGACCTCACACAGACACCCTGTGGCCTCAGATAGACGCCCTATGGCCTCAGATAGACGCCCTGTGACCTCACACAGACGCCCTGTGACCTCACACAGACGCCCTGTGACCTCACACAGACGCCCTGTGACCTCACACAGACAGATGCTCTATGACATCACACAGACGCCCTGTGACCTCACACAGGCGCCCTGTGACCTCACACAGACAGATGCTCTATGACATCACACAGACGCCCTGTGACCTCACACAGGCGCCCTGTGACCTCACACAGTGAGCTCTCAGATGCCGAGCACGGGCTGGGGGCTCCAGAGGTGGGGTGGGGCCGGGTGATGCGGGCAGGATTTAATCCTCAGACAAGGCAGTGAGTGAGCCTGGCCTGCAGAAGCGGGAGTGAGGCTGTGGGGGCCGCAGCCTAACATCAGGGGTCGGGTGGTCCTCCAGAGAAGGGCGCGGGGCCGTGCAGGGCTCTGTGGACAAGCAGGGGCCAGGAGGGCCTGGGGGGGGGGGGGCGCAGCCGGCTTCAGGGACGCCGGGGCCGTGAGCCGGGCGGGGGCAGGCGGGGAGGCCCGGGCGGTGGCGGACGTGGGCTGTGACAGTTAGGGCCGCGGTGGGGCGGAGGCTCTCGGGTGGGCCCCACGCTCTGCACCTCTGCGGGGCCGCCCGTGTCCGCCCTGGGAGCGCCTGCAGAGGCTGGAGCGATGCCGCCTGTGGACCGTCACTGGCAGAGCACCTCAGGCGGCCGGGGTGCAGGGCACACGGACCAGCTCGCTTTTACGGCAGGACGCCAGGCAGAGGGGGTCCTTCACCAGCCTTGTGGGGACCCTCACACAAGGCGATCGGTGGCTGCTGCAGCCCTTCACACGCACCTGGACGGACATGAGCCCCTGGGGGTTGGCAGGAAACCAGGGGGCAGGAGACGCAGCGTTGGGGTGGCTCGCGGGCGCCCCTCCAACACGACCCTCCTCGGCTCTGAGAGCCGCCGACTCCTGACCCTGGCGTCTGCACCACCGTCCCCACAGCCGCTTGACTCTTGTTTACTTCTTACCCTGTCTACCCAGAATTTATTGTTTTTACATTTTGTTTATCTTTTTTTAGTTGGAGGATAATTGCTTTACAATATTGTGTTGGTTTCTGCCAATACTGTGTTGGTTTCACCTCAACATGAATCAGCCGGAGGTGACTTCTGCTTTGATTCCAGCTTCTTTCTTGGGTCTAAAGAGACTGCATGATCACCCATTTATTTTTAAACTTTCTGTCACTTTGTTTTAGATGCTTTTGCTGGAAAGTAGCATTACCCTTGGATTTCATTTTCGACGCTTATCTTTTAACGAGAGGTACCCTTTTCACGTCAAATAGTCGTGGCCTCTGATATTGCTTCCAGTGTCGTTTCCTGGGTCCTGGCTGCATTTCTTCGCTCGCTCTTTTTGCCATTTTAAGTTACTCTCTTTGACTTTCCCTCTGGTGACTGGGAAGGCATATGCCTTATATTTAATTTTGCTCATTTTCCTTTATTTTAAAATGGACATGTGTTCTGAAGTGGACATTCAAGAAAAAATATAACCACCGATGCCCTCCGTGTAGAAAGAAATTAACCTATCCTGCTTTTTTCCTCCTCCTAGGTTTTATAGGCATAATCTAGGGTTTTGCATTCAATTTTCATTTTTATTTTATTCATTTATTTTACTGCGATGCATCTTCTAGTTCAGGAATGCTCATTCACCCTTAGAATTTCTCTCCTTCCTAACTTAACTGTCCCACCCTGACTCTGGATTGGGTTGGATGTGTTGCCCACCGAGTTTTCAGAAAGGCTGACTGCTTGTCTGGGATAATCTTCCTGCTGCTTTCATGCTGAAAGCCAGGGTTTGGTTGACCACTGAGGAATTTCCTAAAATTCACCTTTAATTGTTTAAATAAATAAAAATTAGACATGACACGAGAGACACAGGTTGTCTCTACAAGGTGGGAAGTCAGCCCACTCCGAGAGTCCCCATCCCCACTCCAGAGGAAACACTCAGCTTTCACGAGGGAGGGAAGGGAAGTCAGGAGGAATGTCCCTCCTGACAGCAGACTGAGAGTCACCGGCACCGCCGACAAGCCCTGGGGGCAGAGACCTTCAGCTCAAGCACCCTGAGAGTCTCTCTGGGGGACAGCGTGGGGATTTGAGTGCGCACCACGCTCTGGGCGCTTCGGTGGTGAATTTCTGGATCTGGGTTCTAGTCTAGTCTCCCGTCCTGGAGTCTGAGGAGCTTTTATTTACTTGGTAGGTGTCATGGGCTGAACTGTGCTCCCCGCCAAGTTCATGATGAAGCCCAGTACTTCAGAGGGGATGGTCTGCAGATGGGGCCTCTCGAGAGGTGATCGAGTTAAAATAAGGTCTTCAGGCTGGCCCTGTTCAGCATGACGAATCCAAAGGTCAGGACACGGGGTGGTCCATGTGAGCACACGGGGAGAAGGCCGTCTACACCGGGGGGGAGGGCCCCTGCCCGCTGCACCACCGAAGGCTCTTCCTGAGGGAACGAGGTCCACCCTCCCAGCCACTCATCCTCCCGAGGGTGCACTGTGGGGCGGCCAGCTACACTGGCCACCTGGACAGCAGCTCCTGGCACCTGTGTGGCTTCCGCCGGGGGCTGGCGTCCTCAGACCTACAGCCCCGGCCCCCACCGCAGCGCCGTGCTCCCTGCTGCGTCTCCTTCATTTCCCTGCGTCCAGTCACACCCGCGTCCACACAGCTGCCCCAGCCCGCTGTGCCCGCCCTCCTGCACGTGACGTCACACAGGGCCTGTCTTTCTCTGGCCTATTTCACTTGGCATGTACGATGCCCTTAAGGTCCACCCAAGTTGTCACAAGCGGCAGGGTTCCCTTCTTTCTCGGGGCTGAATACTATGCCACGTAGTGTCTTATAAAGATGGACTCACTTGGACCATTGGGACGCTTCCAGGGTGCAGGGCAAGGGGCCTGCGCTGACAGCCCCAGGGGCAGAGGTGGATCATGGTCCAGCCAGTGTCCAGGCCAGGAGCCACGGAAGACACCCCACCCCCGGATGGGGCGGAGCAGGGGGCACACGGTCTGCCGTGGGCGACGTTTCCCCAACCCAGCCTGTGGACGGGCGCTCTGATGCCTGGTGTCCGGCGGGGAAAGGTGGCTCTGTCCCCCATGAAGGGCTTCGTTCATGTGGGCCCACCCACGTCCCACATCTGGTCCACAGGAAACACTCCCCAGACTGTCTCCCTCCCTGTGTCTGCGTGGCTGGCAGCGTGGGCAAGTGGATGTCCCTTCGCAGTCCCTGTGAGGCACCCCCAGGGACCTGACCCCCTCCCTGACCGAGGGTTTCCCCAGGGCATGGGCACAGCCCGCAGGACCCAAACCTCCTGCTCTCAACGCTGCCCCGAGCCTGCAGCCAACTCGCCTGGCTTCACCCTTCTCAGACACGCTCCCCCAACTCAGATGCTCTGGTGCTCCCCGGAGCCCCCTCACTGAGCTAGAGAAGGACACACACCTCCCCCGTCACCCCCGATCGCCTCCAGCCCAGCACACGAGCCGCCCTCCCCATACCGTCTCCAGGAAACTATCCTCCTCAACGCTCTTCCTGCAAACTGGACCCCGACTCTAGTTTCGGGACACCCTGCCTGTGAATCACCTCCAAGGAGCAGCCCCTGTGGGTCTGGACGCCTCTAAGCAGTCCTAGTTTGCCAGCCAGCTGCACTGACACTTATTTTAAATGGAAACATTACATCATCGATCGCTTGAGCTAGATACGGTTTAGCCACATATATCTAAAAATAAATACACTACAATTTTACAACAGGAGATGAAACGATTAAAATTTAAAATGCCTGTCCAAAAGTGAAAGGTCAGTCTCTTCTATAAGTGGGGCTGGGAAAACTGGAGTCACGTACAAAGAATGAGACCGACCCCCCTCCTACACCACACACACACTCATTGCAATGGGTAAAGACCTGAAGGTAAGACCTGACCGTGCGACTCCTACGGGGGCAGGGAGCTCCTGGACGCTGGGCCCGGCGATGCTCTTCTCATCTGCACTGCACCGCACGTGGGAGATTATTTCCCAGACCAGGGATCGAACCTGTGCCCCTTGCGGTAAAGTGCAGAGTCTTACCCATGAGACCACTGGGGAAGCCTCCGGCTGATGATCTTTTTAATCTGACACCCAAAACAGTGAAGGCAACAAAAGCAGAAATAAACAAGACGGACAACATCAAACTAAAAAGCTCCGATACAGCAAAGGAAGTTCAGTTCAGTCGCTCAGTCGTGTCCGACTCTTCATGACCATGGAACGCAGCACACCAGGCCTCCCTGTCCATCACCAACTTCTGGAGCCTGCTCACACTCATGTCCATAGAGTCAGTGATGCCATCCAACCATCTCATCCTCTCTCATCTTCTTCTCCTCCTGCCTTCAATCTTTCCCAGCGTCAGGGTCTTTTCAGATGAGTCATTCTTCACATCAGGTGGCCAAAGTATTGGAGTTTCGGCTTCAGCATGTCCTTCCAATGAATATTCAGGACTGACCTCCTTTAAGATGGACTGGTTGGATCTCCTTGCAGTCCAAGGGACTCTCAAGAGTCTTCTCCAGCACCACAGTTCAAAAGCATCAATTCTTCTGCGCTCAGCTTTCTTTATAGTCCAACTCTCACATCCATACATGACTACTGGAAAAACTATAGCCTTGACTAGACGGACCTTTGTTGGCAAAGTAATATCCTGCTTTTTAATATGCTGTCTAGTTTGGTCATAGCTTTTCTTCCAAGAAGCAAGCATCTTTTAATTTCATGGCTGCAATCACCATCTGCAGTGATTTTGAAGCCCAAGAATATAAAGTCTGTCACCATTTCCATTGTTTCCCCATCTATTTGCCAGGAAGTGATGGGACTGGATGCCATGATCTTAGTTTTTTGAATGTTGAGCCAGCATTTTCACTCTCTTTCACTTTCATCAAGAGGCTCTTTAGTTCTTCTTCGCTTTCTGCCATAACGGTGGTGTCATCTGCATACCTGAGGTTATTGATATTTCTCCCAGCAACCCTGATTCCAGCTTGTGCTTCATCCAGCCCAGCGTTTCTCATGATGTACTCTGCATATAAGTTAAATAAGCAGGGTGACAATATACAGCCTTGATGTATTCCTTGTTCCATGTCTGGTTTTAACTGTTGCTTTTTGACCTGCATACAGATTTCTCAGGAGGCAGGTGAAGTGGTCTGGTATTTCCATCTCTTTAAGAAATTTCCACACTGGTCATAGCAAACACCCTCTTCCAGCAACACAAGAGAAGACTCTACATATGGACATCACCAGATGGCCAACACCAAAATCAGATTGATTATATTCTCTGCAGCCAAAGATGGAGAAGCTCTGTATAGTCAGCAAAAATAAAGACTGGGAGCTGACTGTGGCTCAGATCATTTTGGCAACTCCTTATGCCAAATTCAGACTTAAATTGAAGAAAGTACGGAAAACCACTAGACCATTCAGATATGACCTAAATGAAATCCCTTACAATTATACAGTGGAAGTGACAAATAGATTCAAGGGATTAGATCTGATAGACAGAGAGCCTGATGAACTATGGACGGAGGTTCGTGACACTGTACAGGAGGCAGTGATCAAGACCATCCCCAAGAAAAAGAAATGCAAAACGGAAAAATGGTTGTCTGAGGAGGCCTTACAAAGAGCTGAGAAAAGAAGAGAAGTGACAGGCAAAGGAGAAAAGGAAAGCTATACCATCTGAATGCAGAGTTCCAAAGAAGAGCAAGGAGAGAGAAGAAAGCCTTCCTCAGGGATCAATAGGGGAAAGAAACAGAGAAAAACAACAGAATGGGAACGACTAGAGATCTCTTCAAGAAAATTAAGAGATATCAAGGGAACATTTCATGCAAAGATGGGGACAATAAAGGACAAAAATGGTATGAAACTAACAGAAGAAGATATTAAGATGACGTGGCAAGAATACACAGAACTATACAGAAAACATCTTAACGACCCAGACAATCATGATGGTGTGGTCACTCACCTAGAGCCAGACAACCTGGAATGCGAAGTCAAGTGGGCCTTAGGAAGTATCACTATGAACAAAGCTAGTGGAGATGATGGGATTCCAGTTGAGCTATTTCAGGTCCTAAAAGATGATGCTGGGAAAGTGCTGCACTCAATATGCCAGCAAATCTGGAAAACTCAGCAGTGGCCACAGGACTGAAAATGGTGAGTTTTCATTCCATTCCCAAAGAAAGGCAATGCCAAGGAATGTTCAAACTACCACACAATTGCACTCATCTCACACGATAGAAAAGTAATGCTCAAAATTCTCCAAGCCAGGCTTCAAAAGTACATGAACCATGAACTTCCAGATGTTCAAGCTGGATTTAGAAAAGGCAGAGGAACCAGCGATCAAATTTCCAACATCTGTTGGATCATCAAAAAAGCAAGAAAATTCCAGAAATACATCTACTTCTGCTTTATTGACTATGCCAAAGTCTTTAACTGTGTGAATCAACACAACTGTGAAAATTCTTCAAGAGATGGGAATACCAGACCACCTTACAGCAAAGGAAACCATCAACAAAATGAAAAGACCATATGCTGAACAGGAGAAAATGTTTGCAAATCAGATATCCGATAAGTAACTAACATCAAAAAACTGTAAAGAACTCTTACAACTCAACAGCAAAAAACCATAAACCAGATTAAAAAATGGGCAGGGCATCTAGATAGATGTTTTATTCCAAGAAGACATACTGATGGCCAACAGGTACATAAAAAGATGATCCACATCATTAATCATCAGGGAAATGAAAATCAAAACCATTATGAGGTACCACCTCACACCAGCTGGAACGGCCATCATTAAAAAGTCTACAAAAAAAAAAAAAAGTCTACAAACAACAAATATTGGAGTGGGTGTGGAGAAAAGGGGGTCCTCCTACACTGTTGGGGGGATGTTACTGAAAGAGCCAGGATAGAAAACAGTATGCGGGTTCCTCAAATAATTAAACAACAGAACCACTACATGACCCAGCAATTCCACTTCTGGGTGTTTATCCAAAGAAAATGAAAACACTAACTCAAAAATATATCTACACCCCCATCTTCTTTGCAGCTTTATTTATAATAGCCAAGACACGGAAACAAGCTAAGTGTCTGCTGACAAATGAATGGATAAGGAAATTGTGGCTTATATATACAAGGGAATATTATTCAGATATAAAAAAGAATGGAATCCTGTCATTTTAAATAGCATGGGTAGACCTTGCAGGCACATGTCAAGTGAGCTAAGTCAGACAAACAAAGACAAATGCCATATGATTTCACTTATATGTGGAATAGAAAAACAAAAATAAAACTACCCCCACCCCACAAGCTGACAGATAGAGAGAACAGACTGGTGGTTGCAAAGGCAGGAGGTGGGGGCGGAAGACATGGGGGAAGGGAGTCAAAAGGCAAAAAGGGAAATATTTGACTGTAGAGCTGTTTGAAGCCCAGTAAGTTCTCAGGGCAAGGCACCCCCTCACCCACCCGATTGCAAGCCTCACAAGCGTCCTGTTCTAATAAATCACTTCTTATCTTCAAACGAAAGGGAAAAAGGGAAAATACAGTAAAATACAGATGTAATTTTAAGAAGTTAAATGCCTGTCCACGTACCCACCAAGCTCACCACTGGCATCACCTGTGGGGACGCCCCTGGGAGCCCCGGGTCACCAGGTCTCCCTTGGTGGCCTCTGTGTAGAAGCCACCTGCTGCATCCTGTTGGAACCTGGCGGCTGGGAGACGGTCAGCGAGCTGCTTGGGACCACCAGGAAAGAGGCCTGCAGAGACTCGTCTAGCGGGCTGTGGGGGGGCGCCGGGGGGAGACCGGGCACCTGGGCCAGAGAGGACTGAACCGGGGAGCGGGGGTGGAGGGGGAGCGCTGAGTGGGGCTGGGGGCCTGATGCGCCCCACCCTTCATTGCTGTCACCCAGACTGCAGGACCCCGGGGCCAGAGCCCACCCTCGCCCGGGTTCCCAGGCTGTCTGTCTGTCAGTCTGGACACCTGAACTGAGGCTGTCCCTTCTTCCTGGCTCCCCTGGGGAGGAAGGCTCACCCTTGTGTATCAGTCAGCTCCTGCTGTGTAACAAGTCACACCACAACCCAGGGGCCGAAACAGCCAATACATCCCATGAGGCCAGGGGCTGGCTGGGCAGCTCTGCTGATCTCCATGTGTGTGCGAGGTGGTTTGGGGGGCTCACTCACACCTCTGGGGCCATGGGGGTCTGAGAGCAGCTCCACTGGTCTGGGCACGGGCTCGTGTGTGAGAGGGCTGGCTGGGTGTAGGCCATCCTGGGAGGCTGGGACCTCTCTCCTGGCTCCTATCACAGGCGGCCCGAGCTTGTTCACAGAGCCGCCCAAGCTCACAAGTGGTGCAGAGGTGAGGCCCCAGCTCAGAGCTGCACAGTGCCCTTTCTACCCGGTCTGTGGCCACAACACGTCACCAGTCAGCCCAGGACGGTGGGGAGGTGGACCCCACATCATGATGGGCTGAGGCGCAAAGCCACGTCACATGGGGCGTGGAGGCAGGGGGTGAGGACCTGGGGCCAGGTCAGACCTGCCCACATCACCTTGTGGCCGGCAGACCGGAGCCCCAGCCACCTCTGGCCGGCCAGAGGCCGTTTGCCAGTGGGGCGCTCGGTCCACTTGGCCCTCAGGGAGCGCACAGGCCGAGAGGGCTTTGGGGGGGGGGCGCACAGCCGCCGGCCTTCTGGCACTGGAGATGGCAGGACGGAGGGCCTTGCCAAACACAGGCCGCCGGCGGGACAGGGGCCAGGAGGGCCTCCCGGCCCTGAGTCTCCTGGGCCCAGATGGAGTTTCTCATCGCGTTCCGGCTGGCGGCAGAGGCCCCGGGGGAAGGGAGGGCGTGGGAGCCCAGCTCGGGTTCAGGGGACGCTAGGGGGGGCCGGTTTCTGCTTCGGGGGCCACGGCTCTGGCCGGCCCAGGGCTGGGACCGGACGTCGAACAGGACGGAAGTGTTCTGACCTGGGTGCATGCACGCTGGGACTGGACATCGATCAGGACGTAAGCGTTCCGCCCCAGGGCGTGCGCGTGGACCGGACGTCGACCAGGACGGGCGTATCCAGAGATGGAGCGCGCCGGGCCTCCCTGCCCAGGCGCTGGGGCTGGGCGGGTGGGTGAGGAAGGTGGGCCCGGCCCGGATCTGGGCTGGCGAGCGTCAGGCCCGTGCCGGATCCCAGATCACTGTCCACGTGTGGGAGCGGCTGTGACACTGCTCTGGAGCCGAGTTCTCCCACTTCTTTATGACGCCCGGAAACAGCGCGGACAGCGAGTCTCAGGACACGCTGTGCTTGGTGGTGCGTGCGCGTGCCCCGATTCCCGGGAGGAGACCGAGGAAAGATTGTCCGCTCTGTGCCCGGGACAGGCATGGGGAAGCACGCACAGCGGGGGACTGTCCCTGGCCCCCTCGGGCTGGTCCTCCCGCCTGGTGCTGGGGGACAGCCTGGGCCTCCTGCTATCCACCTGCAGGGTGAGCCTGGGCCTCCTTGCTGGGGCCTCCTCCACTGCCCCCGCCCATGGGGTGCGCGGGGGTGGGGGGGCTGGCCTGGCTGCCCCTGCACCCCCACACGCAGACAGAGAAGGAAACCAGCCACGGGGCCCTCCCCGTCCTCAGTGTGGGAGGCTCTGACACGCCGAAGATCCCCCAGCATGGTGGCGCGTGAGACGCGTGGAAGGGAGCCACGCGCAGCACCACCAAATTCTGCAGGGAGAAGTCACTGCCATACAAGCCATCTCTCAAGTCTTCCAACGGCTTCAAGCAGAAGCCTCGACCCCCTTGGTCACACTCGCTAACCTCCCTTCTTTTAGACGCGGAGCACGCAGGGGCCCGTGCTTGCCAGGCGTGCAATCGAATTCGAGCGTAGTGACATTATTTTGACTTCAGTGTTTTCTGGTACTCATGGAAAATGGCTTGCTTCCACTGATAAAGTGGTATAAAGTTTCCTGTTAGGTACACACCAAATATAAACGAAGGAAATAGAAAAATAAAAGATTTAGGCATGAATTGAAAGGAACCAACATTTGAGAAAGTCTGAAATGAGAAGGGAAGGAAGGGGTGAAGGGAGACCTGGCCCAGGACGGGAGGCAAAATCTAGAGGACGAGGTGACCGTGGGCAGTGACCGCGTCCTCACAGAACAGGAGGGCGGGCGGTGTCGCAGGACCACCCGAGTCACCCCCCAGCCCCCCGGCTCCTGCAAGGACACACCTGGCCAGAGGGTGAGGGTATGGCAGCTGACAGCTTTCTGGAGCCTCTGAGCTGCCCCTGCGGTTGGGAGTCGGGGCCGTGTCTGGGGGGTGGACGGGCCGATGGCCACCTCTCGGGAAGCGTCCATTCTCTCCAAGTCCCGAGGGTGGGCTGTGGTCCTGGCACACTGCCCAGTTCCCCGAGCCCACTCCCCAGTCAAATCTTGATAAAGTGGAGATGCTCGGTCGTGTCTGACTCTGCGACCCCACGGACTTTAGCCCACCAAGCTCCTCCGTCCATGGGATTCTCCAGGCCACAATACTAGAGTGGGTTGCCACTCCCTTGTCTAGGGGTCTTTCCAACCCAGGGATCAAACCCAGGTCTTCCACTTTGCAGACAGACTACCGTCTGAGCCACCAGGGAAGTCTTGATAGTGGTGTCCTAAGCGTGGAGCCTGTCCAGGGGCCCGCACTCGTGGGGGGCTCACCCTCCCTCACGCCTGGTGCATCAGGACACTTCTGGGCGTGTGGACCAAGGGTGGGACGGCTGGTCTAACCGGGTGGAGTGAGCCCTGCCTTCCTTCGCTGCCAGGCCCCTGTCCAGGCTGGTGGGCCTTGGTAAATCTGAGCTAATCACCTAACTCCATTTAACAAGCCCTCTCCTCCCGCTTTGTTTTACTAGTTTTCACATTTGTGTCACTAGGCATTGGGACAGGAGATTCTGAGACCTCGCTTTCTTGTTGTCACTGTCACCCCAGTTCCAGCCTGGTGGCCCCCCTCACAACCCCGGGGGCGCCGGCTGGCCACCCCCGCCACAGCCCACGGGGGGCGAAGGCGATGAGTAGACAGGAGGCCACCTGCCACGCTCCTGGGCCGCAGGCCAGGCTCCGCGATGGGGCATCTCCTGTGTTCTCACTTATTGTGAAGCAAAGGACGACTCTGTGTGCGAAACCTGTTCACGGAAAAACGGCTCAGAGCCCTGGATCGGGCCGGATCAAGGTTATCAGCCAGACCCGCCGGGGCTTGAGTCTGGGCCCGTGTCTTACTCCATTTCACTTGCAGCATTGGAGATTGTTCAGCAGCGTCTTTAACAAGGACGGAATGTGGGCCAGGCTCAGCGCCGCTCTGTCAGACGGACCTGTAACAGCCATCGTGCACCACAGTCGTCACGGGGATCAAGAGACTCCACAGGTGGGTGCCTGACACGGGTGGCTTCTCTTTGGTCGGAGTCGGGAATGGCTGTCACTGTTTAGAATGAGATCGGGCACACGTGGGGCATGACCCATTAATTTGCCTGCTCGTCAATAATCATCACTTAATCCCACTGCACTCTTCTTGGACTTGAACTAAAGGAATGTAACAAGACGCCTGCCAGCCCCAAGTCCTGGGCCTGAGCGCTGAGCTGGGAACTGCAGACCCTCTTCACCTCCAGCTCAGCGAGTTCGAGCCCAGGGCCCCCCACCCAACTCGGGGCTCCCTGTCCCCCTGACCTCCACTGGGGCGTCCTGTCCCCTGCCCCACGGGGGTCTCTCTGTCCCCCGCCCACCCCAGGTATCCCTGCCCCCCCCCCTCAGCCTCCCCCGGGAAGCACGACCTTCACCCGCTGCCCTCCACCCTGGACGACGCTGTGTGGACGTCCCTTTCTCTGCAGCCCCTCAAGGCGTTTCTACCCTCAAGGACGGGGGCTCTTCTCCCACCTGGGCTGGAGAGGAGGGTCTATGCCTGTCTCTCCAGCCCAGGGCTGGACCCACTGCAGGAGCCTAATTACGGCCACTGGGGCGCCCGGGCAGGCCTGCAGGATGCCGCTCTGAGCATCCCCTCCCTCCCCACCGTCCCCCCGGTGCTCCTCCTGCCTTGACGGGCCACCATCGGGGACTCGGGGGGCGTCTGCTCTCTGCCCCGTCCCCACCCCCGCCCCCACTGAACATTCACGGGGCACCGTCGGTCTTCCATGAACGAGGCCCCCACCGTCCGCCACCAGGGACCTTCGGTCACTCCTCGTGAGCCGGGCTTTTCCAGGAGCCCCAGGCTCCCCCTGCGTGGATGCACACGCTTTCCTGAGTGGGACAGGGGGCCCAGGAAAGAAGGAGGGGGGCAGGGCAGCGGAGACAGAAACCGCGCGGGCTGCAGCAATTAGCTGAGGCCGGTGACGATCCCCCAGGAGCCGCTGAACACCCTGCCGGCCTGATCCCAGCCCGCCTCCCTGAATCTGCTGGCGTCCCTCACGCGGATCCAGGTGGAGGAGGACCGCGTGTGCCCGGGGGCAGAGAATGCAGTTAGCGGCCGCGGGCTGCCTCAAAGCTGTCACCCTCCAGTTCACCCTGATGCTGCAGGTTTTTGGTCCTCTGGGCTATGTTTTCTTCACCTTTCCTTTCTGTAATTCAGGTTTTGAACAGTAAGCAGGGGCAAGAATCTATAAAAAGGAACTATGGGGTTACACCAGGGATTCCTGGAAGTCATGGACGCTTTCTTTAAAAAGTCTCATGGCAAACGGAAACTTCATAGCTGTGTTTATAGAGAAGCAGACATTCCCCAGGTGCTTCCCACAGGCCTAGCAGGAGGTCCTGCAGGAGGTGACAGAGACAGGTGCTACAGATCACACAGCTGAGTCGCAGGACCAAGTGCTGTCTCAGGCCTCCTCCACCCAGGATGGGTGCCCAGGTGGAGGCCGCAAGACCCCATTGGTCTCACGTGTGGCTGTGGCCCCTGGCTCCTGGGGGACAGGGGCCGAGATGGGGCGGGCGGGGCTTCCAGACCCAGGCGTCCTTTCTGGCCGGACCAGAGGGCTCCTGTGGCCCCTTTGGATTGACCCCAGGTCGGGGGGGGGGTGGTCAGGCCTTCACCCCGAGCGGCTGCGGGAGCTCGTTCCCAGAAAGACTGAGGCAGCACAGACGCCTGCTCGCTGGGCAGCCTCCCAGACCCCTTCACCGACCACCTTAGCAGTCCCTAGGGCTTGCAGCTGTTCCCCACACCTGGGACCGGCCCACTTACGCCCCACCGCCCCGGATGTGCAGATGCCGCATCCCAAGGCTCACGTGGTCCAGGAGGACCAGGGCAGCCCATCACCCTCAGCTTCAGCAGCACCCGATTTTATCCTCCAGTTTCGCAAGCCGCAGGTCAGCGAGACAGGAGCGCGTTGGTTCTGTGTGCATCTTCCTGCCGACCGGCGTCAGGGTCAGCGTCCTCCCGCTACTTCCTCTCCGGAGCTCACGTCCTCCAGCCGTCTCCTAGGTGCTGCTCATCTCTTCCTGTTACTGAGACGTGTTTGTGCGCTGGGCGCTTGGGACAGACTCCTCCGTGGAGGGCAGGGTGCTGGTTCAGGCTTCCTCCGGGGGCGGGACTGGGAGCCTGGGCCCCCTCCTGGGCACAGCTGGGTCTCGGGGCACGGAGGAGCCGCCTGGTCCAGCCCCACAGCCTCTCTGCCAACCCGTCCCCTGCCCTCACCTTTTCCCACCTGGCTCGAGCAGCCAGGCCCCACGGCATCAGGCCTCCTGGGCTGGGGGCTCAGGAGCTGAGAGGCTGTCCCGTCAGCAGCCCCATGGAGGGTCTGGATGCAAAGCTCCGTCCACTGGACGTGGAGACCCAGACAAGGGCCAACAGCCACACCAAGCCTGTCAAGCCATGTGCTGCGGACGTGGGGGGCGGGAGGCGGGCTGACCACGCTCCCAGGCCCTGCCTCACGCCGCTGCAGACAAAACCTGAGAAAAGAGTCCGACTGGGTCCAGCTGCACAGCGAGGGGGACCCTCCTCCGTCCCTGGAGGGGCAGCAGCCATCCAGCTGTTTGGCCAAGCACTCGTCTGGGCCCTGCCGTGGAGATGGGGGTGGTTAACATCGTCCATCTGCTGACCCAGACTGCCCGGCCTGGCCCCGCGGGCCTGTCTACTCAGGGGAAAGCCGCTCATGTGGACCCGAGCCTTCCCCGAGGAGTGAGATGGTTTCTGACTGCCTTGCCGTGGCTGGCCCTGCAGCCTCGGGTTTGCCTGGCCGCCCCACAGCCTCCTGCAGTAAGGCTTTTCTCTCTGTTCGGATCTGTGCATGCGTGCGTGCTAAATCGCTTCACTCATGTCTGATTCTCTGCGACCCCATGGGGTAGCCTGCCAGGCTCCTCTGTCCATGGGATTCTCCAGGCAAGAATACTGGAGTGGGTTGCCATGCCCTTCTCATCTTTGTGTCTGTCTACAACCAGTTCTAATTCTCCACTGAAGTCCTGACTAATACAGACAAATAGGCAGGAGATATTTAACTTGGAGAGGGGAGAAGAAGCACATTTTGCGCCAAGAAGTGTCTGGGCACAACCGCCTGGGTACCCAGGCATCGGGGGCTTGACCACAGTTGGCCAGGGTCCTCGGTCTGGATGGCACGGTCGGTGCAACAGTCGTCTAGAGCACAGGCGACCAGCCGCGGACGAGCAAGGACACCGTGCAGAAGAGAAGAGGAAGATGGGGCCTTGTCTTGAACACGGCTGGTCAAGGAGATGGTCTCAAGGAAGTGAAGTGGTCAGTGTTGCTTGCTTCCCAGGCGGCCAGTCCATAGGCAGGAGGACAAACCCCGAGGAGATTCACTGTCCAAGACGCCACGGCCAAGAGGGCAGGCCCTGAGGGCGAGGCCAGTGAGGCCAGCGCGGCCAGCTCATCACTGGCCAGAAGAAGTCCAGGGGCTTGCCCCCGACAGCACCCGTAGCCATGCAGGACACCTGGGGCCTTTGTACCCTTGGTGGAGGGCTGTCCTTGAGACCAGCCCCATGTGTGGAGGTAGGCTGCGGTTTATTTTTCTTGTTTATCCAAGAAGCTATTTTTGTTCATTAAAACCTAGTTACTCGCTGTATCTAGCCAGGATCCTGGAGTGCTCGCTTGGTTAATTTGAGCGAGCAGAGCTTTGACGAAGTAATTTTATTGCCCTATGGGATTGGCCAGCTTATGCCAAGCCTCACTCTTTCCGTTGAAATGGAGTTAATTTTCGCTGAAATTGCTTCTCAGCAGACAAACGCATTCCCCATCATTGGGGGCTTATGCTCCTGCAGTTCCATTATCCCCTAATTCACGCACCCGGGCAGCACAGGGTCCGTGCCGCGCAGATGGGGCCTCCGGCAACGCGGAGGGAGGTGGGGGGGGTGGGCAGCCGCTCAGCCCACATGCCTGGTCGGAGTCGGCCCTCAGCTCCAGTCACTGGCCACGCAATGGTCGGCGCAGCTGCAGCCCCTGCGCGCCCAGCACAGCAGGAGGACACACGGAGGTGGGGGCTGAGACTCCTGCCTGCGAAGACCTCAGTGAGACTGAATCCCAAGACTCGGAAGCCATGCGGGACAAGGTGGACTCGGGCTCGGCCCTGGTCCAGGATACGGAGATGGTCACACCTTCCTGTGGGACCTGGAGAAGGCAGGGCATGGCCTTTGCAGGGGACCTGCTGTGAGGAGCCCTGATGCCTCTGTGAACTTTAGGAGGGGCTGCGGAGTGGGCAGGGCTGCAGGGACTGAGCGAAGGGGCCCCCGGCGGCACAAGGACCCCCGCGGACTTCAGAGAGGAGGTCAGGTCAGGGCCGGGGTTGTCTGCGCTGTAAAGGGGGCCCAAGGTAAGACCAAGGCTGAGGGAGGGTCCTTGGGCCCCCAGACCAGCCATGGCCAGCACCATGGATAGCTCCACCCTCCAGAGGCTGGTGTGGCCAGTGGGCGTGAGGTCCCGGCCCAGTTGGCCGAGAGGATGTGTCTAAACCCATGTTCTCTAATTCAGCCTTGGCTGGAATGAAACTGAAGCAGAAGCTGTGGGCTTTGCTTGCAGTTAATGAAGAACCTTAAAAAAAATGGGAATCTGTTGACACAGATGCTTTGAGAAGACACACAATAAGCTGGCCGTTACATCTTGTTAGATGGATTAGGAGAGTGCTGGGAATATTTGCATACCAATTACCATAAAATTCAAGTTCAATCTATACTTGTTTTATGTCTTGCCTTCAGAAAGTTGGGCTCCTGTCTACATCTGTTTGCTAAGAAGATCCATTTTCCTGTAATATTGAAATATTGTCATAATAGTTTCAAAAAGTGTTGACTTGTAGCACTGAGATTAAAAATGTTTATTAGGGGAAGAAAGCTACATTTGTTAAAATGTTTGTACAAGGAAAGCATTCATGCAAAGTTACCCATTTACCTTGATGAAATTAACCCCCTACTTCCCTCACTAATCCAGAAAACCACAGCCAAATCAGGTGCACGTATAAGAGAATGCTGACTTCCTTACTATTAGGAACTTGGCAAAATGCACATTTCCCCATAAAATGTATTTGCAATTCAGCTAAATGACTCGAAAGTTCTGACCTTTAAACTCAACTCATAATCTCTGTTCATGGGGGCCAGGGGTGCTGGCCCTGGGCCCAGGAATCTCACAGCTGATCTAGACCCACACGGAGCCTGCAGACTTTTGCCATCTCAGGCCTGAGCTCTGTCCCTGGAGCCCTGGCCCACGGGGACGGCGCAGTTTCAATTTCACTCACGTGTACTGAGTTGTCTCTGCATTAACCACCTGAAAGTTTCAGGTTTCGCTTGAGAGCTGAGCTAGGCTCTGAAAACATCTGGGGTGCATGCGGGCTTCTGCCTTTTGACTTGGACCCGAAGTCCCATTGCTAACTCATGCTGGTTAACATGGGTACCAGTCCAGACTGTGAGCCTCCACGAGGCCCAGCGTGAAGCAGGACTCACGGGCTGTCTGACCACCTGGTGAACCAGTGGATGAATGAATGAATGCATTGTAAAAAGTAAAAACTGAAGGAGCATGTAAGTTTGTGCTGTGAAAATGAAGCAAGGAGCCCTCAGCCACATGAGCTGGGGGCTCATTGAAGGGAGAGTCTCTCACATACCCCGCCCCCTGACACCACGGCCCACAGACCAGCAGGAACAAGAAAGGACACCTCCCTCTGACCCAGTGATGAGCTGCACCGCCCCACCCACAGGGCCTCTACGGGACCCCAATCTCCCCAGGTGTGTTATCTTGGAGCTTACGTTGAAGACCTCAGCTCTAAAACACACTGAACACGATGCCACTTCAACTGGCATCTTAAGGCTTCTGGGTATATTCAGGGCGTCTTTACAAAAGGCCACTTCTGTACTGACCAAGGCCAATCAGCCAATGGAACAGGACGGGAAGGCACAGAGGCTGTCCACCCCGTCCCTCCCCAAGGCTGGCCTCCCCCACGGCACGTCCACTGTGCAGTCCTGCCTGCTCCACCCTCTCCCGAATGTCCTGTTCCCTGAAACTCTCCCCTCCACAGCTCCCCCAGAGCCGTCAGAACCTGCCCCTTTGAATCAGACCCTGTGAGGGGCCAGCACGAAGCCCCTTAGGTCCCACATCCCTGAGATGGGGGCCACGGTCACAGATTCTCCTCGAGCCCCTGAAGGTCCTCACAGACTTGCCAAGGAGCTTAACACAGTCATCCAGGCCGACCAGTGGGTGCTCAGACTTAACACAGTCATCCAGGCCGACCAGAGGGTGCCCAGACTTAACACAGTCATCCAGGCCGACCAGTAGGTGCCCAGACTTAACACAGTCATCCAGGCCGAGCAGAGGGTGCTCAGACTTAACACAGTCATCCAGGCCGACCAGTGGGTGCTCAGACTTAACACAGTCATCCAGGCCGACCAGCCGGGGGCTCAGACTGAGACTGGTGAGTTCACAGGCTCGGTGACAAGGGCCACGCCGGACACTGGCTGAACAGAGCAGCTGCAGATGGGACCCACCACTGCCTTGTTATGGGACCAGGCCCGCAACCCCAGATGACCTCACACGGTGACCCTCGGGCTTCTCCAAAACTGACCGACACGAGACCGGGGGGGGGGGTTCTCAGAAATCCAGGGGGCCTGTGTACGATCAGTGCAGCAGACTCCGGGTGGTTTTTAGAAGTGTTTTCTCCCAGGGATGTTGGACCCACTTGGGTAGGTGGGCAGACCTCAGCTCTGTGTCCACTGAAGGGCTGAGCACTTTCTCTCTCAGTTAAGGGAACCAGAACAGACCGGGACACTAGGTCCACTCCAGACTAAGTCATTGGCAAACCAAGTAGCCTGCATCCTGATGACTCTCCTAAGAAAAAGTCCATTAAAATTCTTCATATCCAACTTCAACAGTTGGAGTCCCCTGGGCAAAGCTCTCCCAGTCACATTGTAAGAGACCAGGACATTGGTTTTGAGAAACCAAGTTGCCCCCGGGGTCTTCTGCCACTCAACTCATCCTTCCAAAGTCCTCCCACTGGGGGGGAATTTCTATTCCTCTTTAGAGACACTGGAGCTGCAGTCAGAGCTCAACTTGCTGTCATGGGGCAGTGCCTGCCTTGGAGAACTCCAGCGATTCCAGGACCGGGGTCTTAGGTCCAACAGGCCCCAGCAAGTCACAGAGAAAGACACCGTGTCCACACACTCGTGCCCCCCCCAGCAGGAGTGAACGCGTCGTGGGGACAGGGTGAGGGGCAGGCTGGCACGCTCTTTAAACCTCTACAGGTCGTGACTGTTAACACAAGCGTCCTGGTTTCCATGCTGCTTTGCCCAGTCATGAATTCTCAGTGGACAACATCAGACAAACACACGGCATGATATGGGAAGATGCTGGACCTGGGTTCATGTTCCAAAAATACAGTCCAGAGGGACTGTCCACACCGCTCCCGCCCAGGTGCTCCTTGCCTGACGGACCACTTGAGCTCGGCAAGTAGGCTTCACAGAGCCGCCCCATCTCATGGGCCTACTGTACCGAAGCCTTCCGTGCAGACAGGCCCCTGTGCCCTCTGGAGCCAGGCTCCTCCGGGGAAGGTCGTCCTCCCCAGGGAGCGCCCCCTGACCTTCACAGCCATCGGAGGCCACTCTACCGGTCAGGAGCTACACGTCCGAGCCGTTCCGAGCTGTTGTCACTGTGCCCATCACCGCCGGGCTTCAGCATGAGCCGCCTGCCCCAACAGCATCACCAGAATGCAGCGGCCATGTCTAAACACAGCCCTGACGGGGCCGGCACGCCAAGCAGAGCTTCTCAGGGCCAAGAGCAAGCCTTCCAGGAACTGAGGCAGTGAAGGCCGAGGGAGGCGGCTCTCACAGGACAGCAGGACCACAACCTGGCCCTCCCCGTTTCCCCAGCGTTAACGCTCACTTTCTTTCCTCCCCTTTTTCTTAGGAAGACAATGCTCTTATCTGTATTTCCCAGCCTGCTGCCAAAGGGGGAAAGGAGGACTGGGTTTGTCACCAGAACCCCTGATCTGCCCATGATAATGGGGACCACCTAGTGATACCTCAAGTATGCTTGCTGTGACAAAGAACCCCTCTGGTGCAGCCTTTGGGGACAAAGTCCACAGAACAGGAGGGACCTAATATTCCCCAAACGCCACTGACCCTCGGCTCCAAAGGGCAAGTCCAGAAATCCCAGTGAACGGCCCTGTGAAGGACCACACCACAGCGAGAGTCTCCCATGCACCTGCAGATTTATGTTTGTCTGTGGAGACTGGAACCCAGTGGGCCCGTGAGTGTTTGAACAGCGGACAAGGGGAGGCCGGTGTTTACTGGGATATTCAACTGTCCCTGTCGGTGTCCACAATAAACCTGAAGCTTCCCGCTGGTCTTCCTCACTGGACCGTAACAAGTGTCTTAAACACACGACCCTGATTTTGCCTTTCCACCTTGAGTCGGAGTCAGTGCCGATGAGCGTTTGATCAGATATCTCCCCAAATACCAGGAGAGCCGGCCGATGCCATAACCACGCGGCAGCAGCCCCACAGCGATCACTGACTCATGTCCTAAGCAGGTCCAGGAACCCGCAGCCCTGAGCAAGGAGGCAGAGGCCGACCGCGGCCCCGGGGAGACACGCCCGCAGAAGTGAGCACCAGCCTCACTCAATCGAGGGGCGAGCACACGGGTCACTTGTTCGGTCAGCAGCCCTCCTTCCAGTCTAGGGTCACGGCTTAGGACCGTCATACACACCGAACTTGTCACATCACTTTTAATCCAGCTTTGCGTAAATACGTAAACACTTGGAACTTGTTGCCTGTCAAGCCCGTCAGAAATGATGTCTTGAATAGAAACATGTTGGCTCAACACTTGGAGACGATTGCCGGGTTGATAACCTTCATGAGACAGGATCCTAAGAGTGAAAGCGCCTGAGGTTCCCCCCTTCCACCTTCCTTGTTACTCAAATGTGGCCTCACAAGCTTTACCATCACTAGGCACGTTCCGCTCTAACGTGGGACGTGACACCGGGGAAAGGTCCTTGTTGGCCCCGAGGGAAAAAACCTAATCCCACTAAAATTGGATGACCTGACTCTTGATTAGTTAGTGATGCTTTCAAAGAAAGATCTTGATCAAAAGGGGAAAACGTGCAAATGAATCAATGTAACCTACGTCAAGGGCTTCCCTGGTGACTCTGAGGGTAAAGAACCCATCTGCAATGCAGGAGAACCGGGTTCAATCCCTGGGCTGGGAAGATCCCCTGGAAGAGGGCACAGCAACCCACTCCAGTGTTCTGGCCTGGAGAAGCCCAAGGACAGAGGAGCCTGGTGGGCTACAGTCCATGGGGTCACAAAGAGCTGGACACGCCTGGCGACGAACACTCTTTCTACTGAAGTCAAACTGGAGCTGGGGCGCCATGAAGGGGGGCCTCCCGGGCTGCATCCCCACCGCAGCTCACAGGCTCAGCAGGAAGAATGAAAGGACCTGTCCTTCGGGCTGGCAACAGTTGCCACCAAGGCAGGTAAAGAAAAACTGCCTTGGTGCCAGCCTCCCCCAGTCTCGCCCACAATTAGAGAGACTGCGCCGCAGCCAGGTGCGCTGTACTGACGGCCCCATGCAGCCCGCATCACGCTCGCCTTCCCCAGGTCTCCTTAGACTCGCCTGCCGTTTGCACAGTTTGCTTCTCTGGGATTGCGGTTCGTCTGCGATTCCCGAATAAACTCTTGTTGGCTAGCTAGAGAGCTCAGTATTCCAACCCCAAGGCCACAGGACTGCAGGCCTCCTGGGGGATCACAACGTCTGAAATTCAAGAGGCGCATCACTCACGGTGGGGGCGGGCAAAGGCAGCCTGTTGAGAACCATTCAGCCAGCCTCTCACACAGCCTCCCATGGTGCCAGAGGCTGCCCAGACCTGGGCAGTGAGGCAGGCGGAGGGGAGTCTGTCCAACCCACCCTGCAGGTCTCCACGAGCCCCCCGAGGGCAGGAGAGGAGCCCAACGGCCTGGACCGTCCCCAGGGCGGGATCTAAAGTTAGACAAATCCGCTCGGCACTTGGAGCCCAGTGGCCTTGGGCGGGCGACTGGACCCCTGCCGTTGTCTACTCGGCTATGAGATACAGGTTAACGAGGGGGCCCCCTCATCTGCGCACAGGACAATCAGACACTGCGCCGCACTTGGCCCCAAGAGGGTGCCAATGCAGCCAGCAGCTTCGTCCAGCAGCAGCCCCGACCAGGAGCAGGAGCCCCGACCGGCAACCTCAGCTACTACCTGAGACCCCCGACGCCCAGACGCGGAGGAAGCGATGCCTGCTCAGGGGAGAGGCGGGACCCGCCGCGGCAGGGGTGCCGGTCCCCAGGCCCGCCCACACGCCCACAGCCCCAGCCACATAGGGCGCAGGTCTGCACGCGCCCCTCTGGGGCTGCACGGGAGAGACCCGGCCCCCACGCTGGGAACAGACGCAGTGATGGGCTGGACGGGGCCCCACGGACACAGAGACGCCCCCAAGTGAGGAGGTCTGCCCGGCTCCCCTCCACGAGTGGGAAGTCCAGGCCTGACACAAACGCTGACCACCCGAGACCCGGATGTGAGCGCCTTTCCCGACGCGCGGTGGGACCGCCAGTAAGATCGCGGTGGCCGTGGTCTCTCCTGGACCGTCCGCGCCTCCTGCCCGCCCGCCTCGCTAGGACGGGCTCCCCGAGGCCGGAGGCCAGCGCGATGCCAGCCCAGAGCCAGGCCCAGCCCCCCTGGGGCTTCCTTCACGTCCGGGACTTGTTTTGTGCCTCAGTGCTTCTTATCACCTGATTCCAGAACTAATATATGTTCATGGTAAAAAAAAAAAAAAGGAAAAAATCCCTGAACATGTAGAAACATGGAAAGAACAAAATTTAATCATTCACAAAGCCCTCACCATCGTCAATATTCTGGAGTATTTTTCTTGCAGGTTTCTTTCTGTGAACATGCACACACGTGTTATAAACAACTTGGAATTACATCATCTGTCAGGTGTTTAATGTATGCTTTTACTTAATCTTTCCCCAGCACTTCAGCACATCTCTGACAGCACACTCGGACGCCTCCACATTTCCCCGGGGTGCGGCCGTGCTACCGCTCCAGGGACGCCGTTCTCGCCGACGCGGGGCTGTGGGTCCCGTGATCAGGTGGGCTCGCAAGGGGAGCACGCTCATTTATCTGTTTCTCTACTTTATGCCACCCCGAGCCCCCTCCTCCGACGGCAGTGACTTTGATCCAGCCTTTTCCAGGGCGATTCTGTTTCCCAAGAGCGGAACCCTAACCCACCTCAGGGCGTGGGGCTGGGGAGGAAAGTCCTGGCTCCAAGGCTGCAGCCACTGCGGGCTCAGCATCCCCAGGGCCTGCGGATTCGGATGAAAGACACTGCATGCGCGAGGCAGGGTGGAGACCCAGGCCCGGTTCCGCGCAGCGCCCAGCCCGGCCACGCTGGGAGGGGACAGATGTGCAGCCAGTGAATCCCTGGTGCTGCTCGTGGGGCGAAGAAAAGGGATACAGCAGCGCCACACAGGTGCTCGTCAGTCCTCCCTGGAAAGAGTTACACTGAATATGAGCGGAGATCTCCGGCTCACGGAACCCGGGGTGAGTCTTATTTTAACGGCGTCTGCTACAGCCTTTGCATAGAATGTGCGTTACTTTAATAAAAACAACAGTCTTTTCAGAAGTCTATTTCCGTGCTGGCATAGGGTAAATTATCATTTCTATTTACTTCTCTTTCTTTTTTAGTTTTCCCCGACACTGAAATCCTCCCGTCCGTCTGTAACTTACTTTGGTGCGAGTTGAGGATCTGTCTGTGTTTTTTTTTCAGAGTGATTTCACCAGCGCTCCAGTAGCATTTGGAGAAGGAAATGGCAACCCACTCCAGTATCCTTGCCTGGAGAATCCCACGGACAGGGGAGCCTGGCGGGCCACAGTCCACGGGGTCACAAGAGTCGGACATGACTTAGCGACCAATCAGATCATCACCAGCAGCGTTAACTGAAAACCCAGTCTTTTTCTCCGGTAGCTTTCTCTTTCCTCGCGCCCCGACTGCCTGTCACCTGTCCCATAGATGCAGTTACAAGCTCTGCTAGGGCCCGTGTGGGGCACGCCCCCGTCCCACCCATCTGCTCGGCCACCCTGGTGCCTGGCACCTTTGTGCTGTGCGTGCCATCAGGAGCGCGGGCTCACCGCTCATCCCTCTGTGTGCGTCTTCACACACACTCTGAAGACACCCTGTCCCGTCTGAAGGACGTCTTACAGGGATTTAAGATGAGGCTGCGCATTTGACCCAGCGAGCCTGCCACTCCGGGTCCTGGCTGTTTCTTCACAGGTTCTTTAACATCTGTCTTTAACACCTTCTTTAACGTCTGTCATCACCTTTGACTAGTACCTGCAGTCTTCTGAGAAACATCCCTGACCAAAGAAAAATGTATCCTTCTAACTAAAGCTTGTTTAAAAAGCAACAATCTGGAAGCCCTAGCAGTTAAACAGGGACAACTACAGCTGCTCTCAGAGGAACAGTTGCAGTCATGACTCTTTCAGTATAAATAAGGAAAACTGAAACTTAGAATGCAATAGTAGACAAGAAGAATGGAAACTAAAGCATTTAAGAGATAGCAGGAAGGAAATAATAGCACCAGAAGAAGAATTTTAAAAAGAAAACCAAATTGTACCAGTTTTCTTAGGTCAGTCTCCCACAACAATAGAAAAAAAAACAAATATAAGCAAATGGGACCTAGTCAAATATAAGCTTTTTCACAGCAAAGGAAACCTAAAAAAAAAGAAAAGACAACCTACAGAGAAAATATCTGCAAATGATGTGACCAGTGAGGGCTTAATCTCCAAAATAGAGAAACAGTTCACACCACTCAGCAAGAAAAAAACAAACAACATAATCGACAAACGGGCAGAAGGTGGAAACAGCTGTTTCTCCGAAGAAGACACTCAGGTGCCCAAAAGGCACACGAAAAGACACTCATCATCCCGAGACAGACGCTGGAGAGGGCGTGGAGGGAGGGACCCTCCTGTGCTGTTGGTGGGGACGGGGAGTGGTGCAGCCGCTGTGGGGAACAGTGTGGGGGGTTCTCAACAGGCAAAAAATGGAATTACTGTATGATCCAGCAGGCCCAGTCCTCAACACACAGCCAGACAAAACTGTGACTCAACAAGACGCACGCACCCCAGTGTTCACAGCAGCCGGACACGGACACAGCCTAAATGCGTGCTGACAGATGAGTGGGTAGAGAAGACGTGGTACACGTGTGCAGTGGATACCACTCAGGCATGAAAAGGAACAAAGTCACGCCAGTTATAGCAACATGGGTGCAGCCAGAGATTATCACACTAAGTGAAGCCAGAAAGAGAAGGACAGACGCCATACGAGATCACTTGGATGTAGCAGCTAAAGTGTGACATAAGTGAACCTATCTATGACGCAGAACAGAATCACGGCCACTGAGAACAGGCTGGAGGCTGCCAGAGGGGAAGGGGTTTGGGGGGTGCAGTGGGGGCGAGGTGAGCAGACTTGGGCTGTTATACACGCAGAATGGAGAGACAAGGACCTACTGTACACCACGGGGAACCATGCTCTATATCCTGTGATAAACCATAATGGAAAAGAATATAAAAAGGAATACATGCAAGTGGCTTCCTCGGTAGCTCAGGTGGTAAAGAACCCACCTGCCAATGCAGGAAACGAAAGAGACCCAGGTTCCATCCCTGGGTCGGGAAAAGCCCCCGGAGAAGGGAATGGCAACCCACCCCAGTATTCCTGCCTGGAAAACTCCGTGGACAGAGGAGCCTGGTGGGCTGCAGTCCACGGGGTCACAGAGAGCTGGATGTGACCGAGCAACCAGCACCTCTCACTGTGATATGTGTGCGTCACTGAGTCACATTGCCGGGCCGCGGTCACCAACACACTGTGAAATCAGAACAACAGGAGGAACCAGGAGGAGCGATGAGTGATCGCAGGCACCAGTATTCATCCTCCAGCTCTGAGAGGAGACGTCTGTGCTTCTCCTTCAAGTCCCACCATCCTGTTCTCGGGTTCTGAAGCTCTGCTGTTGGTGCGTATACATGTACGATAGTTCCTGTCTTCCTGGAGAACTGACTCTTTGTGCAGAATGCCTCTTGTTCTATTAGTAATATTCCTGTTCTCTATTCTGAAGTCTCTGCTGTCAGCCGTTAATCTGACCACTCCAGGTAATGATCAGTATTTTATGGGATCTTTCTGCATTGATCTTCTCTACATCTTCATATTTAATGTCAACTTGGCATAGATAACACTTAGTTGGGCAAGAGCTAGTTATTCAAATGTACCAGAAAAATAATGCAAACCTCTGACCAAAGCAAAGCAAAACAAAACAAAAACAAAAGATTAGCCAAACAGTCTATTTATGCAATTTGGGAAAACTTGGTTTTAGGAAGAGCTTCACCCTCCCAATAGGAGAAAAGGAGATAGAGCCTAGAGACTGAAAGACGGATGACAAAATTATCTTCCCTGCAGTAATTTTAGTAACTAGGGCATTTCAAAATAAGTATGAGCACATACACACTACTGTACCTGAAACAGATAACTAACAAACACCTGCTGCATGGCACAGGGAACGCCACTCAATGCTCTGAAATGGCCCGGACGGGAAAAGAATCTAAGAAAGGGTGGACATGTGTGTAACTGATTCATTGTGCTGTCCGCCTGAAACTACCCAACACTGCAAATCAACTATACACCAATAAAAAAAATTTAAAATAAAATAAGTGTGAGTGTGCAGCTTACACACCTAGACATCACTGGTCAAGTTATTTCTTCAGTGGCTTTTGCTCAGCAGTTCTATCGTTCCTCTTGCCCCCACCATCTCATCACAGGACAGTCTCTTACTCACTGTTGTCCCATTTTGTCACGCACTGTCATAATTTTTAAATTAGAACAATTTAAATTGTATTTTAACTAAAAGGCCTTTATCCAAAGCAGTCGCATTGCTTCTCTCCAACCTATTTCACCATCTCAAGATCTTTCTAAAAAACACTATAAAATTTCAGTATCTCCTGTTAGGACATAAACCTCCACGGAAGCAAGGATTCCCGTGGTGTTGCTCACCGGTGTGTTCCCAATGCCTAGAACAACACCTGGTATTCAGTGGGTGCTCCATTAATGCCTGTTCATGATAAATAAATGAGCTGCTCAGGATGAGAAACTGTGGTAAAAGAATAAATAACACATCTGGTCTTTACCCAGTTCCCAGCAAAGCGTCTAAGCCCTTGAGTGACCGGAGCACCTTTGCTGTGCTAACGAGGTGACTCCTGCTGGGCCCCTAGCACACGCCACGGTCCAGGGCCCATCACCCGAAGGTCCAGGCTGGCACCAAACGCCTGGAGCCCCGAGCCGCCCAGCCCCGGGAAGCAGGGGAGGGCTGAGGGAGCCAGGCCTGCAGCCGGTGACTGACCCAACCCCGCCTCCCTCACGGGGACCCAGGAAAGGCTCCCGGAAGGAGGCCCTGCCGGGGTGGGGGGCGTCCTGGTGGGAAACGCCGTGGTGGGCTGGAAGGGCGACAGACTCGAAACCCTGGAAGACTGCAAGAGTTCTGTGAAAAGACATGACCAATCAAAACAGATTCAAGCGAAGGCTGAAAGATGGGATCCACCAGGAGCCGTGAGAAAAGATGTAAACGTGTGCACAAGGAAACACGACCTCCGACGGCAGCTCTCAAGTTTTGACAGGCTGGGTTTTACATTCTCTCCCCAAACCTGGAGAGAGTGAGCAGATTCGTGGCTGTGCAAACCTCCGCTGAAGTTTCTCACTGCGCTGGCTACAGGAACCGCTCCTTCCCAGGCCTGGTTTGGATCCGTCTCCTCTGGGCTGACTCCTCCCTTGGTTTCTGTCCCTGGAGGGTGAGGGGCTGCCCACGGCTCCACATGGGGTCTCATTCCTGAAGGAGCGGACTTGGGGGGGTCCCCTGCCCTCGGCTTAGAGCAGACATGTCTCATAATGGGATTCATATAAACCAGTTTCTTTTAAAAACGTGTAGGTCCGCGAAGAGCCCCTTATCATTATGAGAGTATGGGGACACATAAAAGCCCTGGCTGCCGGGATTCTCCGGGCAGGTGGGGACAATGTCGCACTGCGGGCTTGAACTTTCAAGGGGGTGGATCTCACCCTCGGTGTTCTCCACACACACGGGAAAAACGAGGCCGCGAAAGCGCTGGAAACATTTTAAAAGAACCTTTGTTCAATTCGCACACTCAAGGAAATAGCTTCGAGAAGGTTTTCGCTTGGAGGAAATAAAAGATATGGGTCTAGAAATCAAGATAAAGTTTGATTTTTTTTTTAAGAAATAAAAAAGAGGGTGGCAGAGAAAGTCCCTGGAGACAATGCTTTCCTTGCAAGGAGGTGGGAGGAAACTGGAGGCGGACTGGGCTCGGCCGTGGGGTCCTCGAGGACTTCCCGTGGCTGAGGGCGTCTGCAGATACCCAGGAGCCTTGGTGTATAAAAAGGTATGGGGAGATGTATTCACTGGTGTCAACAATGAAGATATAAACAGCATCTCGATAGATGTGATTTGGCTTGGGTGAGAAGGTGGGTCACCAAGGAAGGCCCTGGGCTGGCCCGAACTCCTGCCCTGGCCTTCGTCTGGGTGAGAGGAAACGTCTCCCTGCTGTTTTCAGGCCACGGTCCCTGGAGGAGGCCGTGGGGGCCTGGAGGGCTGAGAATCTGCTCTGTCCATGTGCCAGGTGGGGCCGCGGGCGGGGCGGGCAGGGAGGGGAGGGACACTCACACGCACACCCCCGACCCCGCAGTGGGCAGCCGGCCCACGGAGGAGCAGGCAGACGCGGTGGTGGGCTGGGAGGATGAAGCGGGCCCCAGCGGCTCTGTGAGTGAGGGGACCTCAGATGAGCCGCGGCACGGGCGAGCGGCCGTCCAGCCGCGTCTGCCTCTGCGGGTCCTGCCCTAGCTGCTCCACCTCAAGCCAAGGGACGGGCAAGAGCTGGGCTCGCGGCGGGGTGCCCGGTGGGGGAGCCGTGGGCTCAGACAAGGCTGCTGTCCCGGCCGCCACTCTTCCACGCGCTGTCCCCTCCTGGACCCCGGGATGGTGCCCACGCTTCCGCTGCCTCCCAGGCCTGCTCCCTCATCCAAGGACGACGCGTGGCACGCCCACGCAGGGTTTAACAACAGTCAAGCTGGGCACACCCATCACCCACAGGCGTGCTGGGCGGTGGTTCAACAGCATAACCAAGATGTGCAGGAGATGCTTAGACACGGAGCCGGGGCAGACGGGGCCCCAGGCGTCTGCTTGAACCCTGGGCTCGTGTGCAGCAGGGGGCCGGGCCTTCCTCCGTGGCTGACGCCTGCCCGGCCGTGGACACTCAGCAGCTCCTGGGATGGCGGGGCAGGGCCGCGAGAGCGCCGCCGCAGGCACGGCTCTTCAGGGGGGCGACGTCGGATGTCCCCACGGCTGGTCACGCGCCTCCTCAGAGGGACGCGGCCCAGGAGGCTGCCTGCTGGGCAGACGTGTCCCACCAAAGGGAGCGTGGTTGTACCCCGGGGACAGGCTGAGGGCAAGAGGGGACGGAGCAGCAGGGGGCCTGTGGGGCGTCCCTGAAGGTCCACAGAGCCGCCTGTGAGCGTCAGGACAGTACCACCAGCAAGGGACAAGGTCTGGGTCCCCTCCCTCCTCGAGGGCCCAGAACCACAGAGGGGGCGGCGAAGAAGGGGTGAGGGCAGACCCGGGGCCTTCTCAGCACCCCCGGGGAGCCCAAGGGCCAAGCCTCGTGCTCAGGGGTGGAAGGTTTTGACAGGCTGGATGCTTTCACACTGGAAAATGAGACTCCTCACCCCGAACGTGGCTGGTGGTGACCAGGGGCTGGGGGAGGGACGGGGTGGATTCAGGACATCCTGGCGGGCACATCACAGGTCATCGGGGACCCTGTGTAGTCCTGGGGTCTGCATGTGACTTGACAGCACTGTGTGAACATTTTCCATACAAACATGTTGACAGCTTCACCGTCAATGCCTGACTGAGGGATTTCTGTAATTCCCTAGGACAAACTGGGTAATTTGGGAGGATTCTTTTTTCATCCAGCCTTAGAAACTCTACCAGCAGCCATCACACCAACGTCTCACAGAAATTAGGCATAACAAGTGGATACGGGTCCCCGTCATTTTTATTGAACTTTTTCCTGCAGTTCCTATTTACTTTAATCACATGAACCATAAATAGAAGGTATGATTCTTATACGTGAAGAAACAGAATTATAATTATTTGCCAATGATACGTTTATATACTTATGTTTCCCAAGAGTTCACAAAATAACTGGAGTTAATTAAGAGGCTTCAGCATAAACATAAGATAACTATGCAAGTGAATGTATTTTTTGTGTAACATGAGCGACTTACTAGAGAGCACCATCAAAAGATCCCATTCATAAGAGAAAAAGAAAATATTAAAAATTTTTGAAAATAACATTTACCAAGTATTTGAAGAGTGCTATTAATAATTGACTATACTTTGCAGGAAAAAACCAATGGAGAACTTTGTTTCTACGTAAAACACCTAACATGTTTTTAAAATGTTGTGACAATTAGACGTATGGAAAGACGCTCACCCTCATGTGTCACTGCGGAACTGCAAGTTTAAACAACAATGAGCTGCAGTGGACCCTCCACGCCCACTGAAGACCGGACACCACCGACCACTGGCCCGGACGCAGGGCAACAGGAGCCCCCGCTTAGCGCCGAGCGCAAAGCGCAACAGCCACTTCAGAGGCCAGTTCAGCCACCGGGTCTTCCCTTGTGGCCCAGCTGATAAAGAATCCGCCTGCAATGCCGGAGACCCCGGTTCAATTCCTGGGTCTGGAAGATCTGCTGGGAAAGGGATAGGCTACCCACTCCAGTATTCTTGGGCTTCCCTTGTGGTTCAGCTGGTAAAGAATTCACTTGCAATGCGGGAGACCTGGGTTCAATCCCTGGGTTTGGAAAATCCCCTGGAGAAGGGAAAGGCTACCCACTCCAGTATTCTGGCCTGGAGAGTCCCATGGACTGTATAGTCTATGGGGTCGCAAAGAGTTGGACACGACTGAATGACTTTCACTCACTAGACACAGTCGTCACTATATGATCCAGCAATTCCACCCCCGAGTATCCATCCAAAGTAGGTAAGAACTTGTGTCTTCACAGAAACTTGCTCATGAATGTTTGTAGCTGCTTTATTCACAACTGACCAATCTTGGAAGCCACCAAGATGTCCTTTAGTACGTGAATGGGTAAATGAACAGAGGTGCCTCCATAAAACGGGATATCATTCAGCAATAAAAAGAAGTCAGCTAGCAAATCATGAAAATACATGGATGCATGTCTTAAATGTACATTTCCAAGTGAAAGAAGCCCAGCTGAAAAGGTTGCATGCTGCATGTCCTAGCGACATGACACTCTGGGAAAAACCATGACGACGGCGGAAGATGCGTGGCGGAGGGGCCGGGGGCGCAGGATGGGCGGGTGAAGCGCAGAGGGCGCTCAGGGCCGCAGGGAGGCTCGAAGAGGCCATGGTGCTGGACACGTGACATCACATGTTTGTTAAAACCCACAGAACGCGCAGCACAGGGTGAACCCTAACTGTAGTTAATTGCGATGCATCACTATTCACCCATTGGCTATGACAAACCTCCCACAAGGTGTCAATAACGGGGACTGGGGGGCATGGGAGGGGTGTTTGGGAACCCTGTGCTTTCTGCTCAATTTTTCTTTAAATCTAAAACTACTCTACAAATAAAGTCTCTTAATTAAGAGACAAAAAAAATGAGTTATTGAGGCACAAAGGGACATGGAAAAACCTTAAACGCCCACTGCTAAATGAAAGAAGCCAATCTGAAAAAGCTACACACCACGTGATTTCCATCATATGACGTTCTGGAAAAGGCAAATGTACAGAGACAGAACATCAGGAGTTAGGGGTTGACTGAAAAGGTGAAACAGACTTCTTCAGCGTGGTGAAACAATTCCGTATGGTAGAATAATGGTGGGTACAGGACATAACAGCGCTGTTAAAACTCACAAAACACTCCCGTGTGAGACCCTACAGCATAGAGAGTGTCCTTAGTACAGTTATAACTATTGTTGCATTTCTTCTTATTTATTTGGCTGTACCAGATCTTAGTTGCTGTATGTGGAATCTTTAGTTGCAGCATGTGGAATCTAGTTCCTTGACAAGGGGCTGAACCCAGGCCCCCTGCATTGGGAGCGTGGAGTCTTAGCCACTGGACCACCAAGGGAAATCCCCCTTAATGCATTTAAATCTCAAAGTCATTTAGGAGGTAGAGGGATCCCAACATAAAATGCAGAGCATAACAAAACAGTTTAATTGTATCCTGAAGGCTCAGCGGGTAAAGAATCCGCCTGCAATGCGAGAGACACATGTTTGATTCCTGGGTCAGGAAGATCCCCTGAGGAGGAAACGGTAACCCATTCCAGTGTTCTTGCCTGAAAAATCTCATGGTCAGAGGAGCCTGGTGGGCTACAGTCATGGGATGTGTCAAGAGTTGGACACGATTGCACGACTGAGCATCTGAGCACACACACGCACGAGGAACAGCCTCGTTGAAGGGGGCGGAGCAAAGGCGCCGCCTGAGTAACTCGGGGCAGGAGCAGAGTCCGAACAACTGGCGGCTGCAGAGGCGGCAATGAGCACAGACCCCCGGCGGGGAAGCTGCTCGCTGTGACGACAGTGTGACAGTTCTGAAGCTGCCCGTGCACTAGGGCACGCGGGTCAGCGGTACTTGCACACGGGTGCCGGGAGCGTGCAGAGAAGCCATGCAGACGGGGTGATCCCCACGGTAGAGCTGGAGACAGCAGCACAAACTCACGTTTAGCTTGACACAGACGTAGATGGTTAGACAGAGGAATACAGGAGGACAGTTGATAGGGAGATGACAGACAGACAGGTGTGTGTACACACACACACCCCTAATTCCTAGCTCTGTCAGCTGAATGGGCTGTCAGCAACATCAGCTGAAACCATGAAGCCCCAGGAGCAGGGAGCACAGCCAAAGCCCAGACCTTGGTGTCTGACACCGTCTCCCATAAAAGCAACCCGGGCTCCTTGGGGAAGCGGCTGACTCCAGGACTGAGCAGGAAATGCATGAGCTGGAGGAGGGGAAGGGGATGACAGAGGATGAGATGGTTGGATGGCATCACCGACTCGAAGGACGTGAGTTTGAGCAAACTCCAGGAGTTGGCAATAGACAGGGAGGCCTGGCGGGCTGCAGTCCATGGGGTTGCAGAGAGTTGGACAGGATTGAGTGACTGAACTGAGCCTAGACAAAGGAAGTGCTCAAAACCCAGAGCCTCTGATGAACCATGATGGTGCACTTGTGAAAGCACACAGGAGCCAACAGGGAGAGTGCCCAGTGGCCAAAGATGAAACCTTGGAAAAACTAAATTCATCCTACACCACTGGAAAATGACTCAGATACACAGTAAACACTCGGGCATCCATCCTGATGCAAGCGAGCGATTGACTGTGACTGACTACCTAAACACACAGGGAGAGACAGCTGCCCGCATGGAACTCCAGACAGCGTCTGCAGACAGCCCGAAGGTGGGTGGAGCAAACTCCCCAGCCCCGGGTGTGGCTGTGCTGAGTGAGTCTTTCCAAAGAGGGCAGTGAGCCTGCTGTGTGTAAGACGGACACCCGCAGGGTCCCAATAGTGCACGGGGCCTCTGCTCAGTGCCATGGGCCAGCCTGGATGCAAGGGGCGTTTGGGGGGTAATGGGTGCATGTGTGCGCCTGGCTGAGTCCTTCGTCTTCCCCTGAAACTAGCACAACCTTATTTGTTAAATGGCTGCACCTTGATACAAAATGAAAAGTTTAAAACAAAGTTACATATTCAGTTGAAAAAAAAAAAAAGAGGTCAGTGAGGGAGTGGGGCAAGCTGGCTGGACCTTGGAAGAAGTGGACACGCATGGCCTCGGCCAGGGGATCAAGGTCAGCATCAGTGGTGAAGTTGTTGAAAGGCACCCTTGATGGGTGTGCTGGAAACGGCACTCTGCCTCCTCACAGAAACACGCAATCCCAAGCTAGTCCTGAGAGAACCAGCTGAGGGGCATTCTGTACAACCCCTGGCCTCTCCTCCTCCAAGCCATCAAGGTCATCAACAACAAGGCAGTCTGAGAGGCGACCCAGCCAAGAGGACTCTGAGGACGTGTGATGAGATGCAAGCCTGCATCCTGGGACACAGAAAGGTCATCATGGAAAACCAGGGAGATCCCAGCCAGCTCAGGACTCAGCCAGTGTGGCGGCATTCATGGTGACAATGTCCACTAACTGGAACTAAGGGAAGCTGTTAGTACACAGTGGTGAAGGGTGAGGGCAGGGAGGTGTTCTCTGAAAGTTTTATAATTCTTCTGTAAACCTAAAACTGTTCTAACGTTAAAAGTTTGTTTAAGAATACATATAGACTCTTCCTTACCCAATTGACTAATTTTAATACAATTAAAAATTTTCAGTAGAATTTTTTTTTTCCAAAATGAAAAATTGATCCCAAAGGTACATGGATGAAAGAGGAGGCTGTCCAAGTAGGTGATGGAGAAGATAAGAAGGGGATGAATTTCTGTAACTGGTACGAAAACACTTGAAACTAGAATCTTAAAAGAACGTGGTTGTGATTCAAAAACAGATTGATGAAATGGAATGCTTGATCCAGAAATAGACTTGAGAGCTTATAAATAAGAACAAGTGTCAGTTGCTCAGTCATGTCTGACTCTTTGGGACCCCATGAACTGCACCCCGCCAGGCTCCTCTGTCCATGGGATTCTCCAGGCAAGAAGACTGGGGTGGGCAGCCATTCCCTTCTCCAGGGGATCCTCCTGACCCAGGGATCGAAGCCAGGTCTCCTGCATTGCAGGCAGATTCTCTACCGTCTGAGCCACCAGGAAAGCTTACACACAGGCAATCTGAACGCAGGCAGCCCCTGAAGGACTGGAAGAGAAGCCCTCACTGCATCTGTGCGTTTGTGCCGGGCACCCAGGCGCACAGGACGCAGCCCGTTTTATCTAGTGTCTGACGTGACCTCGGAAGGGCGAGTCGCCCCCTTCCTTAGACCACAGGCCGCCCCCCACCACCCCAGGCTCTCCCTTCAGCCTTGACTACACTCCCCGCTCCATCCCTCTGTGTTTGTGGATGGGCTGAGAAAGTCAGGTACTTCCGAAGAAGAGGCAGTGTTGCCTTCCATGTGTGTTTTCAGCTTGCATGAACGGTAGTGCCCACCACGTGGACGCGGGCTTCTCCCCTGATCCACCGACAGCGTGGATCAGGGTCCATCCACAGTCTGAGCCAACACCCCGAGCCGTCCTCCCCAGCACACACCCGCCACCCGCACCCACCCGTGTCCCCGGCATTCCCGGCCCATCGGCGACGCTGGGACGAGGGAACCCGCACGCCAGTCACCAGGACTGAGCATCGGGCGGGCAGTCACCGAGTCACGGGGCTCCAAGCGCTCGATTCCACAAAGGACCCCCGCCTGCTCCGCAGAGAGAGCGGCCCGCTCCGTCTCGGCGGGCAGCGGGCAGCGTGTGAGGGCTCCCCCGGCAACGCTCCGCCCCGCCCGCGCTGTCCAGCTCCCTCTCCTGCGGCCCGATGGGCGTGTGGGCGCCCAGCGCTGATGCGGGGCTTTAGCGCCTTAGGGTGGAGCCCACTCTGGCTTCTCCTGTGTCCCTTCTGCGGGGGGCAGCCGGCCCGCCTCCAGCTTCAGCTCCGTGTTCCCTCGACTTTCCCACCTTCTCGGTGATCCGCCAAACCCAGTCTGTCCCAGACCAGGGCTTGGCTGAGTGCCGGCTAGCCCGGGTCTAATTCCAGGGAGTTACCTCCGAGACCCCCAGCCTTCGCTGCGGCCCGCTGCCCAGCCTCGCGCACCCCGCTCGGGCGGGCCTCAGTCAGTGGGGGCAGGCGGTCCTCCCTGCCTTCGGTGTTTGTGTACCAGATGCACTGACCTCCCTCCGCCGTTGGTGGCATCCCCGACGCTATTTGGGGGGCAGTGGCCCCAGGCTAATTTGACATCTTTTCTGGAGCCAGAAGATAGTGCGCCACATGCCAAGTTTACAGGGAAAAATTGGGGAGAAAAACGTTTAAGTGCTCTTTGTGTGTGTGTATTGAATGTATATTAAACTGTTTTTAAGGGAAAACATATAATTATTGTGTTTGCCACATCCAGCAGCTGAAAGCTGCTCTTCTGGTTTTCTCCAAGTCCTTGTCATTTTCTTGGTTGGTGGCAGACCAAATTACTAGTCAGCAGCCCTTGGGTGACGCCTGCTACGTTAAACAGAACCAGTTCACAGCAGCGGCATGCGTGCTGTGCACCACGGCCCGTGCCGGTGACAGGCTTGGACAGGAACGGTTACGGCGTAACCCCGACTCTGCGTGCTGGGCGTCCTCAGCTCACGACTTCTGTGGAAGAACCCCCCCACCCTGAGGTGGAGCCTGTGTCTTTCTCATGAGCGTTTCCACCGCTCTGCTTCCCCTGACTCCTGGGGAGGGGACCGGCCATCCGGGCTGTTCAGAACTCTTCAGATGACGTCAAGGACAGCCAAGGTTGAGGACCAGCATCAACTCAGACCACGGGCTTCCCACCCGGCTGCACTCCACACCACCCGAGAGATGACAGAAGATTCCTGGGTCCCGCTTGCAGAGGTTCTGATTTAGCTGGTGCGGATCACAGCCTGGGGGTCAGGATGTGTGCGTGTCTCTTGGGTGACTCAAACGTGCCCCACATTTAAGGACCTGCCATAAGGACCGTCAGCTGTCTCAAACGTTGGCCCGGTGCCCTCTGCCTCCGGATGCCCGTTAGTTTAACCCTATCAGATTAGAAAGCACCCCGTCCCCCAATCATCTTAGTTATTTTTTTGAGCTAAAGGTTAACTCAGGTTTTTGCATGTGTTTCCCAGTTATTTATTCATCCTTCTTGCATTTCATGCCTTCCTTTGGAGTTCCTAGTGTTTTTTTTTTTTTCATGAAGCATCCTTTAGAACTTCTTTTAGCAAGAGTCTGGATTCAGCTATAAATGTTCTGCACACTTTTTTCATAGAACGTCTTTATTTCAGCTTCCAGCTGGAGGTTGGCTGGTGGGAAGCTGACGTCCTCACTCAGGGCCCTGGAGGTGTAACTTCCTTACCTGACTCCTTGTGTCTGATGTGCGTCGACAAGAAGCCTTTACTGGTCCATTAGTCATTTTCAGATGATGTTTCCTCCTTTGGGTCTGGTTGCCTTTATGCTTTTTCTCTTTGCCTTTTGGTTTTGGCAGTTTCACTCACAAAGCATTTGGGTGTAAATTAATTCCCTTCCTGCTTCCCACCTCTGATTCTCCGCCCTGAGCACCGCATGTTCCCTCCAGCCCAGAACGCCCCAGCTGTTCTTTCTGACAGCGCCTCTCCCCCTGCATTGGGTGCACGAACGTGTGTCCTTCTCGCGCCTTCTCCAGGCTCTCAACCTCTCACGGGGTCCGCCCTCCCCCCCACCCTGCAGTGTGCTTGAAATCTTTCCTTTTCAACTATGTCATAATCACTTCCACATTTCAAGTGATTATGCTTATTTCCAGAAGTTGTGCTTGCTTCATTTTTCAACCTATGTGCTTGGTTTGCCTGAAACTATTTCCCTGTTTTTGCTTATGTTTTCTAGTCCTTATTGACATCAACAATTCTTAGCATACTTTCTTTATACTCCAGATTGATTTTTATTTGAATTTCTTGGTAAGCTAGTCCTTCCTACTTTATCTCAACTGACTCTACGACTCAGTTCATTATCTCTGCGATAGGAGAGGCCTTGTCTCTGAGAGGTCTATACTGAAATACTCATGACTGAAATGGCATGCGGCCTAGGAGTGTGGAGGAAGTGAGCCCAAGTACAGACAGAGTGAGCCACGCCTCCTGGTTTGTCGTTTTCACGTATGAGCTCATCTTCACCAAGGACAGTTTTCTCCTTCGGGGAATTCTCATGTGGAAATGCAACTGAGAGCACCTTTTTGGTTTTTCCGCCCCCTGGTTTGCCGTTTTCACGTATGAGCTCATCTTCACCAAGGACAGCTTTCTCCTTCGGGGAATTCTCATGTGGAAATGCGACTGAGAGCACCTTTCTGGTTTCTCCTGCTAGCTGGCCTCCTGGCATTCATGGTAAGGTCTTCCTAAGATTGCTGACTAGTCCTCAGGTCTTCTGCAACTTGTGCTCGGTATCACTGGGACCTCACACCATGGTGCGAAGCCTAGGATTTCCAGAGCCTGGAAGACCTGAGCTGATTGCTGCTTCTCCAGACGCTGGGCAGGCTGACTGTAGGCCGCCACCCACCCTGTTAGGGAAGGCGGTTCTCCCAGGACCCCAGGCTTTCACTGAATTCCGACGTCTGGCTCCCAGAGGCAGGGGTGCAAGGGCCAGTCTCCATTCCAGAGGGAGCACAGACCCCGTCCCTGCGTCCTCTGACGTTTACCTCTCAGGCAACATCGGTGACACCTCCTCGCTAACGACACCCACGAACCCCCTGCTGTCTCTTCAAGCTTCTCACGTTTCCGACACACGTGCTGCTTGTCCGTGGGGGCGGGGGGCAGTGCCCACATGGCCCCAGCTGCTGTGTCCAGGTTACTAATGGCAAGTAGGGAGCGCAGTCACCTCAGTTAGGTTCACTCAGGCGTGTCCGACTCTCTGCGACCCCATGGACTGCAGCATGCCAGCCTTCCTGACCATCACCAACTCCCGGAGCTTGCTCAAACTCATGTCCATCGAGTCGGTGATGCCATCCAACCATCTCATCCTCTGTCATCCCCTTCTCCTCCCGTCTTCAATCTTTCCCAGCATCAGGGTCTTTTCCAATGAGTCAGTTCTTCGAATCAGGTGGCCAAAGGATCAGAGTTCCAGCTTCAGCATCAGTCCTTCCAATGAATAATCAGGACTGATTTCCTTTAGGATGGACTGGTTGGATCTCCTTGCTGTCCAAGGGACTCTCAAGAGTCTTCTCCAGCCCCACAGTTCAAAAGCATCAATTCCTCGGGGCTCAGCGTTCTTTACAGTCCGACATACACAGCTGCTTCGTGCATTTAAATGTGTCACTACGGTGTTCTCTTAACGTCTTACTCTTGAGTTACTTAGAAAGAGAATACATTGCTTGAATATGTTAATAAGAACAACAGTTAATGTTTGTTTGCCTACAAGCAATCTTATCCATTATTTTCGTTGTTTCAAATTATCCTCAGAACACATCCTGTACCAAGGGCGCTGCCACTCATCCCGGCTTGCACATAGACAGCTGGAGCCTCAGAGCAGGGAGACGCCGGGTCTGGGAGCCCACGCCGGGGTCTCACGCTGACCCTGCCCTCCAGCCCTCCTCACACGGCTGATGCACTTGCTTTGTGTTACTGCGCGTGTGTGTGTCAATGAGTGGTCAAAGTTCCAGGACAAACTTCCCATGGAAAAGTGCGTGGGCTTTCCAGGGGACACTAGTGGTAAAGAAACGGTCTACAAGTGCAGGAGACGTAAGAGATGCGGGGTTGATCCCTAAGTCAGGAAGATCCCCTGGAGAAGGGAACGGCAACGCACTTGTTTTCTTGCCTGGAGAATCCCATGGACAGAGGAGTCTGGTGGACTGCAGTCCACAGGGTCTCAAAGAGTCACACACGACTGAAGCAATGGAGTACGCACGTCTGCACGCAGCGCACGTCCACAGCCAGGACCCAGGCTCTCCCCTCGCCACCAGCACGTGGTCTGAGCCGCTTGACTGGAGCTGGCCCACGAGTCGGGAGTGGGAGTGACGTGGACAGACCAGTGACAGGTGGGAAGGCCTCTTCACTTGGTAATAAACATGGGCTGGTTAAACCCCTGGGGTTTGAGGAGGGGGTTTTCGTGGAGACAGTCCATGCCAGTTTCCACCACCTGCCTCAGTTCCAGCCACGCCTTCTACTTTACAGAGAAGATAGGAACCACCGGGTGATGACTCCAGTGACAAATACACACACTCACCGGATCTCAGATTCTGGTTAGATCCCTCTCTTGTAGATATTCAACCCCCTCTCTTAGCTGGATCCTCTCCATTTCTTTCATTTTATTTAGACATCCTCATCATGGTTATGTTTATAAAAAGAACCCTTACTTTTTGGAGATACATAATGAGATATTTATGGTTTGAGTGGCAAGGTGCCTGGGACTTACTTCAAAACAGACCAGTGTCAGGGGAGCAGCAGGCAGAGACGAAGCAAGAGTGGCCTTGAGTCTGTAGCCTCTGAATCTGGGGGTCGGCTTTCTGGGGAATCACCACATTCTGCATTAACATTTAGTAGACGTATTTGAGATTTTTCATAACGCACAGTTTTCCTTAAATGGTACAGAAAATTCATAGAAGACCAAAAAAAACTTTCTATGAAAGTAGGTTTTGAAAACTGGAGATGAATATGTGTTTACCACGACCCGTGAAAGACACAGACCTCCAGGAGCTCTTCACCTGGCCTCGCCCTGCCAGTCACAAGGGGGGTGCTTTCGATCATTGCAGCTCTGAGGACTGGGGAGGAGACTCTCGGAGCCAGCAGAGCAGAGGGACGACTCTCTCCAGAGCCTCCAGAAGACACATAAGGCGGCGACACTTCGACATCAGCTCAGTGGCTCCTGTGTTCAGTACTTTTTTTCCTTCCAGCCTCTAAGTCATCATTTATTTACAGAGCATCAATCACACTGTCGAGGTGTTCACAACACAGTGAGCATCACAGGAAAAGTTATCCCATTACGCACAACCGACGAGCTAGAGAACATTCTGGAACGCTGGAGTGAAGCAACACCGCATCAGATTCCAAAGATGCTGAGAACTGGCAGTGACTCCACCAACCGAAGCGCAGGCAGGCAGAGACTCAGAGCGCTGCACGGCAGACGGCAGATCTTCGAGTGCCGGTGAGTACAGCTTCACAGCAACACAGAGACGATGCATCCGGGTTAGTTTAAGGCACAAGTGTGCAGCCCGGTGTTACAGCAGCAGCCGGAGACCGACACACACAGTCTCCAGCTAAACAGAAACGGGCTCGCGGCTGGCCACGAATCTCCTTCAGAGAAGGCAGGAACGAGGAAGCGGCTGAGACCGCGGGCTCTCAAGCAGCTGTTGCTCTGCAGTTGCCAAGTCTCGGCCAAGCCTCTGGGACCCCACGCCCTGCAGCACGCCAGGCTTCCTGGCCTCCGCCATCTCCCGGAGTTTGCTCAAACTCATGTCCATTGATTCGACCATGCCATCCAACCAGCTCATCCTCTGTCCTCTCCCCCCACCCCTGCCCTCCATCTTTTCCAGAATCAGGGTCTTTTCCCACGAGTTGGCTCTTTACATCATGTGGTGAAAATTTTGGAGTTTCAGATTCAGCTTCAGTCCTTCTAATGAATACTCAGGACTGATTTCCTTTAGGATTGACTGGTTCAATCTCCTTGCAGTCTAAGGGACTCTCAAGAGTCTTCTCCAGCACCACAGTTCAAAAGCATCAATTCTTCCATGCTTCGGACTTTCTTTATGGTCCAACCCTCACATCCATGTGTGACTACTGGAAAAACCATAACCTTGACTACACAGACCTTTGTCTGCAAAGTCGTATCTCTGCTTTTTAATACACTGTCTACGTTTGTCATAGTCTTTCTTTCAAGGAGCAAGCGTCTCTTCATTTCATGGTGGCAGTCACCATGTGCAGTGATTGTGGACCCAAGAAGAGAAGATCTGCCACTGTTTCCACTTCTTCCAAATTTGCTGACATATTGAGTGTGGCACTTCAACAGCATCATCTTTCAGGATTTGAAACAGCTCAGCTGGAATTCCATCGCCTCCACTAGCTTGGTTTGTAGTGATGCTTCCCAAGGCCCACCTGACTTCAGACTCCAGGATGTCTGGCTCTAGGTGAGCGACCACACCGTCGTGGTTATTCAGGTCATTAAGACTCTTTTTGTGTGTGTATAGTCCTTCTGCATATTCTTGCCACCGCTTCTTAATCTCTTCTGCTTCTCTTAGGTCCATACCATTTCTTCCTTTATCATGCTGTCCTTGTGTGAAATGTTCTGTTGATATCGTCAATCTTCTTGAAGAGATTTCTAGTCTTTCTCATTCTATTGTTTTCCTCTACTCTGCATTGTTCGTTTAAGAAGGTCTTCTTATCCCTCCCTGCTATTCTCTGGACCTCTGCATTCAGCTCAGTGTACCTTTCCTTTTCTCCTTTGCTTTCTTTCCTCGGCTACTTGTGAAGCCTCCTCAGAGATTCATTTTGCTTTCTTGCATTTCTTTTTCTCGGGGGTGGTTTTGGTCGCTGCCTCTTATACAATGTTGTGAACCTCTGTCCATAGTTCCCCAGGCACTCTGCCTACCAGATCTGATCCCTCTAATTCATTACCTCCACTGTACAACCATAAGGGATTTAATTCAGGTCATGCCTGAATGGCCTAGTGGTTTTCTCTACTTTCTTCAATTGAAGCCTGAATTTTGCAATAAAGAACTGATGATCTGAGCCACAGTCAGCTCCTGGTTTTGTTTCTGCTCTCTGTATACAGCTGCTCCATATTTGGCTGCAGAGAATATAATCAATTTGGTTTCAGTACTGACCACCTGGTGATGCCCATGTATAGAGTCGTCTCTTGTATTGTTGGAAAAGGGTGTTTGCTATGATCAATATGTTCTCTTGACAAAACTGTCTTTGACCTGCTTCAGTTTGTACTCCAAAGCCAAACTTGCCTGTTAACCCAGGTGTCTCTTGACTTCTTACTTTTGCATTCCTATTCCCTACGATGAAAATGATGTATTTTGTTGTTAGTTCTAGAAGGTGTTGTACATCTTCACAGAGCTTCTTCAGCATCAGTGGTTGGGGTACAGACTTGGATTACTGTGATATTGAATGGTTTGCCTTGGAAATGAACTGAGATCACTCTGTCGTTTTTGAGATTGCACCCAAGTACTGCATTTCAGATTCTTCTGCTGATTGTGAGGGCTACTCCATCTCTTCTAAGGGATTCCTGCCCACAGTAGTAGATATAATGGTCATCTGAGTTAAACTCACCCATTCCAGTCCATCTCAGTCAACTGATTCCGAATATGTTGGTGCTCACTCTTGCCGTCTCCTGCTTGGCCACGTCCAATTTACCTTGATTCATGGACCTAACATTCCAGGTTCGTATACAACACTATTGTTTACAGCAGTGGACTTTACTTTCACCACCAGACAGGTCCACACTGAGCATGTTTCCGCCTTGGCCAGGCCACTCTGTTCTTTCTGAAGCTATTAATAATTGCCCTCTGCTCCTCCCAGGGGCTTTCCTGCTGGCTCTCCTGCAATGCAGGAGACCCGTGTTCCATCCCTGAGTCAGGGAGATCCCCTGGAGAAGGAAATGGCAACCCACTCCAGTACTCTTGCCTGGAAAATTTCATGGGTGGGGGAGCCTGGTGAGCTACAGCCCATGGGGTCACAAAGAGTCGGACACGACTGAGCAACTGCACTTTTCACTTTCTGCTCCTCCCCAGTAGCATATTGGGCACCTTCCAACCTGGGGGGCTCATTTTCTGGTGTCATGTCTTCTTGCCTTTTCATACTGTTCACGGGCTTCTCGAGGCAAGAACGCTGCAGTGGTTTGTCGTTTCCTCCTCCAGGGGACCACGGTTCATCAGAACTCTTCACTATGACCTGTCCGTCTTGGGTGGCCCTACACGGCATGAGTCATAGCTTCACTGAGTTGACACAAGCCCCTTTGCCCCGATAAGGCTGTGATCCATGAAGGGGTCGAACAGCAGAGTCGCGCTCGAATCCCAGTCTGCCCGTGGCAGCGGAGCCGCCTCACTGTTCTGTCTCCATTTCTCCACTCGTCAAGCAGGAGCAGCAAGAGGGCGGAGCGCCGAGTGGCTCTGCCGGGAGCACTGGACGCCTGAGCACGGCCACCCTGGGCCCGGCGTGGTGCGCGCTCCGCGATGCGTCTTTCTCATCCCTTTCCAGCACCGACTGCTGCCCCTTTGCCAAGACCGCACTGTTTTGACGGGCAGGAAAGGGCTAACGCACTACGGTTCTCTTTTATATTAGCTAATTATATGATACTTAATTCTCCACACAAAGTTTAAAGCTTTTCATACAGTTTCATGAAAGAAAAACGCAGCTCCGATCTCACAAATGGTAGAGGAACCAACTGGATATTCATACAAAGACAAGCAAAAGGCAAACCACAGAACAGCCACAGTCAGCAGGACGCCACCGTCCAGAGCCGGCAGAGACGCGGAACCCTCGGCCCCTCGCGTGCTGGGGGAGGGACTAGGACGCGGGACGACCACCACTCCGGAAACCAGCGGGGCAGTTCTTACAAAGGGAAGCAAATGTGTGGTCTTGTACCCAGAAATCCCACTTCTAGGCATTTACCCAGGTGAGATGAAAACACATGTCCACATAAAGACTCACATATGAACGTTCACAGCAGCTTTTTCATAATATCCCCAGATTGGAAACACCCGAAATGTCCACCAGGCAGTGAGCAGATGGTCATGCAACAGAACAGAAGGCGGGGTCAAGAGGATGCTCTGACCGGTCCTGCCGGGGCGGGGCCTAGGCTGCCGGCCTGAGTGCTGACCGCAGAACCCCAGTCAGGCAAGACGACCACCAGGATGGGAAATTCACCAGGCGGCCTGGGACTGGGGGTAGGGGGTGGACAGCAAAAGGGCCCAAGGGCACTTTCCGAGGTGACGAAAATGGCCCACGGCTCAGCTGTGGTGATGGTTCCCCGAGGGTATGCGGTTACCAAAATCCACGGAACTGTGTGCTTAAATAGGATGCATTTTATCAAGGGTAAATTGAACTTTACTGATCAATTTAAGCTGATCATTTTAAAAAGAAATAAGAAACAAATGTGACATTGGGGCTCGATGTAACTGCATTATTTACAAGTGGCTTTGGAAGAAGCGTTACAGCCTTCATTCGCACGGTCACCATTCCTCCTGCCAGGGTCTCCTCCTGACCCTGAGCTCACGCCCCGAGTGTTAGTGCCCGTGCTGGGAGCGTCATGCACAGGTCTCCAGCCCCAGCCTCTCCTAGGGTCTCCAATCCCAAAGCTGGAGTTCCATCTTAGTTCCTCACACTTGGTAGCTCAAATCTCTTTCAATCCAACGTGTAGGAACAACGTCTGTCCTCTCCCCGCTCAAAGCAGAGTCCTGGTATGACTTCTGTCTTAACACACCCAGTGCTTCTCCCCCAGGGCGTGTCCAGACAACCCACTCTGCTTCTCACCTGTAAACCTCTCTAACCACAGAGGTCTTCCTCACCTGCCGCCTCAATCCATCTCCTAAGACACCACATCCACCCCAGAGGGTTGTGCAACCCTCAGCCGCCCAACTTAAGCTGGGTGCCCTCTGTTCACCCCCTTCACGCCTGGGGTGCTCGTCCACTACAGGCCGGTCCCATCATGGTGTCTCCACTGTGCTTGGACCAAGACCGGAACCCGGGCGGGCTCCATCACCCCTCATCTAACCCCCTCTGCTCTCCACGACCGGACACCCCTGGATGGTTTGGGGGGTTCTGTGTCCCTCTAGCCTAGGTGCACGGTCTCCCCACTTCCCTGCCAGCCTGGCTCCAGTCCATTAATCCTCCCAACTGCAGACACCCACCCTAGGTGCCTCCTTTGACCACCGCCCGCCCTGCCCACCCAATCTAATCTCTCCCTCCTATCAGTCACTCTCCAGACTCACACTTAACCCAATCTCAACTCCCCTTCTTCTTTTTCTGTAATGATTAGATCAACCCACCAATGCAGCTCAGGTCTGTGACCCTGGGCCGCAGGAAACTGTAGCCCAATCAACAGCTCCTGGTAAGCCCCTGCCTGCCTCGCTCAGCCCACCCCTCTATCCAATCAGCCCTCCTGGCAGCTCTATAAGAGGTGCCAGAGCGTGGTGCAGGAGCAGAGGGTTTCCTGCTCTGCTCCCGCGAGGACCAGCCTGCCCTGGGAGGTACGACACCCTTGGACCAGCATCGTGACTGTGGACCTCTGGAACCTCAGCCCCGGCCCCTCTACTGGATGATCTCTTGGAAGTCGTTCTGTGTCTCCAGACTCCAGAGCCAGCCTTGAAGTCACAGCTGGGAGCCCAGGTAGGTGCCAGTGCCAGGAAGAGGGCACGTCTTGTCTGACCGGGGCAGGGGGGTCTCTGGTGCCCTGGGAGGCTCCTCCCGCTCCAGACAGCCCCCACCCCCACCTCTGCTCTCCTCCTTCCTCACCGCTTGGCTCTGGGGAAGGAAGCTTCCTTCAGTCCGCCCAGGGTAATCTCATCTATTCCCTGTCCAGACAACCGACTTGCTGCTCTTTGAAAACAGTTTAACTATCTCTCCAAACCCCCTGCCTACTGGGCACTGTGTCCCCCAGGTCCTGGTGTGGGACGGGGTGGGGGGGGGTGTGGTAGTGCCCGGCAGGGTAGGTGGGGAGCCTGGCATGTTGGAGCCTCCAGTTGATCCATTCCTCTCTCGCAGATTGCTATGGAGGAGCAGAGACCCGCCAAACGCTTCCACTCGATGGCCCCCGGTCAAGGTATGTCAGGCACCCGACACCCACTTTAATCCTGCCCAGTGTCATGTCTGGCATTTGCTTGCAGCACAGAATGCGTTTTGGGGAGAAGGGCAGCCCTTCTTAGCTTCCTTGGCCCACCCGGTTCCCAGGTTCTTCCTGTCCTCCATTGCCAACTTCCCCATTAGACCCCCCGGACTTCCTCCAGGGCCCCGAGTGTCTTGTCTTCCCCCTTCACTTTCCACACGCAAGCCTCTTCACCCCCAGACCTGTTACTTAGAGCATAGCTATCCAGGGGACCAGGGTCAACCCCTCTGTTCTGAATTCTTCAGGATTTACTACTTTGGCTGTTACTTGCAAATTCAGCAAACTCTTCCCTAATTATTTAAATTCAAACACAATCAAGGGCTCTATGACATCAGTCACCCCCCTCCAAGCTGTTCCCGCAGGACCCCCGCCGGCCCCCACATCAGCTGGGGACGCGTTCCCCTCTGGAATCCTGTCCCCAGTTTCTTTCCCCGGTGTCCTTGTCTGTCTTGGCTGAACCCTGTGGAGCACCGGGCTCTCAACCCTCAGCTCTCAGTGTTCCTGGCCAAGAAGCGGGGGAAAATTCACCCCTCTGGTGGTGACCCCGAATCCCGCTCCAGCGCAGGCCGCCCTCTGGATGACACAAGTGCCCCAGGACGGCTAGGTCGTCCTGTCGCCTGGACTCCCTCGTGGAGCGCGGCCTCGGGCCTCACCCGGCCTGCTGGGGACGGAGGGTCATCCAGGCAGCCAGCCACGCAGTGCCACCTCCTGAACCCCGCGCCCCTGCACCCCCAGTCCTGCCGCGCGGACACTGCTCCCCTGCTCTGGCTCTCCCAGGACCACAGGGCAGGCCGCAGCCTGGCTCAGGTCCAGGAGGCCTTGGTGGCCCCTTGGGTGCTGTCTGCCAGCCCCCAGCGGCCTCTCTCCCCTCCCCGCTCCCGCCTCGGTGCCGCCATAGGCGATCGTTTGTTCCGGCCGGGCGGCCGTTTGTATTCAGACTGAGTCTCTCTAGTGAACCTAGAAGGCAGGTACGGTTAGAATACCCGGCTGCCAGGGGGCCGGAAGGGCCGAAGGAGGGTGGGAGGCCCAGCCTGGAGAGGCCCGCGGGCCGCCCCCCTCCAAGTCCCCTCCTCTTCTCCCTTACCCGCTCACCGTCCTCCCCTCCCCCATCTCCGTTTTCGTCCCGTCCCCCGTCCCCATCCCCCTCCCGTCTCCGTCCCCCCAGTTCCCCCATTCCACCCCGCCTCTCCCCCTCCCTCCCCCACTCACTGCTCTGTCTCAGCTCCAGTTGCTCGGCCCCACGCAGCGCACTGCCCTGGGGGAAGATGCGGAGACCCTGGGGGGCCCGCCGGCCCCGCGCAGCCCTCGAGACCCTTGGCGTACGTGAAGCCCCTGAGATGCGAGGCCTTCGGCTTCGTGGGAGGCGCCGCGCAGAGAGGCCGAACACGCCACCGAGGGAGCGGCCACCGGGCAGGAAGGGAGCCCCGCGCTCTGGGAGGGCTGGTGCGCCTGCTTGGGCCGGACCCGCGTGTGGAGCTGGGGCCCCGCCAGCCCCCGGAGCCGGAGGCCGGGCAGACGCAGGCCCTCGCGCCCAGCAGAGCGGCCGAGGCAGCGGCCGCGCGCAGGCTGACCCGCCAGGAGCTGCTGAACGCCTACGGACACTGGGACCTCAGAGAGGTCCGGCCTGCCCACTGCGCCTACGTGGGCTTCGTGCCCGCGGGTTCCGCCGCGATCATGGTGCAGACGCAGGCCGGCGTCTACCTCTACTCCATGCCCGGGGCCCAGGCCCACTCCCGCCAGCCTCCCTCTCACTAAAGACCCCCGAGCCGCACCGACTGCAGTCCCAGCCCTGTGCCCACCTGCGTTGTTCGGGCTGAACCCTGAACCTGAACGCTCCCCTGCCGGGCGGCCAGCCCACATCTGCTTCCCAAAGACCAGCAGGACTGAGGGACGGGCAGAGGGGCCCTGGACGCCCCGAGGGGGAGAAGCTGTGGGCGATGCTCCCCAGCCAGCCGGGGCAGAGTCAGGATGGCTGGGTCCCTGGCCACCTGCAGAAGGTGACCAGTGGCTTCCCCTCGGAGGACAGAGGCGGATGCTAAGCCGGGGTGGGAGTGACACAGGGGGCGAGGCTCCATCCTGAGAAACTCCAGGGGGTGCTGCCTGGGCAGGCCTGCAGGGAGGGCGGGACCGCCAGACCACAGCGCTCCTTCAGCAGCCTCGCGACTCCGGAGAACCCCGAGGAGACAGCCTAGGAGTCTGGGAGTCTCCGGTCCCAGAACCCGGACCGTGAGCTGGCCCCGGGGGCTCGCAGACAGGAGGGCCTGGGGAGCATCAAGGGATGGAAACAGGCCTGAAGGAAGCCGGCGCCTCCTGAGCACAGAAGCACACAGGCTGGTAGTAAAGCCCTTCCTGGGAAAGCGCTGAGAACATTCTCCAGCCAGGAGAGAAAAAGAAGCGGGAGGGAGAGAGCAAGAAGTGGGAAGCAGGGAGATGAGTAAACTGCATTATTATAAAGTCTGAATAAAGACAACCTGGGCTTCCCTGGTGGCTCAGACAGTAAGGAATCTGCCTTTAGTGTGGGAGACGCGAGTTCAATCCCTGGGTGGGGAAAAGCCCCTGGAGTAGGAAACGGTAACCCACCGCAGTATTCCTGCCTGGAGAACCTCAGACAGAGGAGCTTGGAGGGCTACAGCCCATGGGGTGCCAAGGAGTCGGACACGACTGAGTGACTAACACTTTAAAGACAATCCTCAAAGAAAACAGAATAATCCCGAACATAGAAACCTGGGGGATGGAAGCGTTCAAAGGAGATAAGTGACTGAGATTCTTTCTGGTCCCTGGGGTCCTGGAGGGTGTTGAGCCGAAGAAGCAGAGCCCCGGACATCTGTAAGCAGGGGTGCCGGTTGGCAGCCTCTGAACGAGCTGGGATGAAAAATTCCAAACAGACTGAGGAACACGTGGACCCGTGACTCCGATGAATCAAACAAAAGACATGGGAATGACAGAAACACAGAGAAAGCAGGATGCGTTGAATACGCCAAGGAAGGAGTAGGTGGTGGTGGCAGCCTCTGCCCCCAGCTTCACTGGGAGCCTCACACACTTCACCACTAGGCAGGGGTTTTCCGGGATTTTCGTCCTGCCCTGCTTTATCAACTTGAGATCACTCCCATCTCCTCAGTTTGAGAAGAGGTTTATGATGAACTGGATTTCCTATTTTATCAAGCAGGCTTTGACTGCCTGATTCATTTGTAAGAGAAAACATCCACGGAAAACCAAGAGAATTCTTCCTGTGAAAAATGTTTTCTTGTGTATTCAATGATCTGCTTGAATAAACCTTTCTCCTGGCTTTTCCTGGAATACACCTTTTATTAAAATTTCCACTTTCACCTTGCCAACATCAGACGAGTTTACCGTAACCAGGAAAAGACACCCAAAAAGACAAAGAACAAGTGTCTTCCCCCACCCCCATCACACGGGCCTCTGGGAACATATAGGTACCTAAAGGCATCTCTGGGGTTTGATTTTTACATTAGGGCATGCTTTCCTCCCCGGGTCCCCCAGGGTGATTACAGGGTGTGGGCAGGTGTGGCGGGTGTGCTAGGCGGGGGCCTCCCCGAGCCCATTCCCCAGGTGTGCTGTGCAGCCCACAAACCTTGTCTACTGAGAGCAGCCCCGTTTTCAACCGCGTGCCCAGTTGTCCCCTCCCTGGGGCCGCCACCCTCCGCGAGGGAGGGACGCCCTTCTCTGATGGGCCGCTCCCAGGGCGTTCCCAGCACCAGCACGCCTCAGTGAACACTTGCACTAACGTCTTCAGGACTGGCTCTTTAAATTTTACACAATAAATCCTCAAAGTGAGATTCCCGCGTCAAGCAGTAAGGCTGTATTTTATCTTAATAGATATTAAGGAATTGCACTCAATTAGGTTGTGTCCGCATCGATTCCCATCAGCTGGATGCGAGGGGGCCGATCCCCACAGCCTTCCCAGCAATAAATGTCGGATGGAGTACTTTTTGCTCATCTCTTGAGTAAAAATATGTCATTATGGTTCAGATTTGATTTGTCTTGACTGCTAATAAGGTTTAGTATCCTCGCACAAATTTATTGGCCTTTTTTATTTCTATCTCTGTTAACAACCCACATATATCTTTTGCACAGTTTCCACTGGGTTTTCAATCTCTGATCAGTCTGTGGGAACTTCTTGGGTATTGTCAAGTGATGCTTTCCTGCCTGTGAGGGTTTCCCATCCTGACATCCTGCCCTTGCTGTCATGACGGCGTCTCCTGGCCCCAAGTCCAGCCATCCCTGAGCCCTACCCCAGGCCCTACTCCCTCCCCAGGACTACAGCCCACATGGGCCAGAGCGCCGTCCAGCCACAGGCTCAGAAGTGTTTCCTCAGCCATTTCGTGGGTTAGACATTGTCCAGGTTGAGCGTGCCAATTTGAGGTTTCCCGGAAAGGCGCAGTGTTCACCCACTCCTTCTTTGGAGGCTTCCACCTACACTTATGGGAGACTTGCCACAATCCAGGCATCTGGAGGCTTTTCCTTTCTTCTGTATTTAGGCACTTTAAGTTTCTTTAGTTTAACAGGACACATATTTTTGGTGAGTGAAGGACTCTGAGACCCACATCCAGCCTTTCTGCAGGAGGTGTGCATCCTCAGACTTGAAGACCCCTGGCCTCTAGTTTCTATGTCGGAAGGAGACATCACTTCAATCATAAATCTACATCAAGACTCTAAAATCTAGGTGCCCCGCCCCCTCACTTAGGACATGTGTGTTTACACCTTCATGCCCTCAGACACGTCATCAAAGAGGCTCGATCACCTGAGTCACGGGGTGTACCAGGACCCGGAAGCACATCAGGACCCGGAAGTACACCTGCAGGAAGACGGGCATCAGCCGCTACCGGGGGCCCCGGCTGGGGGCTCGCGTCACTGGTCACGGACCTCCCGCTGCCTCCCGGTTCACGTCTGCACAGGGGGCCTCTGGACGCCCCTGTGCCCTCACCAGGCAGGGACCCCATTGTCCCCCCACTCTCCGCTGGGACGGTAAGTTTTCTCCACTTCACCCACCCTCCTTCGGAAGTTTTACAGTATTGGGTTAAACCATATGAAATTGCCGTCACGTTGGTCAAACATCAGCAATGTCATGTGGTTTGACCCATACAATGAACTCTTAAGTTTGTCCAATAACCCAATCTTGCAGTTTGCAATGGCTTGTGTTGGGAAAGATTGCAGGCGGGAGGAGAAGGGGACGACAGAGGATGAGATGGTTGGATGGCATCACCAACTCAACGGACGTGAGTTTGCGTAAACTCTGGGAGTTGGTGATGGACAGGGAGGCCTGGGGTGCTGCGGTCCATGGGGTCGCAGAGAGTCGGACACGCCTGAGCGCCTGGACTGAACTGAATAGCTTGTGCGCATGTCGTGGTGTCATTTATACCTCTGCAGGAGCTTTCTCTTCTGTGCCACAGCTGTTTTATCTTCTGGACGTCGCGTTTTTTCTTCCTTCTAGCTGATTTGAGCTGTTCTTTATTTAATCTTGATACAAATTTTTTGTCAGTCATGTTTTGCAAATAGAGTCTCATACTGTGACTTTTTTTAAAACCTGATTTAAATTGCCTTTTGATTTATAGACGCTTCTAATCTTAATAATGAATTAAAATACATCAGTCTTTTTCTCTTATGTTAGCAGTTTCTGTACCTTAAGAAATCCTACCTCGATCAGAAATTTTCACCTATATTTTCTTCTAAAGATTTTTAAAATTTTGCTTCAGACATTTGCTTTGACACAAGTTCTAAATCCATCTGGCTGGAGAGAATTTTAACTTTTTCCATATGGAGAAACAATTAGTCCAGGTACACGGTGAAAACTCCCTGCCTCCCAGCTGGTGTGCCATGTGACCTGTGTTGTTCACAGAGCTCCATATGTGCACAGGTATGCTCAGGAACATACTATCTCTTCCATTAGTCCATTTTCCTACCCCTGAACTAACACCACACAGCATTTTTACTAAGCTCTATAATGTCTTGGTGCCTCACAGAGCAAGCGTACCTCCCTTTTCAGAAACAAATGGACAAGTTCCACAAAGGATCTTACTGAGTTTTGACTGGTGTCCTGAATCATTAGATAAACTGGTGGAGATTATATATGATACTAAATTTTGCAAATTATAAACGTGGGATTTCTCTCCAGTTGTTTAGGTTTTCTTTCACATCCTGCAGGAATATCATACACATTTTAGCATATAGGTCTTTACAATTACGGTGAGATTTATCCGGTTCTGTTTGTGGTTTTGTTGCTACATAAATGGTAGCAACAGGGCTTCCCAGGTGGCTCAGGGGTAAAGCATCCACCTGCCAACACAGGAGACTCAGGTTTGATCCCTGGGTCAGGAAGAGCCCCTGGAGAAGGAAATGGCAACCCACTCCAGTATTCTTGCCTGGAGAATTCTATGAACGGAGGAGCCTGGCGGGCTACAGTCTTGGCATCGCAAAGAGTTGGACACGACTGAGTGACTAAAAAGACAACAAAATGGCAGCCACACTTTAATCTCTTGACGCACAGAAATACAGTTGACACTGGTACCTGCAAGGTGTGCACGGAGCTTACATTCAGCTGTGTGGCTCAGCTCCATCATTGCTGGTAATCTGTCTCCAGATTCCTCCTTTTCCTAAATAGAAAATCACATCATCTGCGAAAAATAAATAAAAATCTGCTTTAACTTTTCCCTTGCCAATGCATGCCTTCAGTTTCTTTTTTCTTGTCTTACTTCACTCTGTGAGGTCTTTAGCCCTTCTGTATGATTTTAAGGGGAATGCACACATAGACTTCTCTTCGCCATCCATGCATTTTCCCTGGGGACCTCACTCATGTGCCTAACTTCAGTGAGAGTAACAGCTCCTCATCTCCTTCCAGCCCAGCTTTCCCCTGGCCCAGAGCCCATATCACCACCTGTCAAGATGCCCTGGGGATGCCACACAGAAGCTCTCTGCTCACTGAGCTCAGACAAGAAGCTGCTTCCCCTGCAGCATTCTCTGTCTACCAGGGCATCCCCGGCCCCCCAGGAGCCTTGACATCCCCCCTGCCTCTCTCTCGTCACCAACACCCGACACGTTCCACCTCCAACAACAATCTCAGTTCTGTCCTCTCCTCTCCCTTCCCCTCCACTCACCAAGTGCCCCCTGACTCCTGACTCAGGTGCCATCCAGTTGCAACCAGAGCCCCTTGCTTCTTATCTGGGCTGTGCCCTCTTCTAATCTTTTAGGTGAAGGAATCTTTCTAAAACATCCAGAGTATCAATCCACTACCTTTGATGGTCTCTCCCTGCTGTCCTTGGGGTGAGTGCAAGGGGACCGGCAGTCCTCTGGCCTCGCAGGCCCCTCACCCCCACCTGCCGCTGCCCCCCCCCCCAGGCACTGTGGTTTGGACGTGTTCCCCGAGACCTCCCAGCTCTGGTCCCTAACAACCCGACATGCGCACAGGTAACGTCATCTCACATGTCATGGACAGGAGCTCTGTCACCTTGGAAAGCCGGCAGAAGATGCAGTACAACAGCAGCTGCAGGTCTCGGCGTGCAGCCCAGGACGGGCCCTTCTGACCCCACTGAGGCTGGCAGGGTGCACGGACGGGGTGGGTGCCCCTGGGGCAGGCGGGACATCAGGGTGGAAAGGCAAGAATGGCATGAGCCTCCCTGCCCACCAAGGGGCCTAGAGAGGGTCCAGGGGCTAGCTCCAGCCCCTCACCCACCCGACCAGGCCAGGCCTCCAGGAAGGGAGAACTTGTTCCCTGCCCCTCCCGCCTACCCTTCTAATAGCCAGCACTGTGAGGCAGGGGGCGCAGCACTGAAGGTACCGCAGGCCCAGGCACCAGCGTGGCCCAGCCACGTGCACAGAGCCATTCCAGAGCCCCGCGATTCCTGGCGGCGTTGTCTGTGCCGAGGGCCAGGGTGTCGGCTGGCAGAAGCCAGTTCTGCGGACCGGAAGTGTGATGGCGTCCCCACCCGGTGGACCTCGCCCGGCACCTGGAGAAGAGCGCCATGTCCAGTCCCTACGCGGCCCGCCCTCCTACACCCACAGCTCGCCTGGTCCCCCGTCCCGTGGCTGGGTGGGCAGGCAGGCGGGCTGTTAACAGCGACGTCAGTAACGACATCTATCAAATGCTTAAGATGCGCTTGGCTCCGAGCTGAGCGTTGCAAACGCATTATCTCAATTGACCGCACGGCAGCTCCCTCAGCACTTGTTTCTTCCAAGAGTCTTTAGAATTCACGAGCCTCTGGTTGTTACACTTGAGCAAATTGAGCTCCAGAGACGGAGGCTGCCAGGCCAAGGTCACCTAGCAACCCGGTGGCGCATGAGGCTGCCCGCGGACACCTGCCTCTGGAGCCGGGCATCCCTCCTTCCTCCAAGATGGGTGATCCCCCAGCCCTGCTCTCCCCACCACCTCCATAGCCCCATGTCTTCAGGGCTCCAGGCCGCTGAGCTTGCGAGGTGGTCCACCCGAGGCACCATTTCAGGCAGTGACCAGGGTGTGGTTCTGTCAGGGCCAGCACTGGCCATCAGGGCCTGCCCAGTAGTTGGCTAAAGGGTCCACATAAAGTGGGGTCAAAGGTCAGAGCATGTCTGCTAGAAGCCAGCAGGTGGCAGGGGTCAAAGTCAGGGTGCAGCTGCGGTCGGGTCAGAATAAGTCTGGGTTCCTGAGTGACCACGTGGCTGGCCAAGAGTCAGTGTGGGGCTGAGGTCAGGGGTCATGGCCAGCCACTCTCATGAAGGTGACCCCAGAGAGGACCACACCCTCTTCTGCCCTTCCCCGTGACCAGGTGTGAGTGAGGCCCCAGGTCAGCCGGTGTGAGTGAGGCCCCAGGTCAGCCGGTGTGAGTGAGGCCCCAGGTCAGCCGGTGCGAGTGAGGCCCCAGATCAGCCGGTGTGAGGCCCCAGGTCAGCCGGTGTGAGTGAGGCCCCAGATCAGCCGGTGCGAGTGAGGCCTCAGATCAGCCAGTGTGAGGCCCCAGGTCGGCCGGTGCGAGTGAGGCCCCAGGTCGGCCGGGGTGAGTGAGGCCCCAGGTCGGCCGGGGTGAGGCCCCAGGTCAGCTGGCCTACAAGGCTAGGCCCTGAAAGGTGTGCTGCTGGGCTGGGCAGGAGCGTCACCAGAGGAAGAAAAGGGGTCTGTGAGGCAGCCCAGCCCCTGGCCCCTTGCACCCCCTCTACAGCGGCCACCGTGACCGGTCCTACCCGCTCGGCTCCATCAGTGGCCCCTTGTGGATGTGGCTGCATTCCCTGTGGACCCAAAGGCAGCCTCCACCGGCCCAAGACCCCCACCCAGCCGCCAGGTGGTTGTCGCTTTCCTACCCCTTCCCGGGGGTCCCCGGCCCCCAACTTGGAAATCCTCTTCGTCCCTCAGAGGCGTCCCTGACCCCTTCAAGCCCTGCCACACCCCCGGCGGGCTGCTCACCTGGGCCCCCAGCACACACACCGCCCAGTCTCATCTCTATGGCATTCAGGCCACAGGTGGGGGGCGGGGGGGGGACACAGGAGGGGTCAGAGGTTCAGGACCCTGGCGCTGAGCAGCAGCACCTCCTCTGAAGGAGGGAAGCCTCTGATCGCACCCCAGAAAGGGCTCAGCGGGCCTGTGTGTCTGCCAGCCCCCTAATTTGAGAGACCCTTCGTAAGGGGCAACAGCAAGCATCAGGCCCAGGGTAGATCCAGGGGGAGGCCCCAGCCCCACGGCTGGGTTGCAGCTCAGCTCTGCTCTCACGACCACCCTGCTCTGTGGGTTCCTCTCCACCCCGAAACACCAGGAGGATCAGGAGTGGGTCCCCCCGACCAGGCGCTGCCCAGGCCTGGCAACCCCGACAGGCCCCCTTTCCAGGGGCTGCAGGGTCCCTGCCCAGGTCTCAGTCTGCTGGGGAGTTGGAATGGTTAAAAACAGTGGCCTGGCTGGAGTCAAATGGACATGAGTTAAGTAGGCTCTGGGAGCTGGTGATGGAAGCCTGGCGTGCTGCAGTCCATGGGGTCACAGAGTTGGGCACAACTGAGTGACTGAATTGAACTGGAGTCATTGGTTTCCCACGCAGAGTCAGTCAGCTTCCTCAGCAGCAATGAGACGCTCACCAACCCCTGGGGACCCCTCTTCCCAAGGAGAGGTGACCCTAGAGATCAGAGCCCACCTGGTAATGACTCATGAGCAGTACAGCCCCGAGCCTTCTGCAGGGCCCACTCAGAGATTGAAAACAGCCCCGGGGCCAAGGCAATCGCCCCCAACTTTCGTGGCAGGGAGATCGGGGCTCAAGAGAGGCGAAGTGCCTGCAGACACGAGGCACAGCTGTGTCTGGGAGCCTGCCATGGGAGCAGGGCTGGGCCTGCCACCATCTGGGTGGGCCTGGGTCTCAGGGTTGGGTGTGCTGGCTGGCGACGCAGGGCCTGGCACCTGTCGCGCCAGAGAAGGTGAGGGTGTTGAGGTGACTGCGTCTGGGCAGGCTGTCACTGGCCTACGGGGTGTGTGTGGGGGGAACAGGACCACCCAGGTGGAAGTCTAGGCAGGTGGGCCGCCAGAGCTCCCAAGGCCAACAGCACAGCAGGTGACCACGTCCCACCTGCCCTTGCAGGCCAGCTCCTGAACACTGGCTGCACCCAGCAAGCACCGCAGGCGCTGAAACACCCCCACACAGGAGCCAAGACTCTCCCCAGCACCTGGGAGGACCTGGCCACCTGCCACATGAGATCCTGGTGTGCCGAGAGGTGCCCGACGGGCCTTCCTGTCCCAAACACAGGGAGCGCACACCCCACTGTGGGCTGGATGTCCACGTCCTGGATTTATGGGAATCCCTGACCCCAGTGTGGCCGCACCTGGGAGGGGGCAATCAAGGTCACAAGAGGTCACCAGGGTGGGGCACGATCCTTCCAAGAAGGGGGGAGCCCAGTTCCACAGCTGCCCCCAGCGCGCCCACAAGGAGGAAGAGGCTGTGGGAGGGTGTCTGCAGTGGGCGGCGGGGTGGGCAGCTGGGCATCGGGTGGGAGGGAGAGGGGGCGAGCAGGATCCTTGCTCCTCAAAGACTGTGCACACGGGGGCCCACGCCACACACGGGAGACCCTGGAGGCTTGGGAGCTTCGAGGTCCAAACCTGAGCCAAGCGTCTGACCCACCACAGTCATGTTGGCGTCAGTCGAAGTGGCCTTTGGGCCGGCGGAGTCCTGTGAGTGTCACCGGAGCCCTCGGGTGTGAAGTAATCCACTGAACACAGAGCGGCTCTGTCAACGTGCGAGCCCCGAATGACACAGAGGACCACCCCAGCCTGACTACGCCAGGCCCCACCTCACAGACCTTGCAGGTCAGATGGAAAGACGGTGGGTCTAGCATTGCCACCACTAGGCTCGCAGAGGCCCCAGTCTGGAGCTGAGACGCACACTGGCCCACTGGACGCCCACCGGGGCAAGCCTCTGGGAAGCCCGCCCTGTCCACACCGACTTGCACACCCTCTCTGGACCTACACACCCTTCCCAGGAGCCTGGCAGTGTGCGGGGCGAGTGCGCAGGGCCGCCCCCTATCCCAGCTCCAGCCCGGGGTGTCAGCGGGGTCCCCTCTGGAGGGACAGGCTGGAGCAGGCTGAGACGAGGTGGGCCTTGCAGGCGGCCTTGCTAGAGGCTTTCCAAGGACGGTGGGACCAGGTGCTTGGAGCGGGACCGGGACCGGAGGGGCTGAGACAAGCTCAGGGGCCTGGCCACGGGGAGGGCAGGTGCTGGAGGGCAGGGCCCAGCCGGAGGGAGGACAAGGCGGGAGGACCAGGATGGGGAGGGAGGGTGCCCACTGGTGGTGCGCCGGTGAACCCTGGTGTGACCACGCCCCACAGGTGGTGGGCGGGGCAAATGCTGACGTGACCATGCCCTCCACTCGTGACGGGCGGGGCAAACCCAACGTGACCACGCCCCCACATGTGGTGGGCGAGGTAAACCCTGACGTGGTCATGCCCTCCACACGTGGCGGGCGGGGCAAACCTCATCATGGCCAAGCTCTTCGAACGCCAGCTGCAGCCAGCCCAGGGCGGGAGGGCGGGAGTCCAACTCAGGCCCACCAGAGAGAAGGACCCTTTCACGTCCGAGTGCCTATGAAAAGTGGGTCCGCTGCAGAACCTAGTGGCTGGATCACTTTGGACAACTACTGAGAAACGAACAATCTGGAAGAGAAAAGGCTTTCCTGGCAATGTCACCGAAGGGAAGAAACCACTGAAGGTTAACAGATGTGATGACAAAGAAACTTCAAAACGTTTGTGTGCAAAACACCTCCAAAACCCCAGAGCAAACAAAACAACAGAGACAGAAAAGCCACGGATATGCAAGTCACAGGGAAAGCTTTTCAAAGGCCAATAAACACATGAGAATCCTTCAAGAGTAATTACAGGAACTTTAAGAAATGTTAGGACGTGATGTTATTTTTCATCCGTGCAGCTGGCATATTAAAAAGCTGGCAGGTGGGGTTGGAGGCCGTGAAGAAAGCCGCGCTCGGTGCATGCCTGGGGCCTGGTCGCCGTAACCTTCGGGAGAGTGACTTAGAAATTGCTCTCAAACTTGGGTCTGTTCCCTCAGCCCTGCGGCTCTGCTTCCACACCCAGGACGACTGCCAACTGAGAGGCAATTCGGGCTCCGGGGGGGAGCATATCTGTGGTGGAAATGGGTCCACGAGACCTATTAGGGGGACAGAACGGGGGTGGGCTGCAAACCCGCCCTCAGGGCCACCCGAGCTCCATGCCTGCCTGCGGGACCGCTGGGGCCCTGGGCCGACAGTGCTCGCCAGGGACTTGGCTGGCGGGCGCTGGGCCAGCAGTGGGGGACTGGTGGGGAGACCTGGGGTGGTGAGCAGGTCTTCTGTCCCATTCGGAAGAGCTGATGGACACCTTTGCTCCCAGGCTGGCCTGGTCGCCTGGAGACAGGCTGTGAAGGACGAGGCGTCCGCATTTTTTACTTCATGTGCTTCTGTGTGTTTGCCAAAAAGCATGTACCAGTCTCACACTAAAGTCCCAAATGAAGATTTCTGTTTTTGAGACAAAAGCAAAATCAGGCCTGGCCCAGTGGCACACATGGTGACTGCTGGCACTCATTCCCACCGCTCTGGTTACTGCCAGGCCGGCCTGGACAGAGCCTGAGCTGGGCTGGGGGCTGGGTGGGTGGGCGGCTGCGGGGTTAGGGGGGTAAGTGGAGGCTGGAGCTGCCCAGACCCGCTCCTGAGACCCGAGGGAGGAGGGACAGTCCTCCACCTGAGGGCTGGTCAGTGCTGTTTCAGGAACACCCCCCGGGCCAAGGAGAGGGGCCAGGAAAGAGCCCAGGGCTGGTCAGAGGGATGGGGACGGGTCACCCACCTGTCTGGGCAGGGAACAGGGGACAGGGGCACCACATCTGACCTGGGAGGGGGTGGGGCTGTGGGCAGCAGTGACAGGGTGTGGGATGGAGGAGGGGAGGATTCGCCTGCCCAGGGCATGGGGTCCCCCAAACGATGGCTGCACTGCACGCCTTTCCACCTGCAAGCTCAGCACTGTGCGTTGTGGGATCTGAATGAAAGGGTTGTAACATTTACGAAACACCCACAGAACAGTGAGATCCACATGAGAAGGATGCTCCTGAGAACCTGATAAGGACTGCCTGGAGGCAGAGGAGGCTGAGGCAATCTCTCAAGTGGGGGACTCTGTGAGCACCGGCCCTTGGGGGAGGACACCTAGGTCCCCCATGGGGGAACTGCCCACAGCCAGGAGTGTGTCCACTCCTGCCAGCGCAGGAGAGAGGCCCTGAGAAGGGGAGGAAAACGCCGCCCCACCTCAGTCCCTCCCCACCCTGTCCAGACGCAGGGGACTCAGCTGTTGGTTTCTCTGCACCCTAGCCCTATAACCCGGGACAGACGCAGATGTCTGGGGGCTTGGAGTCCACCGGCAGACCTTAAGCTGCAGCAGGATTCTCGCCTCTAGGCTGGGTTCTGGGTAGTTAACCAGTTTCCCAGTGTCTCAGTAGCAAATACGGGTCCCCAAGGGTCCTCCCAGCCCAGCCACTGGGGCATTCGCCCTGTGCTGACCCCAGGGCACTCCAACCCCTGGGGCTTCCAGCAGGCAGTGAAATCTGGTCAGAAAGGGACCCTAACGTTTTCCCTTAACCCTGGGTCTTATTGTCAGTAAGAGGCAGATTCTGATTTGGCAGGTCTGGGAGGGGGTGAGATCAGGAATTTCTCGAGGCTCTGGTAGCATCCTTTCTGAGGCCTGCATGGCCATCCAGGCTCCGCTGTCTCTGTCTTCTCCCCCTGCTTCCACGAGGCATCTCACTGCTGAACACACTTTTCCACACGTCCTTTTCCAAGGACTGTTCAGCTCCTGACAGCCCCGGAGCTCGTCCGGGGTCATGGGGTCCAGTTATTCTGGGGGGGCCCAAGGACTGTTCAGCTCCTAGCACAGCCCTGGAGCTCGTCCGGGGTCATGGGGTCCAGTTATTCCGGGGGGGGGCACGGACTGTTGAGCTCCTGGAACAGCCCCGGGGCTCGTCCGGGGTCACGGGGTCCAGTTAGTCCGGGGGGTGCACGGACTGTTGAGCTCCTGGCACAGCCCCGGGGCTC